>SJYT01078194.1:77829-231603 GCA_006410635.1 Cephalophus harveyi
GGAGCCCGGCGGCCAGAGCCACAGCCGGGATTCGCGTCTCCCCGCTCCCCTATGCTGAAGGTGACTGCGGCCCCCAGCGGCCGAGCCGGGGCGGCGAAAGGCGTCCTCGTCTCGCCTCTTCCCGGGTGCACTCGGCTCGCCCTTCCCCGGCCTCCGGTTCCGCAATCCTTTGCAAGACCAGGGCAGAGTGGTCACTTCGCTCATTGATTTTCCCTCTTGGCTGGTCTGGGCTTCATTGGTACCCAGATTGGAGCGACTGGCGATCACGTGACCACCCCTTCCCCAAACACACACACACACACCAACACACCAACAAACACACACACACACACACCAAGCCCAGTGAAACTAGCCAGGGTGGGTTTCCAAAAGTCAAATTGGATACAGCCTTCAGAATTGGAGGCCTGTCGCGAGTTCCCCCCGCGCGCTGCGGTGGGGCTGAAGCGCTGCAGCTGGCTCTGGTGCCACCATCTCTACAGACCCTGGCCCTGCGGTGGGGAAGCGCCCACGAACACACTTTGGGTCCGCTCGGCCAGAAAAGCGCAGAGAGAGTGTAGTTTCAGAATCAACGGATCCCATTGCAGAAGGAAAGCCAAGCCCCCTACCGAGTCGCGGAACAGAACTGCTGCGGAGCGCGCCTCGGTAGGAAGGGACACAGACCCCTACTAGGGCTGCAGTCGGCAGGGTACCACCTCAGGCGTCAGCTACCTGTGTGGTCTGAGCGCCGGCCCCCGGGGCAACGAGGAGCCGACTCAGCCTCCCTTCACGCGCTGCCTGGATGCAATTGGTGACAGCGCTCTAAAAGTGAACCTGCTAATAAATGGATACTTTAAATAATGCCTGATCGGGGTGGTAACTGTTGACAGCTTGGTGTTCTCAGAGCTCCACTTGTTCCTTAGTGTAAAGGGTGTCGACTAAGAAGTTCAGTGATAGCTTAAGTGACCCCGAGCCTCCCAGAATCTTCAGTGACCCTAGAGTTCAAAGGATAATTATTTGAGACTTAAGCAAAAATATATACATATATACAGATAACTAATGAGAACCTACTGTATAGCACAGGGAACTCTCTGTGGTGACCTGAATGGGAAGAAAGTCCAAAAAAGAGGGGATAAATGTATACATCTGGCTGATTCACCTTGTTGTACAGCAGAAACTAACACAACACTGTTGTGTATATATATATGATTTAGTTACTAAGTTGTATCCGACTACTGTCACCCCATGGACTGTAGCCTGCCAGGGTCCTCTGTCCATGGGATTTCCCAGGCAAAAATACTGGAGTGGGCTTCCGTGTCTTTAGAATTAGAATTCTTTAGAATCAGCCTGCCAATGCAGGAGACACAGGTTCAGTTCCTGGGTGGGCAAGATCCCCTGGAGGAGGAAATGGCAACCCAGTCCAGTATTCTTACCTGGAGAATCCCTTGGACAGAGGAGCCTGGAGGGCTACAGTCCATGGGGTCACAAACAGTCAGACATGACTGAGCAACTAACACTTTCACTTGCATAGTTGCTTTACAATGTTGTGTTAGTTTCTGTTGTACAATAAAGTGAATCAGCGATATATATACATATATCCCCTCTTTTCTGGACTTTCTTCCCGTTCAGGTCACCACAGAGCATTGAGCAGAGTTCCCTGTGCTGTATAGTAGGTTCTCATTAGTTATACACAGGTTCTCATTATTGTACACAGAATCAATAGCATATATATGTCAATCCCAATCTCCCAATACATCCCACTTCCCTTCTTCCTCACCTTAGTATCCATACATTTGTTCTCTGCATCTGTGTCTCTCTTTCTCTCATCCAAGTACTAACTAGGCCCGACCCTGCTTAGCATTTGAGATCAGATGAGATCGAGAGTGTTCAGGTATGGTCATAGACTGTGTCTCAATTTCTGCCCTGAAAATAGGTTCATCTGTACCATTTGTCTAGATTCCACATATATATGTTAATATATGACATTTGTTTTTCTCTTTCTGACAATATCTGTTCCCAGGGGACTTCCAGCAGTGGCAGGGGTTTCAGGTACAGTCATAGGTTTATAATACCAATTGGAGATGGGAGTCGGGTACAGAGCAACTCCCAACCCCAATTCCTTTCCTGTGAGTTACATGGGTAGAGACTGGGGTCAGCAGCTTGCCAGTCATGAAATGAGGCCTGGAAGGAGATGTGAATCAGAAACACATCTGAAACCGGGACTGAGGTCTTATGAATTCTCCCCGGATCTTCGCAGTGGGTTGCTACTCAAATATCCTGCAGACCAGGGGCCTGTTTAGACCAAGGTGAGTCTATCAGCACCAAGGTCATCTTCTGAAGGTTGGGCCCTTGGCTGGACACACCCCAATCAGATAGGAACCCTCGGGTTCCACTCTTCAGCTTTGCAATTGGCCTTTTCCAAGCAGAAGCTGTTGCGGTGGGATGTTTGCCAGGCACAAAGTGTGTGTATTATTCCTTCAGTCATGCCTGATTCTTTGCAACCCCATGGACTGTAGCCTGCCACACTCCTCTGTCCATGGGAATCTCCAGGCAAGTACACTAGAGTGGGTTACCATTTCCTCCTCCAGGGGCTCTTACCCACTGTCTGAGCCACCAGGGAAGCCCACCAGGCACAAATGACATTTGTTTATTTCATTGTCTGTTCAGATCCTGAATTCTCTCCCTATCTTGGAGGAAACTGATACTTTGTGAAACTTCAGTACCGACTCTCCTTGCAGACCCCCTGCAGATAGGGCCAAAGCTTGGCCCGCCCAACACTCTTGCCTGAAGCTGTGAAACTGAAGCCAGCAATGGTGAAAAGAAGCTGGTGACAGTCTTTAAATTGTGCCACCCCTTGGGGTTGTGACATCTAGGGTGCAATGGCCTGAGTCCAGTACTGGGAATAGCAGGGCCCCTGACTCACCCAATTTCACCCCACCCCTGATTTCCTCAGGGCATTTTCCAAGCCTGGTTGGAAATTAGTCAGTGTTCTCTAGAGAAATAGACCAATAGGATGCATACAGTATTGGTTGTGGTGTGTGCTCAGTTGTGCCTGACTCTTTGTGACCCCATGGACTGTCACCCACCAGGCTTCTCTATCCATGGAATTTTCCAGGCAAGAATACTGGTGTGGGTTACCATTTCCTTCTCCAGGGGATCTTCCTGATCCAGGGATCGAACCTGAATGTCCTAAGTCTCCTGCATTGGCAGGTGGATTCTTTACCACTGAACCATAATGAGATTTATTGTAAGGAATTGATTCATGTGATTATAGATGTGCAAGCCCCAAGATGGATGAGATGAGTCATGAAACTGGATACACAAAAGATCCAATGATATAGTTTTAACACAAAGGCACTTGCAGTCTCTGAGCCTTGGTTTCCTCAGCTGGTCCATGATTCGCTTGCAAAGATGCTGGGGTGCACTGAGGGGAGTCCCTGAGCACCATCCTAGCTGGTAGCGTCAACCTCCTGATGAGTGAGGCTTCCAGGACCAAGGGAGGAAGGTGGTGGGAAGGGAAAAGGAGCTTTGTCCTTTTTTTTTTTTTTCCAGTTCATGTGTGATATGGGAGAGGGGAGAGACAAGGTACCCTGGTACAAAGGTGAGTGGGAAAATCAATAACTTTTGGGCATGGCGGTTTAGGGGACACAGAGCCTCCTAATTGCCTATTGATTTGCAGGAACAAGATACATAATAGCCACATGCATTGTTACAGGAAAAGCATGACTCCTTTCTGAGACTACAGTTAAACAATAAAGTTTAGACAATCCATAGATGTTATTGCTTAAGTTTAGAAGATGAGAATTTAAACACGAATCCGCCCAGAGAGAAAGAACTAGGCCTCTTTTCTATTTCAACAGCACCCAAGTATTCAACAGCATCCAAGTGTCTTGGAAAGCAGAAGGATGCATTTTTGTGGATTCTGATCACGGATGTATCCCAAGCACAGTGCCTGAAATATAGTTTTGTTGTTGTTGTTGCTTAGTTACTCAGTTGTGTCTGACTCTTTGGGACCCCATAGACTGTAGCCCGCCAGGCTCCTCTGTCCTTGGGATTCTCAAGACAAGAATACTGGGGTGGGTTGCCATTTCCTTTTCCAGGGCATCTTCCTGAACCAGGGATCGAATCCATGTCTCCTGAGTCTCCTGCATTGCCAGATGGGTTCTTTACCACTGAGCCCCCTGAGAAGTCTGAAACATAGTTTGGGGCTCAGTAAATATTTGTCAAATGATTTAGGTATTATTGAAAAACTTATTTAACATGAATCTCCTTCATTTTTAAAGCCCCAGATCCAAGCCCAAGGACAGGCACACAGTAGGTGCTCAGCCTGTTTGTAGAATCAGCTCTATATTTCCACCATGTTTTATCCAGGCAGCTCCCAGCTCTAGCTTGATGTATCAGGGAGCATGGGTTTGGTTTATATGTTCATTGTCTTATCATGACTTAACAGACAGGAGAACAAAGCCACAGCACTGTGAATGAATGAAATGACTTCACCAAGGTCATCTGGAGAGGAGGAATTCTCTAATGCTGACCTAACATTTTCTCCACTAGACTGAACTTCAAAAAGAAATTGGATTTCAATTCAGCGAACCCACATAAAATTTCCTGACAAAAAGGAGTTCAATGAAGGGAAACTTGATGGAGAAGAGTACTTAAGAAAAATCCATTTATGCTAGACTTGGGTTGCTGGTGTTTCAGATGCTATTTTGTGAGTAGATAAAGCCTGGCCTCTCTAACTGAAAGTCTGGTAACTAAGCCTCATTCTGAGATTCCATTATTTTCCTGGAGTTATCTGGATCCCTGAGATAAACAAAAATATTTTTAGAGTTGACACAAATGGGCATGCATCCAAGTTCTACTGAAATAACCATCTCCTTTATCATGTCAGGGATGTCAGATTGGTGGACAACTTGACTCATCCAGAATTATCTACCAGCTAAGCGAAAAGAAAGACAACTTTGTTAGCACTGGGTCATGGTAGGGTGGCAAGTGGGTATGCATCTATTTATTACTTGAAAATGCTGAGTGCTACAATGTGCAGGCCCTCTGTTAGTGGCACCTGAATGCAGAGATGTCACCAAGACCTGTCAGTCTGTTGGAACTTGTTGCATGTCAAGGATCAGTTCTGAGACTTACCTTACATAATCCTTACCAGAATCCTATAAAATGGCTAATACTATTATTTGCATTTTAAAGATGGAAAATTAAGGCACATAGAGGTTCAGTTCCTTCTCTAAGATCACAGAGTTGGACCAGGAATGTGACCCTAGGCAGTCTGACTCTAGAATCTATGTTTTGATTATTTATACTGAGATGAGTAATATATGGGCTTCCCTAATGGTTCAGCAGGTAAATAATCTGCCTGCCAGTGCAAGAGATGAAGGAGACGAGGTTCAGTCCCTGGGTCAGGAAGACCTCCTGGAGGAGGAAATGGCCACCCACTCCAGTATTTTTGCCTGGAGAATCCCATGGACAGAGGAATGTAGAGGGCTACAGTCCATGCGGTCAAAAAGAGTCAGACACTACTGAGTGACTGAGCACACATGAGTGACACTGGCCCTCAGAAGTCTCACTGTCCCCTGGGAAAGGCAGATGCCAAGAAGTCCTTATAGCTCAGAGTGATCAGTGAGTGCAGAATGGCATGGGAACACAAAGGTGGCAAAGCCACCAAGCAGTCATGGGAGTGGTACTTTGTTTATTGGTAAATAAATTGCTTAATTATTGTTATAAATAAGTAATACACACAACAGGGGAAAATTATGCAGTATTCAAAATATACAGTATACCAACCGGTTACCCTGTCTGCAGATAGCTGTCTCACTAGTTTCTTACTTGTCCCTTCAAAGATAGACTATGAAAATAAAAGCAGTGCCCTCTTTTGATTTTTACACAATAGTAACATTCTATACATGTTACTTTATATGTTAATTCTTTTCATCATCAACAAGATATTTGGGGGATCAGTCCATATCAGTATCTATGGTAATGGAATTCCAGTCGAGCTATTTCAAATCCTAAAAGATGGTGCTGTTAAAGTGCTGCACTCAATATGCCAGCAAATTTGGAAAGCTCAGCAGTGGTCACAGGACTGGAAAAGGTCAGTTTTCATTTCAATCCCAAAGAAAGGCAATGCCAAAGAATGTTCAAACTACCACACAATTGCACTCATCTCACATGCTAGTAAAGTAATGCTCAAAATTCTCCAAGCCAGGCTTCAATAGTATGTGAACCATGAACTTCCAGATGTTCAAGCTGGTTTTAGAAAAGCCAGAGGAACCAGAAATCAAATTGTCAACATCCATTGAATCATAGAAAAAGCAAGAGAATTCCAGAAAAACATCTACTTCTACTTTATTGACTATGCCAAAGCCTTTGACTGTATAGATCACAACAAACTGGAAAATTCTTCAATAGATGGGAATACCAGACCACCTTACCTGCCTCCTGAGAAGTCTGTATGCAGGTCAAGAAGCAACAGTTAGAACGGGACATGGAACAACAGACTGGTTCCAAATCAGGAAAGGAGTTCGTCAAGGCTGTATACTGTCACCTTGCTTGTTTAACTTATATGCAGAGGACATCACGCAAAATGCCAGGCTGGATGAAGCACAAGCTGGAATCAATATTGTCAGCAGAAATATCAATAACTTTAGACATGCAGATGACACCACCTTATAGCAGAAAGTGAAGAGGAACTGAAGAGTCTCTTGATGAAAGTTAAAGAGGAGAGTGAAAATGCTGGCTCAAAGCTCAACATTCAAAAAATGAAAATCATGGCAACCAGTCCCATGACTTCATGGCAAATAGATGGGAAACAATGGAAACAGTGACAGACTATTTTCTTGGGCTCCAAAATCACTGCAGATGGTGACTGAGGCCATGAAATTAAAAGACGCTTGCTCCTTGGGAGAAAAACTATGACCAACCTAGACAGCATATTAAAAAGTAGAGACATTACTTTGCCAACAAAGATCTGTTTAATCAAAGCTATGGTTTTTCCAGTAGTCATGTATGGATGTGAGAGTTGGGCTATAAAGAAAGCTGAGCACCGAAGAATTGATGCTTTTGAACTGCAGTGTTTGAGAACACTCTTGAGAGTCACTTGGACTGCAAGGAGATCAAACCAGCCAACCCTAAAGGAAATCAGTCCTGAATATTCATTGGAAGGACTGATGCTGAAGCTGAAACTCCAATACTTTGGCCACCTGATGTGAAGAACTGACTCATTGAAAAAGACCCTGATGCTGGGAAAGAATGAAGGCATAGATGGCATCACCAACTCGATGGACATGAATTTGAGTAAGCTCTGGGAGTTGGTGATGAACAGGGAAGCCTGGCATGCTGCAGCCCATGGGGTTGCAAAGAATCGGACACAACCAAGTGACTGAACTGAACTGAATATTCTATACATGTTACTTTATACATTAATTTTTTTCATCATCAAAAAGATATTTGGGGAATCAGTCTATATCACCATCTATAAACCTGCCTTCTTTCTTAGAAGCAAACTTTTTATTTTGAGATACATGTTGATTTGCATATAGTCATCTTATTCTATTTTATGGTTGTATAATATTCCATTGTGCAGATTTCAGTTCAGTTCAGTTCAGTTTAGTCACTCAGTCGTGTCTGACTCTTTGCAGCTCCATGAACTGCAGCATGCCAGGCCTCCCTGTCCATCACCAACTCCTGGAGCTTGCTCAAACTCATGTCCATTGAGTCAGTGATGCCATCCAACCATCTCATCCTCTGTCGTCCCCTTCTCTTCCTGCTCTCAATCTTTCCAAGCATCAAGGTCTTTTCAAATGAGTCAGCTCTTTGCATCAGGTGACCAAAATATTGGGGTTTCAGCTTCAACATCAATCCTTCCAAAGAACACTCAGGTCTGATCTCCTTTAGGATGGACCGGTTGGATCTCCTTGTAGTCCAAGGGACTCTCAAGAGTCTTCTCCAACATCACAGTCCAAAAGCACCAATTCTTCGGCGCTTACCTTTCTTTATAGTCCTATTCTCACATTCATACATTACTACTGGAAAAAACATAGCCTTGACTAGATGGAGCTTTGTTGGCAAAGTAATGTCTCTGCTTTTCAATATGTTATCTAGGTTGGTCATAACTTTCCTTCCAAGGAGTAAGCATCTTTTAATTTCATGGCTGCAATCACCATCTGCAGTGATTTTGGAGCCCCCCAAAATAAAGTCTCTCACTGTTTCCATTGTTTCTGCATATATTTGCCACAAAGTGATGGGACTGGATGCCATGGTCTTAGTTTTCTGAACGCTGAATTTTAAGCCAAATTTTTCACTCTCCTCTTTCACTTTCATCAAGAGGCTCTTTAGTTCTTCTTCACTTTCTGCCATAAGGGTGGTGTCATCTGCATATCTGAGATTATTGATATTTCTCCTGACAGTCTTGATTCCAGCTTGTGCTTCATCCACCCCAGCGTTTCTCATGATGTACTCTGCAGATAAGTTAAATAAGCAGGGTGACAATATACAGCCTTGACACACCCCTTTTCCTATTTGGAACCAGTCTGTTGTTCCATGTCCAATTCTGTTACTTCCTGACCTGTGTACAGGTTTCTCAAGAGGCAGGTCAGGTGGTCTGGTATTCCCATCTCTTTCAGAATTTTCCACAGTTTATTGTGATCCACACAGTCACAGATTGCCATAACTTATTTAATGAGCCTCTGTGAATGAATATGTAGGTAATTTCCATATTTCTACTATTAAAAGATTGATGCAATTAATATACTTGGGCACATCATTTCACACCTTTAAGAGTAAACATCTGGGGCATAAATCCTTAAAAGCAGAACTGGTAAGTCAAAGAGTAGATGTAATTTAACTTACGATATTAAAATTTTACCCTCCATTGAGGTTATAGCAATACACACTCCCAACAGAATAGAAAAACTTATCTGCATGATTTCAATTTGGGGGGCAATTTGACGTTTTCTTCATGGCCAGATTAATGGTCAAATTTTCTGAATTTCTGTTTGTTGAACATAGACTTCAACCTATATTGATTTATACCTTCAGATGTGTATTGAGATTTTCTGTAATTGTTCATTTTTTGCTCCCTTGCTCTGTTGTTGACTGAAGCAGGCTTTTTTAGCAATAATATGCTTTTGTCTATTTTCCTGTTCAGTTTCTGTAGTTTTTGCTCCATGAGCGTCTCTTCCATGTTATTTGGTGTGGAGATATTCCACCTTGTTTGAAATTAAGATGGCAACCTTTGCTCTTTTTGTTGGTTTGCGTCTATTTTCTCAGCATGTGTTTGTGCAGCCTTTAATTTTCAACTTTTGGAGTCACCTTGTTTTAGGAGTTTTCAAGTGTTGCTTCTCCCCAAAGAAGAAAATACATCATAAAGAAACTCTAATAATAGGAAGCATAGCATAAAATATGACAACTGAATCAAAACTAAACATATGTCATCTTCATCTTTGTGAGTATCTTAAACTCACCTATTAAAGGTTGTGTTATCGTAATCAAGAAGATCCTCTGGAGGAGGGCATGGCAACCCACTCCAGTATTCTTGCCTGGAGAATTCCATGGACAGAGGAACCTGGTGGGCTATGGTCCATGGGGTCACACAGAGTCAGATACAACTAGAGCAACTTAGCATGCATGCAAGTACCATTGAATATTTGACCATCGACTCTCCCAGGAGACACCTGGAAACTCCTAAAACAAAGTGACTTCTAACCCATCCTGCATCAGAGGGTGATTAGGAAGGTCAAATGTGAAAATTATATCATTGAAACCATAAAACACAATACCAGGTAGGGTGTTGTTTTAATATTATTGTCTTCACTATTTTGTTGGGCTCATGAATCTATTATTTCATGTCAGAAGTGCCTGGTGAATCAAGGAGCTTCAGTGATTGCCAATTCAGTGATGGGATTCCCAAACCTGAAAAGCAAATTCCTTTAAAAAAAAAAAAAATTGGCAGCACCCCCCTTCCCCTGCCAGCATACGGGATCTTAGTTCCAAGATCAGGGATTGATCCTGCATCCCCCACATTGAAAGGCAGAGTTCTAACCACTGGACCACCAGGGAAGTCCCCACAAGTCCCCTTTTCTAAGGCTGTTCATCCCTGACCCTGTAAGGCAATTGGCCCACAGAAGGTCAGTTGCAGACTGCTCACACAATTGTCCTCAGCTCTGAAGAGCCAAACACACAGAATATTGGTAGGGGAAGATAACAGAGCAAAGAAATATATCCATGCTTACTAATGAGTGTAGATACATGTATCTATAAATATTTCTCTATATAAGCATTTGTATCTATAGTAAGATAAACATGAGCTCATACTGGTACTTCCAACTCTCATCCACTAGCCATAGATCATTCCAGCAATCCCTTTGTTTGTCTGTACTCCCCTCATTTCAACACTGAGAAGTGAGTTCCCTGCTACCCACCATCCATGGCCTTAGTTGTTCTATTCCAGCATGTCTATGCAGTGGTTTCAGAACCATTAACCCATACCCCTAGGAAACACCTCATCAAGTAGAGAATAGTGTTTATATTCAGTTCCCTGGGCCCTCAGTCTTACCTTCTCACTCAATTTCAAAGTTATTTAGGTTAATACTTTTTTCTCCTACCTCCTTTCAATGAGATTATTTTATGCATTTGTTATCAAGTGAGATTCTTTGGTCCCATTCAGCATTCCATCCTAGCATTCCCCAAAGTGTTAAATGATTTTCTAGATTTTAAAACATTGAGGTTCACTCTCTGTGATGTAAAGTTTTGAGTTTTATTGTTTGCTTATCTTGGCCATGGTGGGTCTTCTGAGGCATGTGGGCTTTCTCTTGCTCTGCACAGGCTTCTCTAGTTGTTCTGTGGGATCTAGTTCCCAACCAGCGATCTAACCCACATCCCTTACACTGGAAGGCAGACTCCTAACCACTGAACCACCAGGCAAGCCCCAAGTTATGGGTTTTGACAAATGCATAGTTTACCTGCTAATACAACCAGATTTGACAATATCTGTCATGGAAAATTAATAAAACATATTTTAGTTGGAATAGACTCTTTCTTTACTTAAACTTATATTTTAAGTTTAGAGCAAAAAAATTCAACTGAATATTTTTACCAAAACTCCTTTCAAGTATCAGAACTGACCTTTGATAGTGAAATGACCTCCCTGCATCAAGGACTTTCTGTTTTGAAAGCGCTTTTCTGTCTACTCTCTGCTTTGATCTACATAGCAAACCCACAGACTAAGCCAGGTTGTTTGGAGACCAGTCTGACCTGAACTTCACCTCTTCTCTCTTTGTTCAGTTACTCTGGATGCTAAGGAGCAATGACTTACCCACAAGATACATGGGTGGGGTAAGGGAGTAGCTAGTCCATTGGAGAGCAGCTCGAACATTGTTTAGTTCCATTTCATGCTATGTGTTCAAAAAGATTCTTTAAAAACTTTCACCTTGCTCTGCTTATGGAAATTGTTCCTGGACTTCTGCCTGAATGGCAAAATAGGCTTACGTGGAAAGACCCACCTCTTGCTCCAAAGACATACAAATATTGCATAAAATATAACGATAAAATTTTCTTGAAATATAAAGCCAAGTTCAAGATCAAAAAGGAAAAGCAACACCAGCAACCAGAAATGAAAAAGAACCTGGGAGTTGAAATGATGTGCTGGAGTAAGACAAATTGTCTGCCAAGGAGTCTGGCTTAAATATACATGCCTTAGAGCAGAGGATGGCAAACCATGGCCCAGGGGGGCAAATTCAACCCACTGCCTGCTCCTGGTACAGTTTGGGAGGTAAGAAATTTTACATTTAAAAAATTTATTCATTTTTAATTGGAGGATAATTGTTTTACAATACTGTGCTATATTCTGCAATATAGCAACATGAGTCAGCCATAAGTATATATATGTCCCCTCCCTCTTGAATCTCCCTCCTACCTTCCACCCCATCCCACTGCTCTAGGTTGTCACAGAGCACAGGTTTGCGCTCCCTGTGTCATACAGGAAGTTCCCATTTGCTATCTATTTTACATATGGTAATGTATATATTTCCATGCTACTCTCTCAATTTGTCCCACCCTCTCCTTCCCCCACTGTGTCCACAGTTTTGTTCTTCACATGTCTGCCTCTCCATTGCTGCCCTGCAAATAGGTTCATCAGTACCATCATTCTAGATTCCATATGTATGCATTAACAGATGATATTTTTCTTTCTTTTTCTGATTTACTTCACTGTGTATAACAGACTCCAGATTCATCCAACTCATTAGAACAGTGTCAAATGCATTTCTTTTTATGATGACTCATTGGAAAGGCCCTGATGTTGGGAAAGATTGAGGGCAGGAGAAGAAGGGGACAGCAGAGGATGAGATGTTTGCATGGCATCACAGACTCAATGGGACCTGAGTTGGAGCAAACTCCAGGACATTGAGAAGGACAGGAAAGGCTGGCATGCTGCAGTCCATGGGCTTGCAGAGTCAGACATGACTGAGTGACTGAACAACAGCAACAAATATTCCATTGAGTATATGAACAACAACTTCTTTATCCATTCATCTGTGGATGGACAGTTAGGTTGCTTCCATGTCCTACTTATTGTAAATAGTTCTGCAATGAACATTGAGGTGCATATGTCTTTTTCAATTATGATTTTCTCAGAGTATATGCCTAGCAGTGGGATTGCTGGGTAATGTAGTAGTTTTACTCCTAGTTCTTTAAGGAATCTCCATACTGTTCTCCATAGTGGTTGTATCCATTTACATTCCCACCAACTGTATAAGAGGGCTTCCATTCCTCACACCTCTTCAGCACTTAGTCTTTGTAGATTTTTTGATAATGGCCATTCTGACCAGTGTGAGGTATCTCATTGTAGGTTTAGTTTGCATTTCTCTAATAATGAGCAATATACAACTTAAATGGCTATATAAGTACCTCCAGGCTATCATTCGGAGAAGGTAATGGCACCCCCCTCCAGTGTTCTTGCCTGGAAAATCCCATGGATGGAGGAGCCTGGTAGGCTGCCGTCCTTGGGGTTGCGAAGAGTCAGACATGACTGAGTGACTTCACTTTCACTTTTCACTTTCATGCATTGGAGAAGGAAATGGCAACCCACTCCAGTGTTCTTGCCTGGAGAATCTCAGGGACAGCAGAGCCTGGTGGGCTGCTGTCTATGGGGTTGCACAGAGTCTGACATGACTGAAGTGACTTAGCAGCAGCAGCAGCAGCAGCAGGCTATCCTTAATTTTGTTTCCTGGTCCAAAAAGCCTAAAATGTTTATCACTTAACCCCTTACAGAAAAATGTCCCAGGACCCAGCCTTACAATATACCGGTACCCTCAAGGACATGGACTCTGTTGAGGGCCCCAGCCCAGCTGGAGTCTGTATGTGAGCTCGCGGCAGAGAACCAGGAGCCCAGAGAGGATGTTCCACCTGTGAACAGAGGTAGACACACTGCCCACAGGTCAGAAGTATGTGTAATAGCTGGCCTTACCCTGTGTCGTGCAGTGAAGGAGACTCACCTTTGAGAGTCTGGGAATCTAAGCCTGTCCTGGAGTGCCAATGGGGATGAACGTCCACACCAGGATGGGTGTGGAAATTCACATCAGACTCAATGGATAATGAGTGGAAGGATGTTCCATGAGCAGCCTTCCGGGAGTCTCAAGTCTCAAGTTTCTCCAGTGATTGTTCCCTGAGTTGTCCTAGGGGGTGACCTGACTGCCTGTGTTAACCCTTTTTTGTTCATATAAACATACATAATGGCCTGTCTCAGGGAGATAATCTGAGCTGCCCACCTGTGAAGGACTGTAAGGAATTGAGACTAACACATCCCCCTGCCTGAGGCTTCCCATTCTAGGGGACATTTGCAAGGGTTGAATAGTGTTTTTACTTTGTTTCCTTGCCTCCCCCCCACCCCATGTCTAATGCATAAAAGAACCTGGCAACCAGACCCTGACAAGATAGTTGTTTTGAGGTCCTAGCCTGCCGTCTTCTCGGGCAGCAAGCTCCCAAATAAAGTCCCTTATGTTAGAGCCTACAAGGGGGCTCATTGTTAAAATGGCTCGTTATGTTGACCTTGCAAACAAACAATAAAATCAAGTACCCTTGAGACTGACCAAATTGCCCAAATAACATTCTCTTTTCTAACTGATGCCTACCTTCTCAAGGCTACAAGACCACCAGATTCCAGACCTCTGGCTACATGACCTACATGACCGCAGGACTCAGCTACAGGCTAAAATTTAAACACCCTTTTGTTGCAGGAAGGAGGACCCCTTCCAGGGCCCGAAACTGGGCTCTTGTCTAACACTCGGAAATGAATTGTCCGAGGAGAAACATGTGCTGACAAAGCAAGAGATTTTATTGGGAAAGGACACCCGGGCGTAGAGCAACAGGGTAAGGGAACCCAGGAGAACAGCTCTGTCACATGGCTTGCAGTCTTGGGTTTTATGGTGATGGGATTAGTTTCTGGGTTGTCTTAAGCCAATCATTCTGACTCAAGAGTCCTTCCTGGTGGTGCACACCTTGTTCCACCAAAATGAATGACAGAGGATTCTGGGAAGTGGTCGGACATGTGATGTCTCATTTCGACCTTTCCCGAACTCTTTCAGTTGGTGGAGGCTCATTAGTTCCGTATTCTTTACCAGTACCTCCTGTCATAAAACAGCTCATGTAAATGGTTACTATGGTGTCAGGCCAGGGTGGACAGTTTCAATCAGTGTGCTTTCCCTAACACCTTCAGAGAATTTTTCATTCAGTTCCGTTCAGTCGCTCAGTCATGTCCGATTCTTTGTGACCCCATGAATCACAGCACACCAGGCCTCTCTGTTCATCACCAACTCCTGGAGTCTATCCAAACCCATGTCCATTGAGTCACTGATGCCATCCAACCATCTCATCCTCTGTCATCCCCTTCTCTTCCTGCCCTCAATCTTTCCCAGCATCAGGGTCTTTTCTAATGAGTCAGCTCTTCGCATCAGGTGGCCAAAGTATTGGAATTTCAGCTTCAGCATCAGTCCTTCCAATGAACATCCAGGACTGATCTCCTTTAGGATGGACTGGTTGGATCTCCTTGCAGTCCAAGGGACTCTCAAGAGTCTTCTCCAACATCACAGTTCAAAAGCATCAATTCTTTGGTGCTCAGCTTTCTTTATAGCCCAACTCTCACATCCAAACATGATTCCTGGAAAAACCATAGCCTTGACTAGACGGACCTTTGCTGGCAAAGTAATGTCTCTGCTTTTCAATATGCTGTCTAGATTGATCATAACTTTGCTTCCAAAGAGTAAGCATCTTTAAATTTCATGGCTGCAATCACCATCTGTAATGATTTTGGAGCCCTCCAAAATAAAGTCTCTCACCATTTTCATTGTTTCCGCATCTATTTGCCCTGAAGTGATGGGACTGGATACCATGATCTTAGTTTTCTGAATGTTGAGCTTTAAGTCAACTTTTTCACTCTCTTTCACTTTCATCAAGAGGCTCTTTAGTTCTTCCTCACTTTCTGCCATAAGGGTGGTGTCATCTACATATCTGAGATTATTGATATCTCTCCCAGCAGGATATAAGAAAGATCCCATCAGAAAGGGAGGATGCTGGTTCTCCTTAAGGGCCAGTCACCCTCTCGTTTCCCTCTAATAAATTTCCTTTTCTTGCCTGACTGTCTACACCTTCCTGATCCCAACACCTCATCTCAGATTCATTGACTTATCTTGGATTTGAAAGGTTGTAGCTGAACCACAGAAGACGCTTGGATTTTTGGCCTCCGGAGAAGAATTCAATCCGGGGCCAGAGACGAGACCTGATCGCTCAGAGCTTTTGTATAATAGAGTTTTATTAAAGTATAAAAGGGATAAAGAAAGTTTCTGACATAGATAGACATCAGAAGGGGGCAGAAAGGGGACCCCCTTGCTAGTGTTAGCAATGGAGTTCTATACTCTCCAATTAGTTATTACAATGAATCAAAAGAATGTCTCAAGTTTGTGAAAATTTTACCAGACCCACTCCCACAATTTACATTTTAGGATAACAAGATTAGAATTTAACAATAGAAAGATCCTACCAGACCCACTCCCATAATATACATTCTAAGATATCAGGATTAGTCAGAAGGTTTTCAGGAAGGGGGAACTGTCCTCAAGCAGTTGTTGTATGCAACGTTGTATAATTGTTGTTGTATAATCCCTAGTACAGAGTTTAAACTGAGTTGTGTAATTGACTAAGAAGTGTACACAAAAAGTTTGTCCTTTCCTCCTCCTTGAGAATTCCAGACCCCTATTTGCCAACTAAGGTCCGTCTAGTCAAGGCTATGGTTTTTCCTGTGGTCATGTATAGATGTGAGAGTTGGACTGTGAAGAAGGCTGAGCGCCGAAGAATTGATGCTTTTGAACTGTGGTGTTGGAGAAGACTCTTGAGAGTCCCTTGGACTGCAAGGAGATCCAACCAGTCCATTCTGAAGGAGATCAGCCCTGGGATTTCTTTGGAAGCAATGATGCTAAAGCTGAAACTCCAGTACTTTGGCCACCTCATGCGAAGAGTTGACTCATTGGAAAAGACTCTGATGCTGGGAGGGATTGGGGGCAGGAGGAGAAGGGGACGACAGAGGATGAGATGGCTGGATGGCATCATGGACTCGATGGATGTGAGTCTGAGTGAACTCCGGGAGATGGTGATGGACAGGGAGGCCTGGCATGCTGTGATTCATGGGGTCGCGAAGAGTCGGACACGACTGAGCAACTGAACTGAACTGAACTGATCTCCACTTCAAGAGCCCCATACCCCTTTCTCTTCCTTAGGGACCCTGGACTTCTTATCAGTCTGCCTAGGAATTGACTCTCTCAGATTCATTGACTTATCTTGTGGAGAGCAGAGCAAATTTGGACTCAGTAACAGGAAAGAGGGTGGGGAGGAACGTTTGGTCTGCAGTCTGTCTTCCCCCATTTCAATCTTTTCAGCCCCCCTCATCCTCTCTTATGTCTCTGAGTGTCAGATTTTCCAGGTTTTGTTGGGTAAACTGGCTCTCACCTTAGCACCCATCTTAACAGAGCAGATTTGGTGCTTCCCTGGTGGTCCAGTGGCTAAGACTCTGGACTCCCAGTGCTGGGGGAACTAGATCCCACATGCCACAATGAAAGATGCCACATGCTGCAACAAAGATCAAAGATCTAAAAGACCCCCACGTGCTATAACCAAGACCTGGTGCAGCCAAATTAAACAAATAAAAATAAATATTTAAAAGAGAGTAGTGTCTTCTCTGGGTTAGATCACTTACCACTCCCCCATTTCCTTTTTTCCAATAAGAAAAGTGGTTTTTAAGCTAATTTCCCCTCTCACACTCACCCTGTTCTTTGGAGTTGTGTCTTTTTTTAATTCCCATAGCGTCATTTTTGGGAATTTCATAAGAAATCAGTGATAGCTTCCTATGGTCAATGTACCATGTTTGTTTGAGTTCCTTGGGAACTGAAAATCTTAAAATTGGTTTAGATATTTTCTGAAATGACTGTGTGTTGTAAATATATTGCCTAGACTTTAAACATTGCATATATGGTTGTTTCCTTTTCCATGATAATGTACTTAGCATTTTCAGTTTAATTAAAACTCTATTTTTAAGATATCTTTTAAAAATTATTTTGAATTGCACAAGTAAGGCATGAATGTCATCTCCATTCATAACTGATTTTTTTCTACTAGTCTTTTCTTTATTCCTGCTGGAATAGATCCGAAAGCTATTCTTTCAGGAGTGTCTGTGGGTTATAAGTTTATCTGAGTGTCTGTGGGTTATAAGTTTAGGGAGTGTCCCTTAGAAAAAATGTCTATATTTTATTCTCCCTGTAGAATGATAATCTACTGGATAGACCATTCTAGAATGAAAAGGCTTTCTTTCTCTCCTTTGGCACCTTAAACTTCCCTTCATTTTCTTTTCATCCAGTGTTGTTGAGGTAAATTTGATTCTCATTCTTGCATAACTATTCTATGTTTATTTCCTGGAGGTTTCTAGAATTTTCCTTACTTATCCATGAAGTTTTGAAATTTCACTATTGTTTGTCCAGGTGCTATCTGTGTTTTTATAAATTCATCCTACTCAATAAACAGTAGACCCTGTCAATCTGAAGACGAATGTCTTTCAACAGTTGTAGAAAATTCTTAGCTTTTTTTTCTTTTTCAAATCTTGTATTCCCCCCGCCTATATTCTCTCAATTCTCTCCTTCTAAAACTATTAGAAGGATTTTTGAATCTCTGGATTTATCCTTCATGTCTTTGAATATTTTCTTTATCCTATCCCTTTCTCCTTTATCTATTGTAGTTTCTGCCATATAGCAAAATGAATCAGCCATATACATATCTGCTCAGTCACTCGGTTGTGTGTCGGTTGCTCTTTTGTGACCCCATGGACTGTAGCCTGCCAGGATCCACAGTCCATGGGATTTCCCAGACAAGAATACTGAAGTGGGTTGCCACTTCCTACTCCAGCATATACATGTATCCGTCTCTTTTGGACTTCCTTCCCATTCAGGTCACCACAGAGCACTGAGTAGTTTCCTGTGCTGAAGAGTATGTTCTCATTAGTTAGCTATTTTATATATGCTATCAATAGTGTATGCATGCCAGTCACTTTACATCCAAAGTCACAGCGTGGCAGCATTTGTCACTTTGAGATTAAATTCTACCTTTTTTTTTTTTTTAATGATTTTTATCTTTTGCTGGAATTGCAGGACTCTCCCCAAATGTTTGCTGACTCTCATCTTATTCGCTGAGACTCCCAGTTAGTTGATCTGCTGCTGGCCCGAGATGGGGTGGGGGGCAGGGAAGCCTTCCTGCAGTCTGCACTGTGCTCGATGGAGTTGGGCATGCTGGCCCAGCTCCCAGGGCAGTTTGGCCATCTAGGTGTGCGTGTCCCCAATTCTCCCAGGGCTCTGCTGTCCTTTCCAGTCCACCTGCCTGCGATCATTCTTCCCACTGGAGGAAAACACAATTTTTGCTGCTTGGGGAAAGGAGAGAGTGTTTGTATGGGGTCAACCCTCTGGTTGCTCTCCCTGAATCAACCCAGCCAATCAGGGCTGTGAGCTACCCTCCTCCCCGTCCCCATCTTCTCTCACCTCTGGACAAAAAGCAGCCTCAGCACTCTCCCCACCTTTCTGGGTTGGCACTCTCTCACCCCTGGTGTTCTGAGCCATCTCTTCTGCTATCACGGGCTTGCCTTGCTGGCTTCCTGACCGGCTTTGCTTTTGCCTTTGCTTTCTAATTTGTATTGGAGTATAGTTGCTTTACAATGTTACATTAGTTTCTGCTACACAGACAAGTGAATCAGCCATAGGTACACGTGCATTCTCTCTTCTTTTGGATTTCCTTCCCATTTAGGTCATCACAGAACACTGAGTAGTTCCCTGTGCTATACAAAAGGTTTCCTATTTTATACATAATAGTGTGTATATCGGAGAAGGCAATGGCACCCCACTCCAGTACTCTTGCCTGGAAAATCCCATAGATGGAGGAGCCTGGTAGGCTGCAGTCCTTGGGGTCGCACAGAGTTGAACACGACAGAAGTGACTTAGCAGCAGCAGCAGCAGTGTGTATATATCCAGACCATATTTGATTGTTCAGGGGCCTTTCAAAGATTTGAGGCCGAGAACATCCAATGTTGTTTACAAGGGTGACTACTTTCATTTTTTAATCTTTTCTATAATTTCTATGGGGTCTCTCGATGGACAAGATGGAAACAGGGTTGGGGCAAAGGAAAGCTGTGTTTAAGGTGCTAAAATCAGTCTTCACAGAGGTGTTTTTGAAAGCCAGTTTAAACCTGAATGTCTTATTTAAATAACATCTGTTTAGGCCCCTTAATAGCTTTTCTGTGTGACTTAGGATAAATCATTTTACCTACTTAATTGCATTTTTTCACCTGTAAAATAAAGGATGTGGACAAAATGACCTTATCAGAATTTCTGTATTCATATTTTAAAGGCAGCTGCATGTGACCAATGCAACTCAGGCTTCCCACCTCCAGATTCCTATAAACAATTCATAGCTTTCCCATTCTTTATCTCCAAGGAGAATCACATGATTCATTCTACCCTCCTCAGTCCCTGCTTTTGCACTTGGCATATTACAGTGAAATTTATTAACTTGGATGACGCTAATTTAGAATCTACGATAATTCTATGAATGGACAAAACTGCATCTCTGTTTAGGAAAACGTGACTTCGTGGCAAGTGCAGATAAATGGTATCAGTAGCACTGCCAAATCGGTACTCAAAATCCTTAAGAAACAGCTATTTTTCAAGCCCCTGCAAGCATTTTCAACATATGCATTTCTATCTATCCAGCACCAGCTTATAAACCAGAGCATCAAACCAAATCGCCTAGTGGTCAGGATTCTTGTCTTCTCTAAGCCTGGCTTCTTTCCCATTGGCTTTATGCTGTGCTCATAGTTTTGAAAATAGAAAAAATTCCGTGCCTCGTAAAAGAGGGAGTCACCCATATCGCAGTGGAATGAAATAGTCAAACGGAGACTCTTTGGTTCTGCAGAAGCAGATAGAGAATTTCTAACTGCAGCTGCTGCAGTCTAATGGAATGTGTATGTACAGTCGACAAAGAGGGAATCTCTGATTATTGAAGGAGAAGCCCGTCTGGGTGGCATTCACCATCACCGTCAGACACTGGCCAGTCACTGCCACAGAAGTTTTGATGGGGAATCTTGTCTTCAGGATCTGTATAATTTACAAAGCACTATAGGTGATGTCTAAGCCCACCTCTAGTTGAGAAATATGGCCCTGATAAGAAGGTATTATTAACTGCCGGTTAATAAGACTCACCCTGCTGTGATGCCTGGAACTTATCTGGAATTTAATACACAGAGGCTTAAGTTAATAGTTCCCTAAACTGTGTCATTTACATTCTGACTATTGTTAATGAGATATAGCTGAGCTGTATGGACTCACACAGTATTTGCAACCCAGATCCTTATGTCTGGGGTGGACAGGGAAGATCAAAGCAGCCCCCTGCCAAGAGCTGAACTTGGACGGAGCCTCCATCTTTTTTTGGAGCATGCCAGCCCTCTTGGCAGGAGGACAAGGCCAGATGAGCTGATTCCAGTTTACCTGTGCTGTATATGTGGTGCCCTGCAAGCTGTTCACCTAAAAGGAAACTTTGCACAATTTCCTGGAGAGATGGAAATTTTCCACATTCCTTTTGAGGAAGAACTCATGTGAGTTAGCATCACAAGTCATCCTGAACCGGGGGATGGGGGATAGTGGTGATAAGGATGCCGAGTGGAGGGAGATCACATTGGACATTTGGCATCTCTTCCAAAGAGATGAGTTTGTGGGGAGGACATCCTTAGATTTTCTTGGGCTCCAAAATCACTGTGGACAGTAACTGCAGCCATGAAATTTTAAAAACTCTTGCTCCGTGGAAGAAAAGCCATGACAAACCTAGACAGTATATTAAATAGCAAAGACATCACTTTGCCAACAAAGTCCAAAGTATAGTCAAAGCTATGGTTTTTCCAGTAGTCATGTACGGATGTGACAGTTGGACCATAAAGAAGACTGAGCATCAAAGAACTGATGCTTTTGAATTGTGGTGCTAGAGAAGACTCTTGAGAGTCCCTTGGACAGCAAGGAAATCAAACCACTCAATCCCAAAGAAAATCAACCCTGAATATTCATTGGAAGGACTAATGCTGAAGTTGAAGCTCCAATACTTTGGCCACCTGATGTGAAGAGCCGACTCATTGAAAAAGACCCTGATGCTGGGAAAGACTGAAGGCAAAAGAAGTGGGCAGCAGAGGATGAGATGGTTGGATGGCATCACTCACTCAATGGACATGAATTTGAGCAACCTCCAGGAGATGGTGAAGGATGGGGAAGCCTGGCATGCTACAGTCTGTGGAGGCACAAAGAGCTGGACACGACTGAGCAAATGAACAACTGTGACAACATCCTTAGAGACGGAGCAGACTTGTGAGCTGAGACGGTAGACCCGCAGTGTCCGAATTAGCCAGCCACCATGTTCCCAGTCAGTCCCACTGCTAAAACAGCCAGGAGTATATTGTTAGGTTTATTCTCCCTTTTCCCATTTTTTATTGAGTCTTGCTTCAGTGCCTCTAGTTATTTCCATGGTGGCTCTCCCTTCCCCATCCTCTAACCTCCCCACCCCCACCCCCCCACTTCCTCCTTCAGGCTTGCCTTAAAGATCAAATTTTGCCAGCTGCTTGGCGATCCCTTTACTGTCCCATGAATCTGAAGGAGACGACCTCATCAGAGAACACCACTATCATCAGGGAAGTGAGTTTTTCCTGGTGACGTGATATTAAAGTCCTTGGGAAGAGATCATAGAGCTGAGAACCCGGGAATTTCTGATCATGGGTAGCTGATCCTGACTGGCCAGGATTTGGGGCCAATAAGTCTGTTCTATCACAAATCAGACCCTCCTTCCCAGATGTTCTAGGCCAGAAACTTGCCAGATGCTTGAAATTTCAGTGCCAGCTGCCCAATGATGGGCCAAACTGAAATTTTTGGTCTGATTTATAAAAAGGCAGAGCAGGCAGCCAAGAGTGACAAAGATGTCCACCATGATGTCAGCGGCCGCTTTATCTATGGTACAAAAACATTTCCAGTGTTAAGAGAAGGGTTCTGAAAAGTATGATACACTGTCTTAGATGGCATGTTCTTAAGTCACTGGGTTTCCCTAGTGCCTCAGACAGTAAAGAATCTGCTTGCAATACAGGAGACGTGGGTTCAATCCCTGGGCCAAGAAGATCCTGTGGAAAAGGAAATGGCAACCCACTCCAATATTCCTGCCCAGAGAATTCCAGGGACAGAGGAGCTTGGTGGGCTACAGTCCATGGAGTTGAAAAGAGTCAGACACAGCTGAGCAACTAACACTCACTTTTGATCACTAAATCAAAGTAATATGGTATCTGAAAAAGAAACAAGTTTATGATATGCTAAAGGAGACTTCCCTGGTGGTCCAATGGTTAAGACTCTGTGCTTCCAATCCAGGGTGCACAGGTCTGATCCCTGGTCGGGGAACTAAGATCCCATATGTCATGTGGCACAGCCAAAAAAAAAAAAAAAAATTAAAACTACAATGGGAATTATACATATTACTGTCACAACAAAGGAAATACTTCTGCATGAGGTAAAGGTTTTGGAGGTATGCAGTAGGAAGGAAAATAAGAGTTGCTGATATTTTTCTATAAAATTTTCATTAAAAGTGTTACCTTACTACCAAAAAATAAAAAATAAAAAGTTTTCCCGTCACACCATGATGCCTTTGTTTATTAAATTCCTTGAGTTGTTTCCTGGTCTCTATGTTCTCAGCATAAGGCCTGTAATTAAAACTTGTTTTGTGTTTCTTGACCTTGCTGGGAGCACTACTTTTTATATGGCTTTGAGATTCTCAGACATCAGACCCTAGAATAACACAGAGGAAAGATTGGCCCATCCCAAGTGACCTGGTGTGACCATGCCTACATTGGGTTTCCACAACAGCCATTGATTTCAGTTTGTGACTTCAGAAGAATTCAGCCACTGTGGGTAGAAAAACAGTCAGCAATAAATCCACCCCCAAATCATAATGACACATGTGATCAGGAAACTGCTAATAACGAGGTAAAGTGAAGTAAAAGTCTTTCAGTCAGGTCTGACTCTTTGCAACCCCGGGAGTGGGTATCCTTTACCTTCTCCAGGGGATCTTCCCAACCCAGGGATCAAACTCAAGTCTCCCGCATTGCAGATGGGTTCTTTACCAGCTAAGCCACAAGAAAAGCCCGAGAACACTGGAGTGAGTAGCCTATCCCTTCTCCAGAAGATCTTCCCAACCCAGGAATCAAACCAGGGTCTCCTGCATTGCAGGCAGATTCTTTAACAACTGAGCTATCCAAGAAGAACAGTGCATGAGTGCTAAATTGCTTCAGTGAGGCCTCATGGATTGACTGGAACCCACCAGGCTCCTCTGTCCATTGGATTCTTCAGGCAAGAATACTAGAATGGGTTGCCATGCCCTCTGCAGGAGATCTTCCCAACCCAGGAATCGAACTTGCATCTGTTACATCTCCTGCAATGGCAGTCAAGTTCTTCACAACTGGTGCCACTTGGGAAGCCCAGTCTCACGTTCACCCTTCTCCAACCTGGATCTACCCATCAAAACTCAGCTCAAATGCTTTCTCTTTAGCACCCCCTGGTCTACCTCTCACCCCTCCCAGCCTTCTCTCCTCTTCACTCCACTCTTGCAGTTTAGGTCCTGACTGCATCCCGTATCTTGATGTGCCATCACTTCTCTACACTTACTTATTGTTTATTCAACAAAAATTACAGAACATCTATCATGTGCCAGATGAGTGGAGGTAGAAAGATCAAGTGAAAGAAAGTGAAGTTGCTCAGTTATGTCCGACTCTTTGTGACCCCATGGACACTAGGTTCCTCCATCCATGGGATTTTCTAGGCAAGAGTACTGGAGTGGGTTGCCATTTCCTTCTCCAGGGAACTTCCCGACCCAGGGATTGAACCCAGGTCTCCCACATTGTAGACAGACACCTTACCATCTGAGCCACCAGGGAAGATCAAAGGCATGTGTATAAGTAGAAGCTGTTTGTAAGGCACAGATTCAACACAATGGAATCAATATATTTATGAGGGTTCTTTGCATGCAGTCACGGATCTGATTCTAGTTAGATTAAATGAAAAGAGAATTTGGGAAGAAGTCTGTGAGGTTGCCTAAAGGAGAGAAAGACAGACTGGACAATCACCAAGGACCATAAAAGTGTCCAGCATCACCAATGAAGGGACCCCCACTTTTTCAGTTCTTTGTTTCTCCCCTTATAATTCACCTTCAAGGAAGGAGTGTATAAATAGCTTTGCAAGAATTCTTTCTCAACAAGGGAAGGGCAAGCGCTAAGCAAATAAACCCCCAGGACAGTATCCAGTGGCACAGAAGTAAAAAGCTGGTTGGAGTTTTCAACAGAAGGTGGCATGGGTACTGAACAGTTTGGCCATTTATGACAGTCATGCTGAGGCTAATGTTGGGAATTCCCTGGCGATCCAGTGATTAAGACTCTGCCTTCACTACAGAGGGTATCAGTTCTCCTGGTCAGGGAGCTAAGATCCTACATGCCTTGTGCTGTGCTTAGTCGCTCAGTCGTGTCCAGCTCTTTGTGACCCTATAGGCTGTAGCCCACCAGACTCCTCTGTCCATGGAGATTCTCCAGGTAAGAATACTGGAGTGTGGGTTGCCATGCCCTCATCCAGGGGATCTTCCTAACCAAAGTATCGAACCCAAGTCTCCGGCATTGCAGGTGGATTCTTTACCAACTGAACCACCAAGGAAGCCCCATGGTGAGACCAAAAAAAAAAAAAAAAAAAAAACCCAAACAGGCAAAAAATAGACTTTTCAAGCAAGCATCCATCTTAACCATCTCCCATAGATCCGTGGTTCTGAGTCACTTTCAGTCTCTCCCCCAGCCCTGGGGAATCATCAGAGAGGATAGAAGGAGAGGAATGCACAGAAAACAAACTCACTCTGGAATACAACTCTGCTAATACAACCATGCTAATTTTTGTCAGGTTGCTTAAAGGAATATGCTTCCAAACTAAAGAAAGAAAAGAAAATGTTAAATGTCAAGGCATCCTTACCCCTGCATGGGGCTGGGGCAGGCACTGCCCAAAGCTGGCATCTCCCTCTTTCTCTAGAACAGGAACTGCATAAAGTTCATTCCCAAGTCTTTCCAGCATCCTGCACACAATCTGTGCTCAATTAACATGCCTTTGGCACAACTGAACTGGGGCAAAATGAATGTTGCTTACCAGGATGGCAGTTTTCCATCTTCCAACCTCATCCTCTGTCTATTTTGAGAAGACTATTCCCAACAAGAAGTTCATTGAAAGAATGAATCAAAACTTCCTGGTTGTTTCCATGAAGGAGTGGTTTCCTCTGCTGGGTTCTGCAAAGCAGCTGGCATGTGTCCTGCTCCTTGATGGGTCAACAGTGGGATGAATCATAGAGCTCTAAGTGCAGCTGCAAAGTGATTGAGATTCTAGTGCATTGGGGAAGCTGTGTCTACAACACCAGCCCTTCTCTGAATCTGACGATTGTTAAAAAGGATAAAAGGATTCAGATGACCAAATTCAGAGCCGTGAATGGCCCAGGATAAAACCTTCTACTTGCATATTGTGCTTCCCAGGTGGTACAGTGGTAAAGAACCCTCCTGCCAAGATGCATGTTAGATCCCTGGGTCGGGAAGATCCCCTGGAAGAAGAAATGGTGACCCTCTTCAGTAGTCTTGCCTTGAGTCCCATGGACAAAGGAGTCTGTCAGGCTACAATCCATGGGGTCACAAAATCAGACAAGATTGAGCATGCACGTCATTGTAGGCTGCATTGGTTACCCAGTCTCTTTGGGGAATAATTTACTTTCTTGGTGGCTCAAGGTATCTTTCCCAACCCAGGAGGGTCATACCCTCACTGTCGCTCTTGGAAATCAAGTGTATTTGAACAGGCTCCAGGCTGCTTTGTCCTTGCTGGCTGTGTGAACTTTAGGTGAGTTACGCAACCTCTCTGAGACTGTTTCTTTCTGCATACATTAGGTGATTAAACAGTTGTCCGGCCTGAAGTCGTGCAAATCCCTTTGCTATTACCAACTGTGAACAACCAGCATGTTTCCAGCACTCAAGTTTCAAATCCAAAAGACAAATACACAGAGGATTCTTCAAGGTCACAGGTCAACATGACCTACATGAAATACGTCATGGTAAAGACATGATCTTCCTGTCAGCACATTCTGCATTCGAAAGGCAAGACTTGTTTCTGGAAATTTATTGTGATCGACTTGGGAAATTATAATTTAGATTGAATCTCTTGCAAATCATTGCTTCCGAGATGTTGCTGCCAACTTTCATAATTGTATTTCTTCTTTATCCCAGGTTCACTCATTCATACATATACATTTGTAAGAATATATATATGTCACACATCTATCTTATATTTTTCCCCCTAATTTGAAGCTTCAACAACTGAGGGATCAGGCATTATTTTGTGGGCCCCAAAGAGCAGGCATTTCCTGTTAAATTAAGTGGTGATAAAATTTATTATGTTAACTAAACCAATTTTCTTGCAGTAACAGTGAAAATTCTAACTTGGGGGTGGTGGCAGGACTTGTCTGACCACATTACCACCCCTGCAAGGGTTCCTGCCAATTAAGAAGAAGCAATTCAAGACTTCCCTGGTGGTCCAGTGGTAAAGATTCAGCAGTTCCATTGCTGGGGGCAGGGGTTTGATCCCTGGTGGGGAAACTAAGATGCTGCATGCTATGTAGAACAGCCAAAACAATAACAAAAGAAGATGCAATGTAATGACAGCTTTGTCCTCGTCTCTGCTATTAGCAAAGGAGAACAGAGACTTTATTCTCACAGACAGAACTAGGCTTTTTCACACTTATTAATAACCTGAATTAGAACAGGATGCGTTCTTTGTCATTTGACTTGGTTTGCTGTAGAGCTATCATGTTTAATGTCTTGCTTATAAAATCATGAGGTGATAAATGAAGAGAACATTGTATACCATTCTCAGCAGACAGCATAAGGGCAAGAAATACAATAGGATGTTCTGTTTCCAGGAGGAAATACACCAACTCCCTAGATCTATGGACCTATTTATTTTAAAACTTTTTATTTTATATTAGGGTAGATGGATGTGAGAGTTGGACTGTGAAGAAGGCTGAGTGCCGAAGAATTGATGCTTTTGAACTGTGGTGTTGGAGAAGACTCTTGAGAGTCCCTTGGACTGCAAGGAGATCCAACCAGTCCATTCTGAAGGAGATCAACCCTGGGATTTCTTTGGAAGGAATGATGCTAAAGGTGAAACTCCAGTACTTTGGCCACCTCATGCGAAGAGTTGACTCATTGGAAAAGACTCTGATGCTGGGAGGGATTGGGGGCAGGAGGAGAAGGGGACGACAGAGGATGAGGTGGCTGGATGGCATCACTGACTCGGACGTGAGTCTGAGTGACCTCCGGGAGTTGGTGATGGACAGGGAGGCCTGGCGTGCTGCGATTCGTGGGGTCGCAAAGAGTCGGACGTGACTGAGCGACTGAACTGAACTGAACTGACAGCTGATTAACAATGTTGCAATAGTTTCAGGTGAACAACAAGGGACTCAGCCATACAAACACGTGTATCCACTCTCCCCCCAACTCCCCTTCCATACAGGCTGCCACATGACATTGAGCAGGAGTTCCCTGTGCTATTTAGTAGGTCCTTGTTGATTGTGGATTTATTTCATTTTAAACATGTACCCTGTGTACCTTTGGTCATAGGGACAGTAATAAGTTCCTATCCAGCTGCCTATGGCTCTTCTCCAAATTCAGCCCACAGTTTCCTAAAACTAATCCCCAGCTCATCAGTTAACTTCTCTAGGGGCAACTAAGGTTCCCAATTTCCCATGTATTCTATGGCTTATTTTACAGTGGAGGAAAGCGAGGCTCAGAACAGCAGAAATGCTTTATCTAAAGTCACACAGGGTGTTACTTGCTCCAGCCTGAACTGGCCTTTCTCCTCTAGAGCACATGTGACAGCATATGTAGCTGTCAGCAAGCCCGAGGCAAACCAAAGACATTTCTTTCTTTTTTAAAAATGTTATTTATTTACTTATGCAGTTTTGGTTCTGCTGGGTCTCAGTTGCTATATGAGGGCTTTTCTCTTAGTTGCAGTGAGTGGGGTCTGGGGCTGCCCTCTAGCTGTGGTGAGCAGGTTTCTCATCGCAGGGGCTTCTCTTGGTGCGGAGCATGGGCTCTAGGGCTTCGGCTTCAGTAGTTGTGGTGCACAGGTTTGGTTGTTCCGTGGCACGTGGGATCTTCCCAGATCAGGGATTGAACCTGTGTTCCTTGAATGGGAAGGTGGATCCTTAATCACTGGCACACCAGGGAAGTGCCCATTCTTTTCTTAATAGGCAAACCAGAACCTTCTAATATCATTCAGAGTGCTTTTATTTGGCTGAACGCTCAATAAAGTCTCAAGATATTCATTCTGAAAGAGAAGTGTAGGAAATCTATTCTTTTTTTTTTTTTTTAATTGGGATATAGTTGCTTTACGGGGCTTCCCTGGTGGCTCAGACGGTAAAGAATCTGCCTTAAATGCAGGAGACTTGGATTCAATCCCTGGGTTGGGAAGATCCCCTGGAGAAGGGAATGGCTACCCACTCCAGTATTCTTACATGGACAATCCCATGGACAGAGGAACCTGGCAGACTGCAGTTCATGGGGTCACAAAGAGTCGGACACAACTGAGCGACAGACACTTTCACTTTCATAGTTGCTTTTCAATGATGTATTAGGTTCTGCTGTACAACAGTATCAGCCATATGGAAATGTGTATATATACATCGCCCCTCCCTCTTGGACTGCCCTCCCACCCCTCATCCCACCCCTCTAGGTCTGTGTTAAACAGCAGCTTCCCACTAGCCATCTGTTCTACACATGTAGTGTATACATGTCAATTCCATTCTCCCAGTTCATGCCACCTGCCCCTTCCCCACTCCTGCCCCACGTTCTCATGTGTGTTCTCTACACCTATGTCTCTATTCTAGTGGCTTCAGTTGCCAGAGGAAGAAACTGAGGCTCAGAAAGGGAAATGATTGTCCATCAAATAAATGTTGAATGGGACTATTTTCATGAACTTTGAGTGGTGCTCTAGATTTTGCAAATGCAGCCTGAGTTCCCTTCATCCCAGCCCCAAATCATTAGCTCTGGGTTCCCCTGGCTGTTTCAGTGGCATTATGTCTGAGTTCTATTGGAAAATCCAGGAGCACATTGATTTCCTATAATGGTTTTATCTATAGAAACTTGTGAGGACATCTTTTGGCCAGAAGACTTGGCATTGAATAGCTGAAAACCTTGAACTGTTCCAACACCCTGCCTCCCAGTTGTGAACAAATAAACCTTTGCTCCTTCAGAAAAACCTTTTCTGCACCCGCAGACTGGAACTCCTTGACCCAGTCTTATTATAAGATGCACCATGTAGTCAAAATGGATTGCTAAGCATTCATGACAGCTTGTTGCCTTCTTGGTAATGTAAGTTATAGGCTTCAGAGGGGAAAAAAACAATCACAGAATCAAGCTTGGGAGAGAGAAGTTATCTCTTATCTTTTAAATTTAGATTGTATTAAGACAGTGTAATTACAGAGATCTGAAGAGAGATTGACAGCAAGATGAAAACATAAATACAGTGAAGCCAGAACCTTCTCCCCTGCCCTGAGGAAGACACTAAGTGTTTAAAAACACTCCTGGGTGCCTTTTTTTTTTTTTTTTTTAAAAAAAAAAAAAAAAAAAAATCCTCTATGATCCTTTCTCCTTTGAATCTCACAACAAACCTGAGAGGCAGGAATCGGCACAACTTCCATTTTAAAGCTGAGAAAAACCAAATCCCAGAGAGGTCGAGTGACTTAGCCAAAGTAACACAGCAAAGAAATGACAATCCCAGGATGAAACGCAGGGTTTCTGGCTTTCAGGTGCCATTCTTTCCGAACACCATCTCCACCTTCAATTCCCCTTTTCACTCCTTCCTTCAGTTCCCCTTTTCACTCCTTCTCTAGCTCCTTGGTTCAATCTTTTCCTCCTTATGCTCACTGAAATTTAAGCATCCTTGAAGTTTTTCTCCTAGGCACACTTCTCTTTCCTCTCCTCATTATGTTTTTGTTTACAATTTCCAATTTTCCTCTTACAATTTCCAACAGCACCTCTTTACAAAGGCCCTATCCCTACCACCACCCCAGGTCAGTATCTGAAGCTCAAACCCCTCCTCTGCACCCCTATCATAGATTCTGTGGGTTTATGTGATGATTCTGGGGTTCACATTCAGGTGGGAGTCTGCAGAAGGTGAGACTCGGTATGGTGGAAGACCTAAGTCTCCAGCCCTGCGATTAGGGCCTCTGATCACTTTCACTTTCCAAACCTGAACTTGGTGGCAGGGGGGCGGAAAGGAGGGTGGTGGTGCTGAGATCGACACTTTGACACAGGCGGCAGCCAGGACCCTTTGCTGCAATACTTGCACCTGGACACACCTCTCCTTGGGCTCAAAACCCAGGGATCGAACCTGCATCTTCTGCATTGGCAGGCAGATTCTTTACCACTTGATCCACCAGGGAAGCCCCAAAAGGTGCAGAAGGCAACAAAAATCCACTGATGGCAGAAGCATCTTTGGGATGATCAGCGGTCACTGTGATCTGTTGGCCTGGACTGATGGTATAAATTTCTGCCATAGGGACTTCCCTGGTGGTCCATTGGTTAAGACTTTCTGCTTCCAGTGCAAAGGGTGAGGGTTTGATCCCTGGTCAGGGAACTAAGATCTCACATGCCACTAGGTGTGGCCAAAAAAATTTTTTTTTAATTCTGCCTTAGAACTAGACAACGAAGGCAATGGGCATCATGGCTGCTGTTTAGTCACTCAGTCGTGTCTATCTCTTTGCAACCCCCTGGACGATAGCCCATCAGGTAACTCTGTCCATGGAGTTCTCCAGGCAAGAATACTGGAGTGGGTTACCATGCCTTCCTCCAGGGGATCTTCCCAGTCTAGGGATCAAACCTGTGTCTCCTGCATTAGCAGGTGGATTCTTTACCACTGAGCTGCCTGGGAAGCCCAGTGATGGTCCTGGTAAATGGAGGTGACGGAACTGCAACATAGCAAGGACCATGTGGTCAGGGGTGAGATGAGTGTCTCCCCTTGTCCTTCTCCAAGGAACCTGTGCTTGTTTACCAGAGTAACTTGGTGTACTCACTCTTTAATGATGTCTGGGCTAACAAAGATGCCAAGGAACTCAAAATGTATTAAGGGTCCCTACCTTCCCAGTGAGGGACATAGACTAGTTGGAGCCCAAGTCCTCTCAAGGGGGATCCCTTGTATCCAGACCTACCCTGGATAGTAACCTACCCTCCAGTTACTTTCCTGACTGTTGTTGTTGTTCAGTCATTAATTCATGTCCGACTCTTTGTGATCCCATGAACTGCAGCACACCAGGCTCCCCTGTCCATCACCAATGCCTGGAGCTTGCTCAAACTCAAATCCATAGAGTCAGTGATGCCATCCAACCATCTCATTGTCTGTCATCCCCTTCTCCTCCTGCCTTCAATCTTTCCCAGCATCACAGTCTTATTCAATGAGTCAGCTCTTCCCATCAGGTGACCAAAGTATTGGAGCTTCAGCTTCAGCATCAGTCCTTCCAATGAATATTCAGGGTTGATATCCTTTAGGATTGATTGATTTGATCTTCTTGCTGTCCAAGGGACTCTCAAGAGTCTTCTCCAGCATCAAAATGTAAAATCAATTCTTCAGGGCTCAGCCTTGTTTACTTTCCTGGTTGCAAGTGTGTAATTATGCTGCATGGTTGGCAGAATTCTCATTCACTCTCTGACCTGTGGAGGAAGAAAGAAAATAGGAAGAGCAAGCAGAAGGCCTTGCAACAGGGCTTCACTCCAACCAAGATAGTGAACTAGAAGCCATACCACCTCATGGATGAATCAGCAAATACTAGAACAACCTTCAATGATTTCAAGGATGCAAGGGTGGCGGCTGTCATCTTGTCTCTATTATTCAATTCATTAAAGGGTCTTCTGCAAAAACTAGAATAATTTAGGAGGTGCTGGTGGACGACTATAAACCAAGTCCAATGATCACCCCATTTGCAGCCTCAGTGCTGACGGTGCTATTTTTACTGGAATGGCCTTGGGCACTAGGAATGTGGTTATTGATCCGGCAGATATGTTCTGTTCAAACCCTATCAGTAAAAGGGATAAAAACTAGCTCACCTTTACATAGAAAGGATGAGAAGACACACTCAACACCTCGCACAAAGGCTGTGATGACCTACCTGCCTGTCACAGTAGAGCCCACAGAGGTCTGCCAGTCGCGGAGCCCTTGCGGGGTGAGCTGACTCACCTGACGAGAATCATCACCTCATCTGTCTGGGGCTCTGACTTACCCTCCCATGTGCCTCTTCTACCTCCTCCGTACAAGGATTGACAGAATGCCACCCTGACTGGCATAGAATCTTGAACCATATTGCTTTATTTTTGTTTCATTATGGTAAAAGTCACATAATATAAAACATACTATTGTAACCATATTTAACCATAGAACTCAGCGGCACTAAATACATTTACTTGTACAACTCTCATCAGTGTCCATCTCCCGAATTTTCCACCTTCCTGAACTGAATCTCTGTCCCCATTAAACATGAACTCCCCTTTCCCCTTCCCCTCAACCCCTGGTATCTATCAATGTACTTTCTGACTCTATGAATTTGACTATTCTAGGTACTCCATGTGGGTGGAATCCAACACTATTTGTCTGCACCTAATGTGTAGGGAAGCACCAGAGGCTTCCCTGGTGGCTCAGAGGTTAAAGCGTCTGCCTGCAATGCGGGAGACCTGGGTTTGATCCCTGGGTCGGGAAGATTCCCCTGGAGAAGGAAATGGCAACCCATTCCAGTATTCTTGCCTGGAGAATCCCATGGACAGAGGAACTTGGTGGGCTACAGTCCACGGGGTCGCAAAGAGTTGGACACGACTGAGCGACTTCACTTTCACTTTCAATGTGCATTGAAGTGCATTTTTAAGGTTAACTTAATATATGTCCTGCAAACAGATTGTACCTTCTCTGCCCCCTACCCCGGTGCTCTACAGCAGGTCCTCATTAGTTATCTCTTTTATACATAGCAGCGTATATATGTCAATCCCAATCTCTCAGTTTATCCCATCCTCACCCTTTCCACCCCTTGGTGTCCATACATTTGTTCTTTATGTCTGTGTCTCTATTTTTGCTTTGCAAATGGTTGAACCATATCCCTTTAAACCAAGAGACACATTTCATAACAAAGGAAGTGCATGGACACGTGTATAACACATACTGCATCACCTGGAAAATGCCTGCTGAAGAGAACAATGAAATTCCTATAAAGGCTTAGGGTAAATGCCGAACTGGGGGCAACATCTGCAGAATTAGTGCTCTTCCCCCCAGAGGGGAATATATGCAATGAAGCAAGGGCCATTCTGGTGCTGTGTCCCCAGTAGATGGAATGAGTATGTTCAGGAACCAACCAAGAGGCAGAAATACCAGGGGCCTCTCTTAGCATCCTTCCCAGTGACGTTCTTACAAAACCTACGCTTCTGTCCCCATAACACTAAATGCTGCTGGATCGTGGGTTGTGATTCCCAGCAAGGGAGGACTTCCACCAGGAAAACAATAAAGTTCTATGTCCTGGAAGCTGTGACTACCAGTAGGTCACGTGGGGCTTCTTTGGCCAGTAAGCCCACAGACAAGGAAAAGAGCTACCACATGGGTAGGATCATTGTCTCTGATTAACACTAGAAACTAGGGTTGCTGCTGCACAATAGGGCCTGAAAGGTGGCTGTAAGGAATCTTTGGGGGCTCTTTGGGATGGTCTAGGTGCTTTTTCACACAGGGATAATTGGTCAAAAGTTAGATGCGGCAAGCACCAGCCTTGATCACGCCTAGTGATGGACATTCTAGCAGTAATGATAATTACATAGTTCGCATCAGTTCTAGACCCTGGACATGATTTGTACATACCTTATTTAATCACCATATATTTACCAAATGCCTTTATGTGCCAGGAAATGTTCTAAGTGTTGGAAACTTGGTGGTGAACAAGATAGTTCATATCCCTGCCTTGGTGGTACCTTTAATTTAGTAGGAGAGATGGACAAGAAATAACAAAATATGGTAATAGGAGAGATGACCACAGATTGTCAAAGAAGCTGGGGGAGAAAACGCAAATGCTATGAAAAAGAATGGCAGAGTGACTGTGCTTCCCTGGTGGTCCAGTGGTTGGTACTCCATGCTTCCACTACAGGGGACACGGGTTTGATCCCTAGTCAGGGAACTAAGATCTTGAATGCCATGCAGTGTGGCCAAAAAAATAAATAAATAAAAATAATTTTTTAAAAAAGAATGAATTAAAAAAATAAGAAAGCTGTGGTACATATACACAATGCAGTATTACTCAGCTATTAAAAAGAATACATTTGAATCAGTTCTAATGAGGTGGATGAAGCTGGAGCCTATTATACAGAGTGAAGTAAGCCAGAAAGAAAAACACCAATATGGTACACTAACACATATATATGGAATTTAGAAAGATGGTAATGATAACCCTCGATGCAAGACAGCAAAAGAGACACAGATGTATAGAACGGACTTTTAGACTCTGTGGGAGGGTGGGATGATTTGGGAGAATGGCATTGAAACATGTATACCATCATGTAAGAAATGAATCGCCAGTCTAGGTTTGATACAGGATACAGGATGCTTGGGGCTGGTGCACTGGGATGACCCAGAGAGATGATAAGGGGTGGGAGGTGGGAGGGAGGGTCAGGACTGGGAACTCATGTACACCCATGGCTGATTCATGTCAACGTATGGCAAAACCAATACAATATTGTAAAGTAAAATAAAGTAAAAAAAAAAAAAAAGAATCACAGAGTGACTTACTTGGACGAGGTGGTAAAGAATGGTCTCTTTGTGGGAGTGATGTCCAAGCTGAGACCTGAAGAATTAGAAGGAACTAGTGCTGTGAGGAGTCAGAGAAAATTGCTCCTGCAACAGAAAGAGCAGGTGCGGAAGTCCTGAGGCTGGAGGATGGCATGTTTGACGGAGAATGGACGCTCCTGTGACTGGAGTTCAGTGAGACGGGCTAGAGAGAAAGGCAGGAGCCATGCCAGGCTTTAACATGGGGTTAGGTATTCCGATTTGATCCTGGGTGCAATGGAAAATGGAAAGGCATTGGTGTGGGGCAGGGGAGGGGAAGCAGGTTCCTAATCTGGTGTACCTCATAAATCACTTGAGGCCCTAGGCAGAGAGGGGGTCACTGGCTGTAACAAGAGCTCAAGGGGTGGAGGAGGCCCTGTCCCACAGGGACTGAAGCATCCGGAAGCATCCGGAAGTATGTACCAGCTCAGCTGGCGTGAATCCACACTCCCCGATCTCAGCTGTCACTGCAGATAGGAGAAGGATTATGTCTGACAATTCCCACAGATGCAATTTTTATTTAGCCTTTCCAGAGCCCATTTAGGTTGGCATTTGAGTAATGAATACCAGGAGTGCTCTGCCCAATATAGGGAGGCAGGTCGGAGACCTTTCTAAAATGCAAATCAGGTTGTATCTCTGCCTGGCTTAAAACCCTTCATTACATACTGAGTAAAGGACACATTGCCTGGCATGAAATTCAAGGCCCTTTGAGATAGGCCCTGCATCCATTCCTGCTCTTACCTGCCACCACTCCCAAATCTGCCACACCACTGCTCTCCCAAATCTTGAACACCTGGGTCTCCTGAATACATTATGTAGGCTCCACGTCTCCACTTCTCTGCGATTCCCTCCTCCTCCTCTTCCTTGCCTTTATGGACTCATGCAATGGGCTTCCCCGATGGCTCAGTGGTAAAGAGTCTACCTGCAATGCAGGAGACACAGAAGACGTCAGTTTGATCCCTGGATCAGGAAGATCCCCTGAAGAAGAAATGGAAACCCACTTCACTATTCTGGCCTGGGAAATGCCATGGACAAAGGAGTCTGGTGGGCTACAGTCCAAAGGGTCACAAAGAGCTGGACACTCCTGAGCAACTAAGCACAGCACTGCACATAACACAGATAACTAATGAGAACCTACTATATAGCACAGGGAACTCTACTGTGGTGACCTAAATGGAAAAGAAGTCCAAATTAGAGGGCATATATGTATACGTATAGCTGATCCACTTTGCTATACAGTAGAAACTAACACAACATTGTAAAGCAACTAGACTCTGATAAAAAGTTTTAAAAATTAATAAATGCAATTGTATCAGTAACATTATTCCATTTATATACCCAGCAAGCCTCTAATAAGTTCTTTATAATATTTATGAGAGCACAAATGTGTAGTGAAAGTGCACAAGCCCATGCACGGGGATGATACTCAGATTCATCCCAGTGTTTACTTCTGGGGAAGAAGAGGGTACTGGCCTTTGGTACTTGTAAGCAGGGCCCCTCAGTTTCTCTGGACAATTTGATTTCTTTCAACAAAGCTCAGTGACTACTTAATGCATTGTGGTGACTGAATGGGAAGGAAATCCAAAGAAGGGATGTATATATACGTATAACTGATTCACTTTGCTGTAGGCAGAGACTAACACAACATTGTAAAGCAACTACACCCCAATAAAAATTGATTTAAAAATAGATAACCATATAAAGAATGACTGCAAGCATTATGTGATAGGCGACACAGGTGGTGCATACTCCAGAACCACCAAGAAGGAAAATATCATTCTTGGCTGGTTTGCATTAAGATCTTATACCAGCCAATTCTGGAACATTGATCATAGATTTATTATATATAGAAAGTTATCTGAAATCATATGTGTCATTTATTTCTTTGTAGACATGGAAGAGTTCAACTTAAAATTAAAATATCTGGTTTGATGTAATAAAGAGGAAAAAATAAAAATAAAATTTTAAAAAGTTCAACGAAATAGGCACTGTGTTAAAATTGGATGGAACTGTGGTAATAAGTACACACATCTTATCATTCTCTGTGCTTTGCTGTGTGCTTGAAATATTGTTGTTGTTTAGTCGCTTAGTCATGTCTGACTCTTTGCAACCCCATGGACTGTAGTCCACCAGGCTCCTCTGTCTATAGGCTTTCCCAGGCAAGAATATTGGAGTGGGTTGCCATTTCCTCCACCAGGGGATCTTCCTGGCCCAAGGATGGAATCCATGTCTCCTGCTTGGCAGGTGGATTCTTTACCACTGAGTCACCAAATAAATCTAGTAGGACAAGCAATACAAGAAGCCCTTCTCCATGTGTAGCCCCACCTTCATGTCCAAGGGAGGCTGGTCCCCAAATGTGCTGTGAATGGTGGAGAACCTCTTCCGCAGGCATCTCACAGTGAGAAGCAGAAGCCAGGCTTGAGTGCCAGCCTGTGCATCTAAGAGCTGCTGCGCCATCACAGCCAGGCTTCGTGAAGCAAAATCTGTTTGCAAACTTCCCTCCCCCTGAGTATTTTTCTAGGAAATCTCCAGTTACCAGTGTAAGGCGAATCCAGTTCTGGGCCTTCCTAGCCAGAGACACAACCAAAGCCAGGGGAAACAGATACACACACATATGGAGGTTTGATTGATTACAAAGATGGGACAGCAGAACCCAGAATAAGGGTGGTCTTTTCAATGAATGGAACCAGGACAAGTAGGGAGAAATCAAAAATATTGGACCCTTATAAAATAGATAAAAAGCAACAAAGTTGGGTTATAGACTTAACTATAAAATACAAATTTACAAAGCTTTTAGTGGAAATACAAAAGAATCTCTTCCTGATTTACAGGTAGAAAATGTACGTGCTACAGTCCATAGGGTTGTGAAGAGTCGGGACGAGTTGAGAGAGTAAGATTGACATATATACATTGCCATGTGTAAAACAGATAACAAGTAGGAAGCAGTATAGCACTGAGAGCTCATCTCGATGCCCTGTGATGACCTAGAGTGGTGGGATGGGGTGGGTGGGAGGAAGAATCAAGAGGGAAAGGATACAGGTAAACACATAGCTGGTTCACACTGTTACACAGTAGAAACCAGCACAACATTGTAAAGCAATTACGTTCCAACAAAAAAGATGACATAAAATTTTAAAAGTAAAATCACTAAAGATAAAAACAGTTATACTTTTAAAAAGATGCCCTGGAGGAGAAAATGGCAACTCACTCCAAAATTCTTGCCTGGAGAATCCCATGGACAGAGGAGCCTGGTGGGCTATGGTCCATAGGGTTGCAAAGAGTCGGACTCAACTGAGCGATTCAAGAACAACAATAAAAACAGTACTTTAAATATTGGACCCTCAAATTCAGCATCTGTATAAGATGCCTCAAATTCCATCACATGTTATGTGTGGATCCCACCCCAACGGTTCCGTTCATTTCAGTTGCTCAGTCGTGTCTGACTCTTTGCAGCCCCATGGACTGCAGCATGCCAGGCTTCCTTGTCCATCACCAACTTCTGGAGCTTGCTTAAACTCAGGTCCACTGAGTGGGTGATGCCATCCAACCATTTCATCCTCTGTCGTCCCCTTCTCCTCTTACCTTCAATCTTTTGAGCATCAGGGTCTTTTCTAATGAGTCAGTTCTTCGAGTCAGTGGCCAAAGTGTTGGAGCTTCAGCTTCAGCATCAGTCCTACCAAAGAATACTCTACTCACAACTGATTTCCTTTAGGATTGATTGGTTTGATCTCCTTGTAGTCCAAGGGACTCTCAAGCGCCTTCTCCAACATCACAGTTCAAAAGCATCAATTCTTCAGCGCTCAACTTTCTTTATAGTCCAACTTTCACATCCATACGTGACTACTGGGAAAGCCATAGCTTTGACTAGACAGACCTTTGTTGGCAAAGTAAAGTCTCTGCTTTTTAATGTGCTGTCTAGGTTGGTCATAGCTTTTCTTCCAAGGAGCAAGCATCTTTTAATTTCATGGCTGCAGTCATCGGCTGCAGTGATTTTGGAGCCCTCCAAAGTAAAGTCTCTCACTGTTTCCATTGTTTCCCATCTATTTGCCATGAAGTGGCTGGGGTTGGATGCCATGATCTTAGTTTTCTGAATATTAAGTTTTAAGCCAAATTTTTCACTCTCCTTTTTCACTTTTATCAAGAGGTTCTTTAGTTCTTCTTTGCTTTCTGCCATAAAGGTGGTGTCATCTGCGTATCTAAGGTTATTGATACTTCTCCCAGCAATCTTTTTTCTTTTCTCACTTTATTTATTTATTTTTTGGAGGCTAATTACTATACAATATTGTATTGGTTTTGTCATACATTGACATGAATCCACCATGGGTGTACATGTGTTCCCCATCCTGAACCCCCCTTCCACCTCCCTCCCCATCCCATCCCTCTGGGTCATTCCAGTGCACCAGCCTCAAGCACCCTGTATCATGCATCGAACCTGGACTGGTGATCCATTTCATATATGATAATATACATGTTTCAATGCCATTCTCCAAAACCATTCCACCCTCACCCTCTCCCACAGAGTCCAAAAGACTGTTATACACATCTGTGTCTCTTTTGCTGTCTCACATACAGGGTTATCATTACCATCTTTCTAAATTCCATATATATGTGTTAGTATACTGTATTGGTGTTTTTTGTTCTGACTTACTTCACTCTGTATAATAGGCTCCAGTTTCATCCACCTCATTAGAACTGATTCAAATGTTTTCCTTTTTATGGCTGAGGAATATTCCATTGTCTATATATACCACAGCTTTCTTATCCATTCATCTGCTGATGGACATCTAGGTTGCTTCCATGTCCTGGCTATTATAAACAGTGCTGCAACGAACATTGGGGTACACGTGTCTCTTTCAATTCTGGTTTCCTCTGTGTGTATGCCCAGCAGTGGGATTACTGGGTTATATGGCAGTTCTATTTCCAGTTTTTTAAGGAATCTCAACACTGTTCTCCATAGTGGTTGTACTAGTTTGCATTCCCACCAACAGTGTAAGAGTGTTCCCTTTTCTCCACACCCTCTCCAGCGTTTATTGTTTGTAGACTTTTGGATAGCAGCTATTCTGGCTGGCATGAAATGGTACCTCATTGTGGTTTTGATTTGCCTTTCTCTAATAATGAGTGATGTTGAGCATCTTTTCATGTGTTTGTTAGCCATCTGTATATCTTCTTTGGAGAAATGTCTGTTTAGTTCTTTGGCCCATTTTTTGATTGGGTCATTTATTTTTCTGGAAGTGAGCTGCAGGAGTTGCTTGTATATTTTTGAGATTAATTCTTTGTCAGTTGCTTTGTCTGCTATTATTTTCTCCCGTTCTGAAGGCTGTCTTTTCACCTTGCTTATAGTTTTCTTTGTTGTGCAAAAGCTTTTAATTTTAATTAGATCCCATTTGTTTATTTTTGCTTTTATTTCCAATATTCTGTCTCCTGGCAATCTTGATTCCAGCTTGTGCTTCATCCAGCCCGGCATTTCACATGATGTACTCCGCATATAAGTTAAATAAGCAGGGTGACAATATACAGCCTTGACATACTCAATTTCCCAAGTTGGAACCAGTCTGTTGTTCCATGTCTGGTTCCATGTCTGCTTCTTGACCTGCACATAGATTTCTCAGAAGACAGATAAGGTGGTCTGGCATTCCCATCTCTTGAAGAATTTTTCAGTTTGTTGTGATCCACACAGTCAAAGGCTTTGGCATAGTCAATAAAGCAGAAGTAGATGTCTTTCTAGAACTTTCTTGCTTTTACAATAATCCAACAGATGTTGGCAATTTGATCTCTGGTTCCTCTGGCTTTTCTAAATGCAGCTTGAACATCTAGAAGTTCATGGCTCACATACTGTTGAAGCCTGGCTTGGAGAATCTTGANTCAGAATTTTCCACAGTTTATTGTGATCCACACAGTCAAAGGCTTTGGCATAGTCGATAAAGCAGAAGTAGATGTTTTTCTGGAACTCTCTTGCTTTTTCCATGATCCAGCGGATGTTGGCAATTTGATCTCTGGTTCCTCTGCCTTTTCTAAAGCCAGCTTGAACATCAGGGAGTTCACGGTTCACGTATTGCTGAAGCCTGGCTTGGAGAATTTTGAGCATTACTTTACTAGCATGTGAGATGAGTGCAATTGTGCGGTAGTTTGAGCATTCTTTGGCATTGCCTTTCTTTGGAATTGGAATGAAAACTGACCTTTTCCAGTCCTGTGGCCACTGCTGAGTTTTCCAAATTTGCTGGCAGATTGAGTGCAGCACTTTCACAGCATCATCTTTCAGGATTTGAAATAGCTCTACTGGAATTCCATCACCTCCACTAGCTTTGTTTGTAGTGATGCTTTCTAAGGCCCACTTGACTTCACATTCCAGGATGTCTGACTCTAGATGAGTGATCACACCATTGTGATTATCTGGGTCGTGAAGCTCTTTTTTGTACATTTCTTCTGTGTGTTCTTGCCACCTCTTCTTAATATCTTCTGCTTCTGTTAGGTCCATACCATTTCTGTCCTTTATCGAGCCCATCTTTGCATGAAATGTTCCCTTGGTATCTCTAATTTTCTTGAAGAGATCTCTAGTCTTTCCCATTCTGTTGTTTTCCTCTATTTTCTTTGCATTGATCGCTGAGGAAGGCTTTCTTATCTGTTCTTGCTATTCTTTGGAACTTTGCATTCAGGTGCTTATATCTTTCCTTTTATCCTTTGTTTTTCGCCTCTCTTCTTTTCACAGCTATTTGTAAGGCCTCCCCAGACAGCCATTTTGCTTTTTTGCATTTCTTTTCCAGGTCTTGATCCCTGTCTCCCATACAATGTCACGAACCTCATTCCATAGTTCATCAGGCACTCTATCGATCAGATCTAGGTCCTTAAATCTATTTCTCACTTCCACTGTATAACCATCAGGGATTTGATTTAGGTCATACCCGAATGGTCTAGCGATTTTCCCTACTTTCTTCAATTTAACCCTTCAGTTCTACTAATTTTCATAGCCTGGGGCCAAAGCTCTTCCAGGATGCTTCTATTTTTGGCATTCAGTCCAGAAGTCATCTCCCTGTCCTCTAACTAGCACTCTCCTCCCCCATTCCCTCTCTTAAAGCACTAAACTTTTGGACCTTCTGTTAGTTTTCTGAATACTAGTCTTACCTCCGTGAGCTTTGTGAAGATCTGAATCACCACTGCAGTGTGCCTTGGGCATGGCAAATATGCCATAGTATTTCATGAGTAAATGTACAGATGACTGAGGGTGTCTGGTGGGGCTCAGCCTTTGTTTTCACCCTGCTCTACTGTTTGCCCTGACCCCGCTTGGACTGGTTCTTGCTGGTAACAACTTGCTGTCCAGGTACCACTTCACTTAAGCCTGCTTGTGTATTTCCAGGCACGTAGCAAGGGGCAGCGGGTTAGTGATTCATGAGTGGGAGGAAGAGGTGATTGCCTTGAGAGCTGCTGACTCAGCCGCCGGTCGCTAACCTGGGGCTTCTCCGGGCTGTGAATCAATGAGCGGATGGCATGAATGAACAGATGGCCATGGAATTTCAGAGGACCCAGATCTCTTGGATCTGCATTTCCCAGCTTTAGAAGCATACAACTCAGGGCCTCATGGGGAGTGCTAGGAACCTCAGTGTAAACATGGCATATTTTCCTGGAGAAACAGTCCTTCTCGAGGCTTTGGGAATACATATTCTTTAATACTCAATCATAGTTATCACAGGGAGTAATGCAAATATGTAGGCATTTTAAAAGAGAAAATGGAACACTTTAAAGAAACTCCTTACCTGCAGAAGCCTTGCTTCAGGGCAGCCCCAGCTCTGAGGTAGGAAGTTTCTCATGTTTAGCTCATGTTTCGTAGCTGTGGAGGTTGTAATGGAGAAGTTTGCAGTGATCTGGCTTTTCAGCACCTGTCACACCTGGTTGCTTGTTACCCCATCACAGCCTGCCTTCCCACCCCATGACTGATCTCCAGCAGAGTGTAGACTGTGATGAAGGATTAGACTTGAGGAGTGCACAGAGCTGGGTTTGAATGCCTCCAGCAGTATAGACCCCGGATCCAGAGGACTATGGGAGAAAGGACATTTGTGTTCCATCTTTCCAGAGGAGAGACATAAAAGCTGGAACCATGGTAAGACTGAAAAGTCCATGTGGAATAAATGACATAGCCAGTGCAGTGTAAGCCTGTGGGGATCGGTATGAGAAAAACATCTCTTTCAGGCAGGAACATCACCCCAAAGGGGACCCCTGGGAGCACTTCACCTGATGATGCCGCTCAGTGGCACCCCTCATGGAGAGACCCTCCTGGGCCACACCTCTGCACCCTGCGATCTGCGATCATCCCCTCCTTGTACCCCACCCCCTTTCAGGTGTGCTGAATGTTGCACGGCTGTGTGACCTTGGGCAAGTCACCTGCTCTGGCCCTCAGTCCAACTTGTTAAGTAAGTAAAGTTTTTTCATGCTTGATACGTTGTAACTGACCCTCTCTGCACTGAAGAAACCCATAGCACCTTCCACTGCAATTCCAACATGGGGATGGACCAGTCCTTGGCTCCTTTTGGGTTTTCTGAGAAATGGTTTACAGAATGCCAGCTCCCATGCAGGCAGGGATTTGCCTGAGTCACCCTCACAGCCTCACCTGCTGGAGCAGTGCCCGGCTCAGGGTAGTTACTGGGTTGTTATCTGATGGCCAGATGCTGGAAGCAGATCCATTAACATGGGAGGGCAGCCAGAGCCTGGAGGATGTGCTCAGAACCTCTGAGAAATTTACTTACGAAAATGGTGTGAATTTAATGACCTCTTCAATGTGAAATAAAGCTACCAGGCTTTTCTGAATTTGTCTTTAAGAGCTTAAACTAAACTCTGGGTTTCATGGAACACTCTACCTGGAGGAGGAGGCTCTTCAGGGCAGGTAGCAGGGAGAGGCAGGCATCTTGAGTGGAGGAAATAAGCTGAGAAAGGGTTCAGGGGCAGCTTACTCAAGCATTCTGGCACCAGTCTTCCCATCTTCCTGGCACATTCAGCTAGAGATGAAGCACCAATGGGAGGCATTTTCTCCATGTGAGAAGAAGTGCTGTGAAGAACAGGCGTTTCTGGTGTCAGAGCATGATTACCAGCGGAAGTGTCAGGGAGAAACTTCTTTCGTGACTTTTCCCCCCTCTTTCCAGGCGCCACAGCTGTTGCGTTTCATGGCAGCCTGAGATAGCCCTGAGAAGCTGCTGGCATCCTCAGAGGTGTGTTTTAGTCCCAGCTGTTAGGTTTTTCTGCTGTGTGACTTTGGGGCTGCCCCAGAGCCTCTCTGTTTCCTGGGTCTCACTTGCCAGAGGCGGGGGTTACACTGGTTGTTTCTAGGGCACTTGTGGCTCTAAGATGCTTGGGTGTATGATCTCATTGTGATGGCACACAGCAATAGTGAAATCCCTGCTGTATCTCAAATTTGAATTACATCTTTATGAGTGGAAAAAGCGTCTCCTGCCTCCTGGGACATTTTCATTTAACTCGGATGTACCTGACCCTGGTCTGTTTACAGACACAGAATTTGCCGTGTGGCCTGAGGCCTTAGCCTGCCCGCCTTAGCTCCCCACCCCCCTGGGGTAGCACCTGTTTGGCACTTGAAGGCTGTGTTCTGGCATGTGCCTGGGGCTCCCCTGAGTGTGGGCTTTCTTGCCTCTGCAGAGACCAGCACCTGGAGTCTCAGTCTGCGTCTGCCTAGCTCTGCAGAGGTGCCCGGGGAGGAGGAATGGGGCTGGGAGGCAGGGATGGAGGGCGGTGTGGGCTGGGGATGGAGGCCCTGAAATGACAAGCTCAGTGAGTCACTCAGCATCGGCTGCAGCTGGAGAGAGTCAAGGAGGGGGTTATGGTGCTGCCTCATGCGGAAGGCAAGGGACCAACCGTGAGATGGCATTGGTTAATTCTCACGGGGGCGGCACATCCTTCTAGGGCACGAGCATGGAGGAGTCGGCACAGAAGAAGGTTCACTGAGTTGGGAGGTGGGAGAGCAGCAGGGTTCAAGGGGGCCATGTGGCCCTGAATCAGACTGAGGGCCGTTCTTGTGCGATCTCACTGTAGGCTCTGTGGGTGCTTTACAGAGGTGACCGCATCCCGGCCTCACAGCCATCCCAAGAAGGGAGGCGCCGTTATGCTTCTCAGTTTGTGGATGATGAACCTGAGGCACAGAGAGATTAAGCATCTTGTCAGAAGTCACCCAGCAATAATTAAATGGGGTTCAGTGCTCCTGGCCCTGAGAGTCTGTGGGCTCAATCACCACATCAGTGACTCTCAGTCTTAAACTTGTTATCAGAACCACTTGGAGGACTGGATCATCCCACCCCCTAGTTGCTGATTCTGATTGGGTCTGGGATGAGCCCAAGCATGTGCAGTTCTATGAAGTTTCCAGGTGATGCTGATGCTATGGACCCGGGACTGCTGTTCTGTACTCATCTTCCACATCCCATCTCCTTGCCTGTGAAACAAAGGGTTGGAGTCTCCTACCACGAATGCCATCCTCTAATCATTCAGAATTATGTTCAGTTTGGGCCAATTTAATTTATGACAGAGCAACAGTGGTTTGATCAACTCGCCTACTGCTGCTGCGTTTCTGCCACTTGTCTCCTTTTATTTTTGGCAATTTGCTGTTATATGTTTTGATGCTTTCCTACTCAGTTCATCAAGTCCCTGACTCCTAGATGTTCACTTTGGCTTATACGCTTTCTCAATATAAATCTCTTGCATTGTCTAATCTTTTTTTTTTTTTCCCTTGAAAATCTCTTTATTTGGATACTGACACCTCCGATATGGCATTATTTTCTTTTACTTGATTTTTGCTAATATATTTTTGGCCCTTCTTTTAATTTTACCTTTATTCTATCAATTTGTTTAGGGTACATTTCTTATAAAAAGTCTTATTGTTTACTCGCTAGATCATGTCCGACTCTGTGACCCCATGGACTGCAGCATGCCATGCTTCCCTGTCCTTCACTGTTGCCTGGAGTTTGCTCAAACTCATATCCATTGAGTCAGTGATGCCATCCAACCATCTCATCCTCTATTGCCCTCTTCTCCTCTTGCCCTCAATCTTTCCCAACATCTAGGTCTTTTCCCGTGAGTCAGCTCTTCACATCAGGTGGCCAAAGTATTGGAGCTTCAGCATCTGTCCTTTCAATGATTTAATTTTGTATTTATTCACCATATATTATATCATGTTTTATAGTATATATATGTTTGTGTGTGTGTGTTTTATTCTAACAGTGACTATATTTTGGCTTTTTTTTTTTTAATGTTTCTTTGTAGACTCCTTTGTCTTGCTCAAATGAACCACTTTAAATTTTGTTTTACAGTTTTTCACTAAGAATGTTAGCTCTACATTCGTTGTTTCTCAGATGCTTAAAGTTATTGAACCATATTTTGCTAATGGTTAATGTTCAGAATGAAACAGCTTTTCTTGACTCCCTACCAAGTAAGGTAAATAACTTAAAGTTTTTCTATCTTTTCACCCCCCTACCTGTAAAATGTTACATTTGTGCTTTTATTATGTAATCTGGTATTCTAAATCTCTGCTGTGTTATAACAGTTCTTATGTGGTTATCTTCCCTTTAAGAAAGTGTTATTTTTGATTTTCATTTTGGTTAGTGATATGTCACAGTTATAACAGTTACTTAGACCTAATGGTGAGTATTCATTACCAGATCTTTATTCCCACAGGCATCCCCTACTATTGAGTTCCTTATTTTGATTAATGTGTTGGTCATAAATGGAAAAGCTTAACACCCGTGCAGCCCGTGGAGCCTTCCGGAAAAATGTATACTTGTTTGTTGCACTTTGTATCCTCCAGTGTGAGTGACAGCTTGGCCCTGCCCTTTAAGTTGAGTTTTGCAGAAGTCAGATACCTGCCTTGGTTTTCTTTCTTTCATAGGTAACCTGCCATCTTCTGTTTGGAGGCGTTTATCTTTTCATCATGAAATAAATGAATAAACATGTACCCAGTTATCAATGGCACCCCACTCCAGTACTCTTGCCTGGAAAATCCCATGGACGGAGGAGCCTGGTAGGCTGCAGTCCATGGGGTCGCTAAGAGTCAGACACGACTGAGCAACGTCACTTTCACTTTCATGCATTGGAGAAGGAAATGACAACTCACTCCAGTGTTCTTGCCTGGAGAATCCCAGGGATGGGGGAGCCTGATGGGCTGCCGTCTATGGGGTCGCACAGAGGCGGACACGACTGAAGCGACTTGGCAACAGCAGCAACAGTTATCAGTGAGCATTTTGACCTTCAGACCTAGTTCTGTCTTTACTGTTAGCAAGTTTTCTGGAATTTTCAGAGGCTTTCAATTCAGTTCGTTCCAGATTGTCTGCCTGTCCTTTAGCTGTGTCATCTTTTTGTATAACCTGCTGGCTTAGAAGTGAAGTGAAGTGAAGTTGCTCAGTCGTGCCCAACTCTTTGCCACCCCATGGACATTAGCCTGCACCAAGGTCCTCCGTCCATGGGGTTATCAAGGCAAGAGGACTGGAGTGGGTTGCTATTTCTTTCTCCAGGGAATCTTCCTAACCCAGGGATCAAACCCAGGTCTCTCACATTGTAAACAGACGCTTTACCGTCTGAGCCACCAGGGAAGAGTCTTAGATCTCACAGTATTTCTGCTCACATCTTTCTTCTTCATTTTGGGAGTGCTTTTTAAATTTATCCCGCACAACACATCTGATTTCAGAAGTTCCCTTAACTTTTAATGCTGATGGAGAAGCGATGGTTTCTTAATGCTTCAGTTATCATAGGAGCTCTCCGGTACCGGGAACTATGCTCTAGGCACAGTGCTAATAACCATTTGCTTGCTTTACCCCATATAATCCTTAGAACAAGTCTGAGAGGCCTGTGCTTCGAGTGTCCTCACTCACTGGATAGACTCAGGAAACATGCTCAGAGGTGTTGAACCTTGCTCAGCTTCACCCTCTAGTGAGTGCTGGGGCTGGAATTCAGGGTCATGCAGTTTTCACAGTAGAGCCTGTGTTCTTAGCCATGTTGATACGATGCCTTCCCAGCCAGGATGTCATCTCCAAATCTTTTTCTTCACTTTGAGTGCTGTGTTCTCAGCTTTTTGGGTTGAAGAATGTTTTCACAACTCCGGTGGGAGGTTCCTGTGTTTTTCATCCATAAATGTGGACAGTGTTTGTCTGTATGTCAGGAGGGTCAGTTCTCCTGGGTCCCCTTTTCTGTCCACCTCACAGCTGATAGAATGATCTTCTCAGCTTTTCCACCAGAGCACGGGCTGATGAAATGTGGTCTTATAAGATCCAGCGGGCTGTAAGGCCAGGCTTCGTGAGCTCGAGCTCTGAGTTGTTCCAGAAGGGAAACTTAATCCCTGTGCTATTTCTTCCCCAGTTTGGTGAGCCCGTTGCACCGAGAGCCAACTGTTTGCATCTGGCGCGCTGTTTGGCCTGGCCACCGTGCCGGGTACACACTGTGCTTGAACTTGCGCTCCTTCCTGGAGCTGCCACCTGCCGTGTCAGGAACAAGCCCCCGCCCCCAGCCAGTTCTCTTCTTGGTGTATCTGCCACGTGATCCCCTGGGCTTCCCAGGGCTGTGCTGAGGCTCCTTTGTGACGAGAGGAACCTGGTGTGTGCGGCTTGTCTGCCCGTGCCTGGCTCACGTCCTGATCAGTCCTTCAGTCTGGGCAGCTCTGCTCTGTGGGTCTTGATGTCCTCTACTCCCGGTTGCACAGCCATTCTGCCACTTCTCAAGAAGCACGTCTGCCCAGGGGCCCACTGCCTTCTCTCTTTCCTCATCTCTTTCTCCCCAGAGATTCTTCTAGATTTATGGCACAGGGATGGCACCTGTGCCTGGTTTCCTGAGCTGTGCAAGTTCCCCAGGCTTGCAGTCCTCATTTGGTTATGTTAACAGGAATCTGGACATGAAGGCATCACGAGCCTGTGCCAGGTTGCCATGGTGACTCATTAATGGACGGTTCCCTCTGAGACTGGTTGAAGGGCCTTTCTCCCTCCACCTCCTACGTGCCTGAGTGTGGGGAGGGGATGGGTCACTGCTTCTGCCTGACTTCTCCTCTACTTATTTCTTCCACTTTCTCCCTTTCTTCCCACTTCAGATGTTCAGTCTTAGCAGGAGAAGAAGATATGGCCTCTGGATTTGACACGTTGAGTTGGATAAGTCCACTGTAGCCCAGCTTCTGTGACTCTGGCAGCATTGGTCTTGGTGATCAAAGTCAGGCAAAACTGAGGTCTGTTTTAGTAGATTAAGAGACTTTATAATAAAGAGGTGGTCCTCTGCCAGCTCTCCTTACACATCACTCTCGGGCCAGGAACTCAGGATGTAGAAGCCTTTCTGGGGGTTTCTGGAACCCAGAGGTGGACATGCTCATGTGGCATAGAGTCACTGTCTGGAGGTGAGGGCAGTGGAGTCAGGCACAGACTGAGTGTGTGCGCTCACTCATTCTCACGGGGCACGGACTTGGTGTACCATTTCCAAATCCATCCGGGTCTGGTGCTTGGCATGCTCACTTCCTTGAGGTTTAGCTGATTGACAGTCACTTCTCCTGAGGAACCTGACACTCCAGAGGCATTCCATGTGATAAGCAAACAGCCTTGGCTCCCAGGCTGGGAAAGGATGATCTTTCCTCACTGGACGTTGATATGCATAAATGACAGTAGGTAATTAGGCACTGTCTGCCTTCAGAAAATTCATTAGGTGTGATGGTGGGGTTTTTCCAATGAGAGGACAGAGAGCCAGGAGGGCGCATGGTCAGGTCGGCGTTTGAGGTCTGCTCCCTGAGATGCTTCTTACTGCCATGTATTGGGCTCTCTAAAGACTTGGGGGTGGCGGCCCTGGTCCCTTTGTTTGCTTTGTCAACACAGTAGATGCTGATGACCTTGTGAGGAGGAAGAATCCAGGGGAGCAAGGTCAGAGGGTAGGGGGCTGATGAGGAAGGGGGGCAGGAAACTCAAGGAGGGGAAGACAGTGAGTTTGGAGAGGCTGAGTTTGAGGTACCCATGGGACACCAGTAGGCAGCGGGAGGGAAATAAGTCCATGGAGATGCAGTGGGTAGCCTCAGGCCCCTTCTTCACTCTCTTCTTGGAAACCCATTCAATGTTTTGGGATGCTGGTTACTTTCCCTGTAAAATGAGAATGTTCAGAGCGTCCTCATGTTATTTTGTGAAATCAAGAGAGCCAGTTAGCATGGTGTTGCTTTGGGTCCCTCTGGTCTGGCAAGTTGCTCAATATCTCTTCCTTGAAGGGTGCTTTTTCTGGAATAGTCTTTTTTTTTTTAATTTTTAAAATTTATTTTATTTGTTTGGCTGTGCTGGATCTTTGTTGCAGCACACAGGATCTTTAGTTGCTGCATAGGCGATCTAGTTCCCTGACTAGGGATTGAACCTGGGGCCCCTGCATTGGGAGCATGAAGTCTTAGCCCCTGGACTACTGGGGAAGTCCCTGAAATGTTCTTTGTAACAGTCATGAGGTGTTCAGGTCGCTGGAAGTCCCCTGGTGAGGATTTTGATGAGAAGGGTAACACATAGATGGGATTTTGTTGTCAGTGAGATGGTCAGGGAGGGTCTGGGATCCAAGAAGGGCTGGCTAGGCTATGTGGTCAGGTGGGTGCAGCTGCTTCAAGGATAATTTAGGGACCGTGGGCCAAAGAAGAGGAGGTGGGTGAGAGTCATCAAAGCAAACACGTCGAGCACTATGTACCATTCAAAGCTGTCCTCACCCAGTGAGCCTTCTTCCAAGGCCTCCAAGGAGGGCTCTGCGTCTTTATCAGGCCGATGCTTGCTGAGCTTTTCTGGTGGATGGTTTCAGGCAGCCTCGGATCCAGCGAGCTTCCCAGGGAGGAAGACTTCCAGAGACTGGCAGCCTTCCGCGAGAAACCACAGGGAGCAAGGCAGGAGTGGCTCTGCAGCCCTCTGCCTCCCCCTTGGGGAAACGCAGTGCCTGTCTCTGGCCTGAGGTCTCTTCCCATCCTCTGCCCAGCCCCTTGGGTTTGGGCCAGGGCACAGCTACTGTGTCTACCTGCACCAGCCTCAAGGGCAGCGAGCCTTGGCTTGGGCTTCCTCCTCGGTGTCTCAGGGGAGCATTCCGGGAAGTTTGTGTTTTCTGTCTTTCACAAACCAGACAACAGGGCCCAAGAAGTCAAGGGCACTTGTTGGCTCATGTTCTTGTTGGTGTGCTCACCAGGGGTGCAGAAGGTAACAGGGGAAGGCCACGTTCTGTCCTCTGGGTGGTGGGCAGCCACCGGGGGCTTGAAGAGCAGGCCAGTGGTCTGAGAGGGCTGGGACTCAATGCTGTGACTCAGAGTCAGGCAGCCTGAGGCTGGAGGGCACAGGAAGGAGACGACCAAAGTCAGGGCAACCAGTTTGGAGTCCGTCTAGTGTTACAGGCACGAGGCCACAAAAGCCCGGGCTGGGACAGAGCCAGGAAGTTTTTTCAGACATCTAGCCTATTTCTTGGGGCTCTGCCCCTGTATACTAGTAATGTTAGGAATTCCAACTTGGCTTTAAAAAAAACCTGTTTTTTTCTTTAGGGAACCCAAGTATTGCAGGTTGAATTATGTCTGATCCAAAAGATGTTGAAATCCTAGCTGCTAGTACCTATAAATGTGACCTTATTTGGAAATACAGTCTTTGTTTTCTTTTCATATTTTTTTTTAAATTGAAGTATAGTTAATTTATAATTTTAAATTAATTCTGCTGTATGGCAAAGTGGTTCAGTTATATGTATATTTATTTTATATATATGTATATATATACATGCATTCTTTCTACTATTCTTTTTCATTATGGTTTATCATAGGAAATTTAACATAGTTCTCTGTGCTATACAGAAGGACCTTGTTGTTTATCTACTCTGTATATGAAAGCTTATAGGTACTAACCCCAATCTCTCACCCCATCCCTCCCCCAACCCTCTCCCCCTTGGCAACTACGAGTCTGTTTTCTCTATCTACAGCTCTGCTTCTGTTTCAGGGATAGGTTCATTTCTGTCGTATTTTAGATTACACGTATAAGTGGTATCATATTTACCTTTCTCTTTTTGACTTCACTAGTATGCTAACCTCTAGTTGCATCTGTGTTGCTGCAGATGGCATTGTTTCATTCTTTTTTATGGCTGAGTGGTACGGGGGAGCCTGGTGGGCTGCCATCTATGGGGTTGCATAGAGTCGGACACGACTGAAGCGACTTAGCAGCAGCAGCAGCAGCAACAGCAGCTTTTCTTTGGGGCTTTCCCGGTGGCTTAGTGGGTAAAGAATCTGCTTGCCAATGAGGGAGATATGGGTTTGATCCCTTGGGTGGGAAGATCCCCTGGAGAAGGAAATGGCAGCTCTCTCCAGCATTCTTGCCTGGGACATCCCATGGACAGAGGAGCCTGGTTGGCTGCAGTCCGTGGGGTTACAGAAGAGTCGGTCACAGCTTGGTAACTAAACAATAGCAGCAAGTATTTCATCGTATAGATGTACCACATCTTCTTTATCGTTCATCCATGGATGCTTAGGCTGTTTCCACGTCTTGGCTATTGTGAATGGTGCTGCTTTTTTGAATTATAATGTTGTCTGCACAGGAGTGGAATTGCTGGATCATATGGTAGGTCTGTTTATAGTTTTCTGAGGAATCTCCACACTGAGCTCCATAGTGGCTGTACCAAAGTACAGTCCCCCCCAAACAGTGTAGGAGGGCTCCCTGTACTCCGTCCCTCTCCAGCATTTGTTATTTGTAGACTTTTTAATGATGGCCGTTCTGACCCATACAGATACCTTGTTGTTTTTATCTGCATATCTCTGATAATTAGTGATGTTGAGCACCTTTTCACGTGCCTATTTGCCATCTATAGGAAATGCACATGATCAAGTTGAGGTCATTAGGGTGGGCCTTAATCCAGTAGCGTGTGCCTGCTCAGTCGTGTCTGATTCTTTGTGACCCCATGGACTGCAGTCTAGCAGGCTTCTCTGTCCGTGGAATTTTCCAGGCAAGAATACTGGGGTGGGTAGCCATTTCCTTCTCCAGGGGCTCTTCCCGACCCATTAGTACTGCTGTCTTTATAGGAAAGGGAAATTTGAACACAGATAGGCTCACGGGGAGAAGGCCAGGTGAAGATGAAGGCAGAGATCAGGGTAATGCCCTTACAAGGCAAGGAAGGTCAGAGATGGCTAGCAACCCACCAGAGCTGGAGGAGAAGCGAGGAACAGATTCTCCCTCATAACCCTCAGAGGGATCCAACCCTGTTGACATCTTGATCTCAGACTTCTGGCCTCTAGAATGCGAGGCAATAAATTTCTGCTATTTAAGCCACCCACTTCTTGAAGCTTTGTGACAGCAACCCTTGGCAGATGACTACACCCAGCTTTCCAGACCCCGTTCTTCCACGCCCTGGAAAACCGCTTCCACTGGGGTCAAAGGATCACGTATGTGACCTCCTGCCCTTGAGGAGTTCACTTCTGATAAGCCCTCCCGATCTGGGTATCAGAAGCTGCTCTCTGAGTCACGGGGGATCCAGGTAGCTGCTATGGGCAGAGGCTGCCAGTTCATAGCCTGTCCTTGGCCCTAAGCTCAAGAGGGGCTGGGAGATGAAAGCTGGGACCTAGTTGTTGGGGAGCTTGTGCTCTGGTTAGGCACTCAGACTAAATAGAGGCTACCTTTTAAAGTCAAGCACGATGTGGTGAGTTTCTCTGGCTTTCCTAGTCTTCTGCCATGCTCATCCCACTCTACTGAGAGACGTGGTCAATCTTGTGTATCTCCTCCAGACCTGTATTGATTTTTCAGTGTTCGATTCCATCCCTTTTGTTACTTACAGCCTCCCTGAGGGCAGAAGCTTCTCCCTGTCTTGTTCACTGTACACAGGGGAAGCCAGCATGACCTGGGGCTTACCTCCTTCAGCTGGCCTGAGTCAAGCAACAGCAGCTTTTCTTTGGGGCTTTCCCGGTGGCTTAGTGGGTAAAGAATCTGCTTGCCAATGAGGGAGATATGGGTTTGATCCCTTGGGTGGGAAGATCCCCTGGAGAAGGAAATGGCAGCTCTCTCCAGCATTCTTGCCTGGGACATCCCATGGACAGAGGAGCCTGGTTGGCTGCAGTCCGTGGGGTTACAGAAGAGTCGGTCACAGCTTGGTAACTAAACAATAGCAGCAAGTATTTCATCGTATAGATGTACCACATCTTCTTTATCGTTCATCCATGGATGCTTAGGCTGTTTCCACGTCTTGGCTATTGTGAATGGTGCTGCTTTTTTGAATTATAATGTTGTCTGCACAGGAGTGGAATTGCTGGATCATATGGTAGGTCTGTTTATAGTTTTCTGAGGAATCTCCACACTGAGCTCCATAGTGGCTGTACCAAAGTACAGTCCCCCCCAAACAGTGTAGGAGGGCTCCCTGTACTCCGTCCCTCTCCAGCATTTGTTATTTGTAGACTTTTTAATGATGGCCGTTCTGACCCATACAGATACCTTGTTGTTTTTATCTGCATATCTCTGATAATTAGTGATGTTGAGCACCTTTTCACGTGCCTATTTGCCATCTATAGGAAATGCACATGATCAAGTTGAGGTCATTAGGGTGGGCCTTAATCCAGTAGCGTGTGCCTGCTCAGTCGTGTCTGATTCTTTGTGACCCCATGGACTGCAGTCTAGCAGGCTTCTCTGTCCGTGGAATTTTCCAGGCAAGAATACTGGGGTGGGTAGCCATTTCCTTCTCCAGGGGCTCTTCCCGACCCATTAGTACTGCTGTCTTTATAGGAAAGGGAAATTTGAACACAGATAGGCTCACGGGGAGAAGGCCAGGTGAAGATGAAGGCAGAGATCAGGGTAATGCCCTTACAAGGCAAGGAAGGTCAGAGATGGCTAGCAACCCACCAGAGCTGGAGGAGAAGCGAGGAACAGATTCTCCCTCATAACCCTCAGAGGGATCCAACCCTGTTGACATCTTGATCTCAGACTTCTGGCCTCTAGAATGCGAGGCAATAAATTTCTGCTATTTAAGCCACCCACTTCTTGAAGCTTTGTGACAGCAACCCTTGGCAGATGACTACACCCAGCTTTCCAGACCCCGTTCTTCCACGCCCTGGAAAACCGCTTCCACTGGGGTCAAAGGATCACGTATGTGACCTCCTGCCCTTGAGGAGTTCACTTCTGATAAGCCCTCCCGATCTGGGTATCAGAAGCTGCTCTCTGAGTCACGGGGGATCCAGGTAGCTGCTATGGGCAGAGGCTGCCAGTTCATAGCCTGTCCTTGGCCCTAAGCTCAAGAGGGGCTGGGAGATGAAAGCTGGGACCTAGTTGTTGGGGAGCTTGTGCTCTGGTTAGGCACTCAGACTAAATAGAGGCTACCTTTTAAAGTCAAGCACGATGTGGTGAGTTTCTCTGGCTTTCCTAGTCTTCTGCCATGCTCATCCCACTCTACTGAGAGACGTGGTCAATCTTGTGTATCTCCTCCAGACCTGTATTGATTTTTCAGTGTTCGATTCCATCCCTTTTGTTACTTACAGCCTCCCTGAGGGCAGAAGCTTCTCCCTGTCTTGTTCACTGTACACAGGGGAAGCCAGCATGACCTGGGGCTTACCTCCTTCAGCTGGCCTGAGTCAGGTGTTTGATCAAAATCATCCTCTACATGGAGGGGAGGAAACCGAGTCTAGGCTGGAGCGATTTCTTCAGTGTTTCAAAAGCAGAACTAGGCACAGCGGCTCCCTGGCACAAGGTAGGCTCAGAGGAAATGTGTGATTTGATGGGCACCATGTCAGAGTTGTGTGTTAAAGGCTACCCTCAATGTTCCAAGTGGAAGAAGTGATAAATTTTATTTTCTTGGGCTCCAAAATCATCACGGACAGTGACTGCAGCCATAAAATTAAAAGACGCTTGCTCCTCGGAAGGAAATCTATGACAAATCTAGACAGCATATTAAAGAGCAAAGACATCACTTTGCCGATGAAGGTGTGTAGTCAAAGCTACAGTTTTTCCAGTAGTCATGTTTGGATGTGAGGATTGGACCATAAAGAAGGCTGAGTGCTGAAGAATTGATGCTTTTGAATTGTGGTGTTGAGAAGGCTCTTGAGAGTCCTTTGGACTGCAAGGGGATCAACCCTGAATATTCATTGGAAGGACTGATGCTGAAGCTGAAACTCCAATACTTGGGCCACCTGATGTGAACAGCCAACTCATTGGAAAAGACCCTGAGCTGGGAAAAATGGAAGGCAAAAGGAGAAGGGGACGACAGAGGGTGAGATGGTTAGATAACATCACCAACTTAATGGACATGAGTTTGAGCAAACTCCAGGAGATAGTGGAGGACAGAGGAGCCTGGCATGCTGCAGTCCCCGGGGTCGCAAAGAATCGGACACAACTTAGCGACTGAATAGCAACAAAAGTGTTCCATAGGAGCCAAGCTCAGGTCCTTGGCTAAGACCGTGGGCCTTCAGGGACAGTGGTAACGTCTTTGCCGGAACCCCTGGGCTCCCAGCCCTGCTGGGGCACACATTCCCCTCCTGTGCTGATTGACGGCGTGGTATCAACGTGTGGCCTTTTGCAGGCAACTGCAGGAGGGTGATGAGCTTTACACATCTGCCTGGTGCCTAAAATTGAACTGCACACATAATTCACTTGCTCAGCTGGGCCTGCGTTCTCTCTGCCATCCAGCCTCCAGCTCACGCTTGATGCCTTACAATTCTGGACTTCTTCAGCATGGCCAGCTTGTCCCAAATTCCTGACCTTTGGGCCCTGGGTCCCCATGGGCAGCTCGTTGCCATCTGAATGGGCCCTGGCCCACGGTAAGGCTTCTTCAGTGTTCTACAGCCTCTCATCTGCTTTCGAAGCACCGCTCCTGCCTGAGGGTAGGTAGAGAAGGGGATGAGAAGCCCCCTCCCCAACCCTGGGAAGGGGCAGGGGTCGTGATTTGCACCCAGGGCCCCCCATTTAGAAAGCATTGGTAGAAACAGAGAGTTATCATTGAGTCCATTTAAAGGACCCAACCCCGTGCCAGGAACTATGAAAGCATAGTTACCGTTTCCAGAGAGACAAGACCAGTGGGAGACTCGTTAACACTCAGACTGGTGTTCGGGTACCTGGTCAAATGCCTGTCTACTAGCTTTGTTCTGAGGCGAAAGATTTCATTTCTTTTAACTTAATTTCTTTGTAAACTTCTACAAGGTCTTGGCGAGCAGCTGCAGAGCTCATGGCATGTTGTCAGGACCCAGTAAATAGGAGTTGAGAGTACCCACCCCCCCACTGCTTCCACTGCGGTGATCAGAGCTGACCCCGTGACAGTGCCTGCCAGGAGCCAGGTTCCTTTAAAGGGGCTTTTATAAGTACTCGTCACTTCACTCACACAGGAGCTCAGGGAAAGACAGAGGCACAGACTGGCTAGGAGGCGTTGTCCAAGGTTCCAGGATGCGAAGCTGGGGTTTGATGCAGACGATCTGGGCCCAGATCTGTGCCTTAAACCTCCACGCTCCGTGGCCTTGCTGAGACCAGCATATGAGACTCTGGACAACTTGCCTTATGTCATCTTTCCCCCATACCTCCTAGTTTCCTCATCTTTAAAATTGGGATGGTGAGGCTACCAACTGAGACCTTTAGGAGACTTTTCTCTCTCTCTCTTTTCTTTAAACTTTTTATTTTATATTGGAGTATGCATGCATGCTAAGTCACTTCAGTCGTGTCTGACTCTGTGACCCTATGGACTGTAGCCCGCCAGGCTCCTCTGTCTGTGGGATTCTCCAGGTAATAATACTGGAGAGGGTTGCCATGCCCTTCTCCAGGGGATCTTCTCAACCCAGGGATCAAACCCGCGTCTCATATGTCTCCAGCATTGGCAGGCAGGCTCTTTACTATGAACGCCACCTGGGAAGTTATACTGGAGTGTGGCCAGGTAATAATATTATGATAGTTTGGGGTGGGCAGCTGAGAGGCTCAGCCAAACGTGTGCATGTATCCATTCTCTCTCAAACTCCCCTCCCATCCAGGCTGCCACGTCACACTGGGCACAGTTCCCTGTACTCTACAGGAGGTCACTGTTGGTTATCCATTTGAAATTTGGCAGTGTGTACCTGTCCATCCCAAACTCCCTACCTTAGGAGACTTTTTTGAGCTTTGTAGAGGGTTTAAGGAGGATGGCGGGTGCGTCCTAGGCACTCAGTACATGGTAGCAGTTCTTTCAATAAGAAACACATATGTGTGCCCGTGTGTGCTAAGTCGCTTCAGTTGTGTCTGACTCTGCCACCCTATGGACCGTAGTACCCCAGGCTTCTCAGTTCATGGAGTTCTCTGGGCAAGAATACTAGAGTGGGTAGCCGTGCCCTTCTCTGGGGGATCTCCCCGACCCAGGGATTGAAGCCAGATCTCCTGCATTGTAGGCTGATTCTTTATAGTCTGAGCCATGGGGAAGCCCTTGTGTGCACAGGTGGCCAAAAATGCAAGCTGTCACATACAGAACACCCACAGGCCGATACAGCTCTTTCACTCTAGGTGTTTAGAGCATGGAACTCTGTGTGGCAGGATTAGGAGAGGTGGGGTGAAGTGTTCCAAGTTGAGGGTGTCCATTTAGGCAAACGTAGGGGAGGTAGGAAAGCAGAGAGCCAGAAGGCCAGGGGGTCAGGAGCAGGGTTTGTGTGGGAATGCTGGGTTTGGGAACCTAGGCTGGGGACTTTGGCTGGGAATTATGACCTGTGAGCTGTGGGGAGGCTCTGAGGGATGCCATGCTCAGGGGGGCTCATTTCAGACTCTGCTGGCCCGTTAGCAGTTGGGCTGTCATGGATGGGGGTAACTTCTCATTCATTCAAATCTGCGCCCATTTCTGATGAACAGAGCGGTATTCACAAAGGGAGGGACCAGCAGGGCATGTGGGATGCTTGCCCAGTCTCTCCATCTGCTATCCCAAGAGGCTGGCCCCCAGGTCCTGGACACGTCCAAGGCTACAAGCTTATTGCCTTTCAGCTGCTGTTTGTGTCACACATGCCTGGCCCACAAGGGGCATTAAAAATATCCCAGTGGCTAATAGCATTTCTCAAAATAACTGCTTGCAAAGTGCTTTGCTGGGGCGAATGGCTACTAAAATTAGACACCCTGGAGAGTGAGTGTGTATGTGTGTATATGTGTGTGTGTGTGTGTGTGTGTGTAAGAATTGAACTCATTTCCTCCTAGATGAGGCCCCCAGTTTTCACCCTTTTGTTCTGTGGTTCTTCTTTTTGTCACTTGGTGTCCCAGAGCCCTGTTTACCGGCTCACCCCCGTGATGCCCTCTTCAACCCCCAGTCCTTGGCTAATTGGAGCGGCTGCTGCCCTACATTGCCTGGTTGTCCGGCCCCAAGGAGCAGAATTTTGAAGAATCCTGGGGGGCGGGGTGGCCTCGTTGTACAGCAGCCTCATTCCTCAGTGTGCCAAGTAATAATAGCACACCGTGGGGGGAACCTCGCTCAGCCTGCACTCCGAAGGGGAAACTGGGCCACGGGGCAGCCAGCAGCCCCACTCAAGGTGCCCTAGGAACTCAGGGCACAGACACACAGTTTTCCAGACTCTGGTTCCGGGCTGAGGCTCTGGAATGCTTTAGTGGTCTCTAGTCCTTGGGACCACTAGGTCCCCCAAGGGCCACCAGTGCTCCTTCCACTCATAATACAAAGGGAATGAGGGTATCCTCGGACGAGCTATAAAACCAAAGTGAATGGGCACTTGAAGGGAATCTGAATGCAGGGCAAAGGGAATTTGAGAGCCAGAGCTGCTTCTTCCCTTAGGTTGGAACTGCATCGAATGAGGTGGGCCTCAGCATCCCCATGTTTGAAATGCACATTCAGTGACTCACTTAGCAAGCATCTTTTGAGTGCCTTATGTGGGCCTGGCACTGGAGTTACGGTTCCTGGTGAAAGCCAGGTCTGGAAACGTTCACAGGCCAGTGTGCTGTGTGTGTGTGGCAGCTCTAGAGGGCCCAGGGTTCTGCGTGGTCCAAAGTGAGGAATGCGGCGGCATCACTGTGTCTGCTGGCCTTGTATCATCTAGAGATTTGGGTCCTGGAGGCGAGAGCCTTAGGAGTGTTTCAACAGGAGTGGAGGCCCAGGAGGGGGGAATTCCCCTTTCCTGGAGGGACCTGTATGTGATGGAATGTTTATATGGTAGAAGGAGCACAGGCTCTGGAGTCAGATGGACTTTCGTGACCTTAGGCTAATTGCATAAGCTCTCTGAACCCCCTCTTTTTCCCAGCTATTAAATGTGAATCCACATGGTACTGACCTCCAAGGGCTATTGTGAGGATTACAATGAGGCCACCCTACCTCTCAAGATTCTTTGCAATTCTGCTCTTCAGGGCAGGACAACCAGGCAATGGCAGACTGGATCCAAAGTGCCTCGGTGGTCCTGATGTGTAGAAGGCTCCCCACACATTGTAGATATTAGTAGTGTTAGTTATATTAGTATTAATAAAATCTGTGTCTGCTGAGAAGTTCTGATAATCACTGCTTTCAATCAGGGGGCTGGTCATTTCATTTTTGAGTATTATCAAGCCACTGCTGTCTGTAAAACCATCAGAAAACCAGAGTCACTTACTGGAAACCAGTTAAGTTTTGAATGCAATGCAAGTTGCTGCTGCTGCTGCTGCTGCTGCTAAGTCACTTCAGTCGTGTCCGACTCTATGCGACCCCAGAGATGGCAGCCCACCAGGCTCCCCCATCCCCCAAGCAGTGTACATGGCATTAAATATCATATTGTAACATATAACAATCAAGGTCTATTACAGGTGATTTTTTTAACAGTATATTGTTGGTGGACTGTTCTAAACAGATTTTTTAAAGTTTACATGTCATAAAACCTTGGTAAATCACATCCTATGTTAGATTCTTTATGGAAGCAGGATATTTAAGAGAAACCTTTTCCAGAAACCCATGTGTAAAGCCCTAAAATCGTTAACTCTTAAAGTTGGCAGGGGCTCCAGACATCAGGATATATAGTCTTCTAACTCCGGGATCCTTGACTAGGAGTGAATTTGACTGCACCCCCAGTCTCACCCCATGGGACATTGGACACAGTTGGAGTGTGATGTTTCTGTTACCTAGAGGGTAGAGACCAAGGATGCTGCTAAGCATCCTACAATGCATAGGACAGCACCCCCCCGCCCTGCCCCCAACCAAACACACACAATAAAGAACTATCCGGACCAAAATGTCAGTAGTTCTGGCACGGGAAAATGACCTCCCAAGGTAATGTCTGAGATGGACCTGGGACCCAGAACTGAGTTGGCTGACCAGAGCTTTTCCTGTTATACTTTAGCGCCTTCATCTCATTGTATGAAACAAATAATCAACTTTAATCATGCTCCTGAGATCTTATTTTATACTGTATTACTTTCAGGTCTCTTTCTCTTGTGGTCTCCTAAGTTTTCTGATTTGAGAAAGCCAGATTTCACTATTCTAGACCTAGCTAATAGAGAAGGGTCACTAGATTTAGTAAATAAAAATACAGGATGCCCAGTTACACCTGAATTTCAGATAAGCAGGATAGAACTTTTGGTTATGTATGTCCTCTGCTATATTTGGGACATACTATTTTAATAAATTAATAATAAAGTATTTCTTGTTTATCTGAAGTTAAAAACATAGGTGGGCATCTTGCTTTGACCTGGAAACCCTGCAATCTAGAGATCACACACAGGCTGTGGGACCTTTCCATCCCTGCCTGAGGCTTCTGGCATTGCTCTGAGACCCCTCTGCCAGGAGGGGAAAGATGGACAGGGGAGGAGAGTGTGGCCCTGAGCATGGAGCCAACATCTTCAGCTCTGGCCCACAGGCGTCTGGGAGGGACTGGCCATCCACGCTGGGCTGCAGGGAAATGGCCTGTAGGCTGAGAGGGTGGCCGAGCTGTCCCATTTTATAACCGAAGAGTTTAAGTGAAGTGTCAGCAAGTCAGCTGTGTTCCTGGAACACCAGGTCTAGGGAAGTCCTGGCAACTTCACTCCTGAACCAGGAGCAGGGTCCTGCTCATCCCACCGGCTTCTAGAGAACACTGCCACCTTGGGCTGGGATGTGCCGGGGCTGTGGGCGCTGGCCCCTCGGCTGGGCCAGAGTGCCTTCCAGCACTGAGGTGCCCTCTGTGCCTGGTGCCTGGACTCTGGGTCTGCCTGCAGGGTTGGAGCTGGGCAGCTGCAGCAGCTCAGGGGAGAGGACAGCTCAGTGAGAGGACGGGGCAGGATGCACCCACAGAGCCGCCTCTGAGCGGGTGGACCCGGCTCCTGCCAGTCTATGACCTCAGCCCCTTTGTTCAGAAGAGGCTTAGAGGTGGAGGCTGTTAACAGGCGAGGGGACACGAGGATGCTGACCGGCTGCTCCGCCCTCTTGACCTCACACGTCCTGCCTTCTCTATTGATTCTGCATCTTCACCCGCTAGTCCAGACACTGGGCTGCAAAGCAGGTAGAGGGTCTGCTGCTACTCTGCCCCATCCCCTCCGCCTCCCCACTCAAGGTCCAGGCTTGCTGGGTGTCAGGATGCCGCCTGTCCCTCTCCCCAGAGCAGCTTCTTGATGTGGGAATTCATCTCCACGGCCGTTCCTGAAGGGTGATCAGTTGACCATGGCCTTGATGCTGGCTTTTCTTCATGTTGACCAGGAACAGCCTTTGAGGGTCTTCAGGGGTAACTTGTTTACTACATTGCCTGCCGTCTTATGGACATCCATGGGCCTCCTGGGGACCAGTGGATACACCTGACTTTGCTGTGCAGGTGCGTGTGAACCAGTACATGCAAGAGAAGAGCACAGTAATGCTATTTTGTAGAAAGTATCTGATGATAAAGGTTGAGGTTGCTGGTTCTCAAACTTGAGTGGGCATCAGCATCACCTGGATACTGTTAAAACAGAGACCACCCCCAACTCAGGATTCCTGGCTCCAGAGTTCGGGGGTAGGGACCAAGACTTTGTACTTCTAACAAATTCCTGGGTGATGCTATTGGTTCAACACCATACTTTGAGGGTCACCAGCTTAAGTGATGGCCCTTCTCAAATGCCTTGTATTTCAATTTTATTTTGATTAAAATATTCATTAAGTAACTAATCAGACAAATTGAATACCTGCTATATCCCATGCACCAAGTTTGGGGGTAAAATGTTAAAAAAAAAACAGCCTCAGGGAACCCACAGTACAAAAGGGAACTGCACATTAAAAACAATTGCCAACTAATCTATTTGCTTCTGCTAGAGTGCTATGTGGGAAGTGCAATAGGGGTGTAGAAGGGCAGCTGAGAGGGATCTTTTTGAAGGCTAGCATGATGGAGTTTCTTCTCTCTGCGTATTGCAATTCTGTGTGGTTTGTCTCCCCAGCTGACCTGTAGGAACCCTCAGGTCAGACTGCTAAGAGTCGGACACAACTGAGCGACTTCACTTTCACTTTTCACTTTCATGCATTGGAGAAGGAAATGGCAACCCACTCCAGTGTTCTTGCCTGGAGAATCCCAGGGACGGTGGAGCCTGATGGGCTGCCGTCTATGGGGTTGCACAGAGTCGGACACGACTGAAGCGACTTAGCAGCAGCAGCAGCAGCAGCTTGCTGTGTGCAGAGTGAAAAGTGAAAGTGAAGTCGCTCAGTCGTGTCCGACTCTTTGCAACCCCATGGACAGTAGCCTACCAGGCACCTCTGTCCATGGGATTTTCCAGGCAGTAGTACTGGAGGGGGGTGCCATTGCCTTCTCCAGGGGATCTTCCCAACCCAGGGACTCAACCCGGTCTCCTGCATTGTAGACAGACGCTTTACTGTCTGAGCCACCAGGGAAGTCCTGGTGTGTGCAGAATATCGTCCTTTAAAAACACCTTTCAGTTCAGTTCAGTCGCTCAGTCATGTCCGACTCTTTGCAACCCCATGAATCTCAGCACACCAGGCCTCCCTGTCCATCACCAACTCCCGGAGTCCACCCAAACTTATGTCCATTGAGTCAGTGATGCCATCAAACCATCTCATCCTCTGTCATCCCCTTCTCCTCCTGCCCTCAATCTTTCCCAGCATCAGGATCTTTTCAAATAAGTCAGCTCTTCGTATCAGGTGGCCAAAGTATTGGAGTTTCAGCTTCAACATCAGTCCTTCCAGTGAACACCCAGGACTGATCTCCCTTAGGATGGACTGGTTGGATCTCCTTGCAGTCCAAGGGACTCTCAAGAGTCTTCTCCAACACCACAGTTCAAAAGCATCAATTCTTCGGCACTCAGCCTTCTTCACAGTCCAACTCTCACATCCATACATGACCACTGGAAAAACCATAGCCTTGACTAGATGGACCTTTGTTGGCAAAATAATGTGTAGGTTTATAATAGGTTGAAAATGGTCAACAGAGGTGAAGAACAGTCAATATTGATGGAGCGCATGCCCTCAGACACAGTTCTGAAGCACTCTGCCTGTGTTCCTTCATTCAGTCTTGAAAACAACTCTCCAAGTGGGGGGTGAAGTTTTCCTCATTTTAAAGAAAATACTGAGGCTGTGAGAATTTCAGTAACTACTGAAATTGCTCCAAAAATAAAAGGGCAGCATCAGGTTTGGATTCCGTGAGACTCCAGCGCCGGAATTAATTGTTCCCCTGTCCTTCTCCAGACAATGGTGGGATGGGGGGGATGGGAGGAAGATGAAGGCGGAGATTAGATTTTGGGGTTTGTGCCCTGTCTGCTCCTCCTGGACCCTGGCTTCCTCCGTAGTATGTCCATCTGCAACAGCCTATATTAGCCCCTCTTTCCAACCTCTGTTTTGATCTGCTGTGGACATTTAATTTGGTTTGGATTATGATGATGCTGATGATGATAACTACTATTACTATTGTTGGAAAAACTCTATCTTAGTAGTATTGCAAAGCCCCTGAGAACAGACACTGACTCCCTCCTGCTCTCCCAGGATACCTCACAGCAGAGATCAGGGTGGGGCTGATAAACACTGAGGCTCACCAAGAGCTGGTACATGGTCCACACCTAGGGTGATTAACCATCTGGTTTGCTTAGGACTGTTGTGGTTTTAGCATTGCAAGTCTGGCATTTTGGGAAAACCCTCAGTCAGCCCTGGGCAAAGTGGGAGAGTTGGTCACCCTGTACCCCAACTGACAGATGAAGACACTGGTGCCCGAGGTGGGCGGGGTGGGCCTGGCAGAGGTGGACAGAGCATGCCTCAAGCCTCACCACGATTCTTGATGGAGACTGACTCCAAGGCTTGCTCCCTGACTCCTGATCTGGTACTGTCTCTTCTGCAGCCTCCAGAAGTGAGGCTCAGTCTTCATTCTGTGCTCTTAAGACACAGCTTTTATAGGCAGCTGCTGTCTTCTCTCTGATTCCTTGATGCTTCTCACCCTCTTTTGGAAAAATCACTTGTGCAATCAAGAAGCCTTGGCTGAAAGCTCCAGGTGGTGCACTTGGGAGGCACTGGGGGCTTGCTGGGGTAACTCTTTGAGGGGAGGTCAGGCGTGCTCCAGAGGCTTGCGTTTCCGCTGCACTTCTGCGTGGTTTGTCTCCCAAGAACCAATTTTTGCTGAACCACAGGCACAGTGGTTATTCAGCAGGGACAGGGGGCAACTGACAGATTCTCAGTTGAATCTTGGAGAACAATGCATTCTAGGTCAACACCCTCTAAAGTGGGATGTACAAAACTGTCCTTTGGAATATGGGGGAAAATACTAAAATATTTCTACTTTTGTGAGCTTTTTAAGTGACTTTCTGTGTACATATTACAGTGTATGTAATATTCATATGGTATGGCTGTTGATGTATATATATATATACACACATGGGGGTATATGCTGATGGAAGCTGCTCTTCCAGAATGCTTGCCTTATTTCTGAAGAAGTGTTTTAATGATAATGAAAGTTCTTGGCTGGAGGATAGGTGTTTGACTCTCTTTCAGCAGGGGGACGTCCAGATGAAGAACGGAGTGAGTCTTCAGACGTCCCTGGAGGTCCAGTGGTTATGACTCTGTGCTTTCAATGAAGCGGTTGCCAGTTCAATCCCTGGTCAGGGAACTGAGATTCTGCAAGCCACACAGCACTGCCAAAAAAAAAAAAGTAACAGAGCGGTTTTCAGTGTAAATTGGCTTAGAACATCCCTCTGTTGATGTTTAACTGATGCAGATGGTACTTAAGTGTCTCTGCGGATGGTGTGTACCCTATTTATGGCAACAAGTCTCGAGAGCAGTTCTGTGCAACACAGAGGTAGCTTCCTGCTGTCACGCTTTGCACACTTGTGCCGTATCTCTTAATAGGATGAATGTGTTAGCTGATGAGTGATGAGAGGCAGTGTTTGATAGACCAGTGTTCTCAAAGTAGGATTCCCAGACCAGCAGCATTGAGCATCACCTGGGAACTTGTGCAAGCTCTTAAGTTTCACCCCAGACTCCCTGAATCGGCGACTGGGGGTAGGGGCCCAGCACTCCTTGTTGCAGCTGATCGTCCTGATGTGTGGACAAAAGTGAGAACCACGGAGATACCCTGGCAGGAGCGTGGAGTTGGAGTCCTGGCTCTGTCCCTGCTGCTTCTGTGAGCTTGGACAAGTTACTAATGGTCTCCTTGGAGACCTGGTTTCCCCATCTGACTAACGAGAGTTTTAACAACTCTCTCCCAACTTTAGTATGAAGATGGAAATAGGGGATAATTGCTGTAAAATGCTTAGCACCATGCAGAGCAAGTAGAGGTATTCGCTATCCAGCCTCAGGTATTGTTTTTCCCATTAACTGGATGTGATGAGGGTGATAGCAGCTTCTGTAAGGAGGAGACCCAGAAACATCTGGTTCCCAAGTTGCTTCCCTCACTAGCTCTATGATTCTTGGGCAAGCGGACCTCCTTCCTGATAAAATGTGCTTAGCCACACCAGCCTCACAGGATCCAGTGACTGAAGTGCTTTATAGTTTGCAAAATAATCCAATAAAAGAAATTTCTAGGGAGTTACTTACTGAGGTGGCTCGTATTTTGTCCTCTGGGAAAATATATCCCCTTTCCTAAAATAATAAAAGAAAAAGTGAAAAATCTCACCATGGAGGACCTGCAGGCTGGGTCACAGAAGACTTTTTTGCCCCCAGGACCACTTTATTTTTTCTCCCTGCCATTTCACTTCCCTCCCACCCTGATCCTATCCATCAAATCCTGTCTTCAACTTGCTTACCCTGTGCTCTGATGCTGAGCCTCTATTAAAATGTCAACCGCAAGCCATGAAAATTCTGCCTGGCTTCCTGGAGGAGGGGAGGATGGTGGTGACTGTCCAGCATGTCCTTCTGCCATTACAGTAATTGCTTGGGTGACCATGCCAAGACATCAAATAAATTGCCTCCTCCCTGGAAGTGTCTCAGTGCTGTTTTTTTGCAACATGAATTGTCCCAGCGTGGAGATAAGCTTTGCTCGTAATTTCACCAGATCCTTAAATGAGGAAAATGGGCAAACAGCTTTCCCTTGCCCACACACTCCCTCTTCATTTTCCGTGATGGTGTCCAATGACAACACAGCCATCTCCAGAGAGGCCTGGAGCCGGGCCAGCACGGGCTGCTAGAAGGTTCCTGTCCTCCCCGGAGAGCGCCGAGGGCCCTGAGAGGGTGTCTGCAGAGCAGAGATGGAGCAGGAGAGCTTGCGGAGGAGGCCCTTCCACCCCGGGAGTTACCATCCAGAGGCAGTAGCTCTTCTTGGGAGGAGAGGCATGTCAGTTTCCTCCCACTTGCCTGCCTCGATGAGCCACTCGTTGATGAGGTGAGGGCTGATGTCACAACCACGGCTCCTCATTAGGCTGCGGATGAATAAGGACAGCGGGAAAAATGAGTTGCCCTTTGCCGTAGCATTTCTCTCCCTTCCTGGCAAACTGTCGGGACGTCCTTCTTCTGTACGAGCGGAGGGGAGAAGGGTCAGAAAGGAGAGACTCCTGATATGCCGTTCGTGGTACAGCCAATTAAAAAGAAATTAAAACAGAAATCTCTGCTGGCTGCTGGAATGCAGGTGTCTCCTCTCCTGCCCCTCTAAACCCTCGAGCAGGTTAATTGGATGGGTGTTGACCTGAGGGGACCGGCTGAAGGTGGGCAGAGAGGAAGGGGTGTGTGTGTGTGTCCCTCACAGGGGCTCTGGGGGTGAATTGGGGGCAGTTTGGGAATTGAAAGGAGATTTGAGCATTTTGGGGTAGAGAAGGCAAAATCTGCTGGAATTTCACCTTGATGAGAAGCAGAGGATTGGGAGACAGACCCTCTCTAGTCCTGGAGAAAACCCTTTCAGGATGTGAAGCACTGATACCTCCTAACTCTTCTTCTGCTCTGTGGACTCGCAAGCCTCACGAGGGCTAGAAGGAGCATAAGGAGGTCCTTTGTGACTGAGGAGCGTTGCTGGAAAGGGGAGGGAAAAGTCCAGAATGTTCCCCTGGCGCTGTCACTCGGCAGCGAGATGGAGGGGATGACTGACTGGCCTTTTGCCAGGCGTACTCTTTTTTCAGAAGCTTTCTCCACTGTGTGGTTAGAGGAGGAGAGAGGCAGGAGAAGGCCTCCCCTTCCTGGAACCTGGACATTTGGGGTCACCTGGGTCCCTCCCTGACCTTGCCGGGTCCTCAGCCTCCCTTCTCCATAACCTCTCTTTCCTTTTCTAGACTCTCTTTTTAAGAACTCAGAAAACAGCAGCTGTGTCTCTTTGGCCCAGGGATCCAGATGGAGCCTCTTATTGTGGTCAGGGCAGATGAGCGTGCGTGGACCAGAGCCCTGCCTTGTCTGCTTCTGGCCACTGCTTTGTCCCAAGGTCAGCAGTGGCCTCCCTGGGAATGCTTCCCGCCACACACTGAGCCATAAAAAATTCAACTGCAGGGTTATCAAATATTTAGCTGCCTGATGAATGAATGCTTGCAGATTCTTATGAGTTCTTTGCTTTGATTAAATAAAATTGAAAGATGGGAATTGTCTTCTCAGCACTTTAGCAAAAGGCGAGTCAGGCCAGCTGATTACTGCCTGGGCTCTGTCCCCAGGAGCAGCTGGCATCCTGGTGAACCCACTTGCTCCATGTGTCTTTACCAACTCTATACTCCAGAGTTTTGGACTTTGCCCATGTTGTATTCAAGAAGGGCAGCTCTGAAAGACCAGCAGTCCTTTCCAGGTGATAAAGCAATGTCCCAACAGATCCCGATTCCAGTATCTTCAACCTTGGGTAGCCCTCAGTCTTCATTTTTCTTACCTGTAAAATGGGAATAATAATAATAATACCACCCTACTTAAAAAATGATTGTGTGATATATATATAAAATGTCTCATACCTGGCATCTGGTAGGTTCTAAGAAATTTTTACTATCATTATTATTTTATTTTTATAGTACCATGATTTAGTTGAGTATCTCCTGGGGTTTCGGAAAGCATGATTTTGGAGGCCTGCTTTGTAGGCTGTTGCCTGCAGTTCCTTGGAATTAGCAGTTATCAGTCCTTTAACAGGCCTACTTTTTGTCCATTCATTCATTCAAGGCTGTTGGGTCCATTCGTTAACAATTGGACATCTCCTAAGGAAAATATGCTTTCATTGGGGAAATAACATGTATACACTATCCATGTATGTACGTCTGTGTGTCTTAACATGACAGTTGAGGCTACTAGAGGTGGAGTTATTAGGAAGGCTTTACAAGAGGTAGGGTGAGGTGTGGGGCCAGCACTTAGGAGAAGCCTGCAGAAGTCCCAGTGGTTTCAGAAAAATTTAGAGAGGAGAGCCACAGCCCACTGTCTCCAAGTATGTAGCACCTTTGAGTTCGACTTAGGCTAAAAAGATGCAAATCAGATTTAATCTTTTGCCCCAGGCCTGCATTTGTTGTCTGCCCTGCTCCTGGGGAGATTAAGGAGCCATTTCCTTATTTGCATGGGGTATTCTAATAGTTTAGCAAAAGTAAACCCAGCCCTGTTGGAGTGCCTTTGGCTCAGCTGGAAGATCTGCTCTGCTAGAGTGTAAGAGGGTGCCTGGTGAGTAGGATGGGATCAGACAGGAGCTTTACAACTGGGATTTGCCTGCTGGAGCCCTGGGTCACCGCAGCAGACCCTCATGTGGGTCCGAAACTGGAACCGGATCCTGTGGCCAGACGGGAGGCAGCAGGGCCAGCCCTTCCCTTTCACTGGCCTGTAGCCAGCCCAGGTCTGGTGGGAAGGAAGGGACACATCCTGATGTCTGAGTGCCCTGCGATCTTGTCGTCGATGCCGGGGGCAAAGGCCTACGTCACGCTTGATACCCATTGGCGTCCTAGTGGGTGAGGTCAGCGGGTCCTCAGGGAGGTGCATTGGACTTCTATCTTGGTTGAAAGCCAACCTGCCCCATGGGTCCATTCTCCTTGTTCGCCTATTCAGTCAGTCAGTCGATGAGCAGATTATTTCCTGAGACTTGAGGTGCTGAGTATTGAAAAAATCTGCAGGCTTGAGTTGGGAGAGGGCCCAGGAATGACAGGCAGGGATATCCCCCGCCACCCGAGGAGCCCCCAGTCCAGTCAAGGGAAGCAAGAGTGACACACAGGAAAGGTTCAACAGTAGCTAGTACTGGCCTCAAAGACAAGATGCATGGGTAGAGATGTCCTAAGGCGGCACCTACTCAGTGCTGCAAATGTCCAGAGCAGGAGTGACTGGCTGGCCTTGGTGGGTGGGGCTTGTGGGGGAGCCTGCCTCCTTGCCCAGCACCTGTGTCTCTGTTTCATTAGCTGCTTTATATGAGAAGAGAGAAATTCTGTGTCTTTCCAGATCCCAACAAGGGTGCATAGTGTCTGAGGACATTCTTTTCATTTCCTAGTCCCCTCCTGCTGTCTTTGGAGGTCCTACCGGCACAGTGCAAGTTATTTGCAGAGAACAGAAGCGTGCAAAGAGGCAGAAATAAAATCATCCATAATCACATCGGAAACATCTACTACTGTTCACATTCTGCTTTATTTTCTCCTAATAATATTACCATTCATTTTTCTTTATAGTGCTGAGATCATAGAGTACATGCAATTTAGTGTTCTGCTTTTATCTTTAACATCAGCATATTATCAGCATTTCCATGTGTTACTGAAACTCTATAAACATATTTTTAAATGACTTATATCCCATGATTTGGACAGTCACCCCTTTTCTTCATATTTCTCCTTTCATTTTTCTTTTTTTTTTCTGCTGTAATCATAAAGTTACACTGTATATCTTTCTAAAGAATTATATGCATAAATTATATATATATAACTTCATTTGTTCACTTATTTAAAAAACTTTGAGTTTGTATAATGTACAAGTTGTGCTTTTCAGCCTTGAGAGAAGAGCTTTTAGACACTTGGATCCTGGGAATCTTATGAGAGGACTTGGGAGGAAACCATCTGAAATACAAAAAGGTACATAGATGAACTACCTAAGAACATGCAGTTTTGTGATACTGTTATCTGTAGCCACTATCCCTGGCTTATGATAGAACCATGGCAGGTTAATTGTTCTGGGCCTCAGTTTCCACAGCTGTAGTCACTAGATGGGTTTGAAGCTACTTCCTGCCTCCAGTAGTCTGGTTGTTACTGGAAATGTAAGATCATCCAAGGGCCCCTCTTTCCTGGTACCTCCCTGAGGCTGTGTTTGGAGTGTTTCTGGTCCACAGATGATCCTCATGGGCCTGGACAGAGCCTGTCCCCTTCCCCTTCTGGTGGGGATCACAGCAGTCATTAGCTCAGCCCTCTTTTTGTATAGCTAGTTTGGGGCTTGACTGCAGCCCAGCTCTGTTTGCAATTAGCACAGAAATGGTGAGCAGAGCAACCTAGGAAGGAAGGCTCTTCACCAAATGATGACATATCAAGAGAGAGGTCACCTTTAAAACTCGAGCAGAGTAGATCTTGGACATATGGGGTAATTCCTATCACATTAAGCCCATGATAAACTCAGAGATTGCATTGTCCTGAGAAACACTGAAGACAGAAATCTTCAAAGGCTTTAAAAAGACACCACAGAATTAAATAAAGGCCTGGGTTGGAAAGATACCCTGGAGAAGGACAATTCCATGGACTGTATAGTCCATGGGGTTGCAAAGAGTTGGACGTGACTGAGCGACTTTCACTTTCACTTTTCAAAGGGTATCTGGTACCTGCAGAATATTTTAGTTGGGTGGTTTTGTGTGGCCACAGTCTCTAGACCCAGAAGATAGCACCCAAATTTATGAGATATTGTTCTCAGTTTATAAACAGCATGATTGAAGCAAGCTTGTGCATTTAAATAGGGACTGAGAGACGGGGCTAATTTCCTAAGGATAACAGTTTCTCCCTGGGGTTATGCTTCTAGCTTTCCTGGGTCAGAGAACTTAATTTTAACAATTCACAGGGAAGAATCTGGTTCAAGGTATTGACCTATACTCAGCTAACTCTTGAATGACTTGTGAATCCAGTTATAAAAACAAATAAAGAATGTGGTTGAGTGAGGTACCATTGTCATAAATGAAAAGGTGCCACCTCCTATCCCTTCCTAATAAAAGATACCCTTAATCTATCAGGATGCTCTTTAAAGCTAAGCCATGACACAGGTTCAGAGTCCTTCTTAACACAGTGCTGTCAGCCACTGCCAAACAAATGGAGTTCAAATATTTGCTCCTGGAGTAAAACCTTCTTGTTACTCCTGGGTATTGAGGCATTCTTTCTCCTATGGGCAACAAACACCAGGCAGGAAAAGAATCAACATTGCAAAGGTTCCTTGGTGGGTACAGACATGATAGCCTGATAAATTGCCTTTCTCTGGGAATGTTGGTTCAAAGAACTGAGTGCCATCTTGAGCGGAACCAGTGAAGATGAAAAAGCATAGATATCTTTCTTGCTATCCTCTTTGCATTTCACGTTATGATAATGAGTTATGTTGTATGCACATCCCAGAGGGCTTATCCCTGCATTTTATCGTGTGTTCTCCATAGCAACACCTGTTGGTTAATCATGGTGGCGTTATCTCCATGGAGCAAGTGATAGAGGCTTAGGACAGATAAATACGCTGCGTGAGGCAAGTCACACAGCTAGGAACTCTCCCTAGAAACCAGGTGTCCCTGCCTCCAGGGGCCAGTTATCTTGGTATGCCTTAAAAATTTTTTTTTAACCTGTCAAGTTTGTGCTAATAGGAATTCCTCTAGGGCAAGCTCATGTTTTATTTCTGCATATTTGATTACTTTTCCACCTCAATCTCAGGTATTAGAACTAACACACAGGAAATGCTCAAGAAAATATTTATGGCCTATAACTCAGCAGATGGGTCATTCATTCATTCATTCATTCACATATGTAAGAAACAAGGAACTTTCTCTTTCTTCCCATGCTGGCCTGTCCCCATCCCTTCTGGGAGTAAGGTATTTCCTGAGCTTTAATCACAAGAGCATTCCAGCTAGGAGGCAGCCCTGACATGTGCAGCCAATGATGACATCTTCTGTCCCATGGAGGCTTTCTTCCCCATAAAGAGGCTGGTCATTATGTCTTTATTTGCAGCCATTGACAGCAGGACCCACAAGCCTCTAACCAGCTCAAGACCTGGGGTTAGATCTGCTTGGGTCCTGAGTAGAGGGATCCTTGCAAGGAAGGATTTCCAGAACAGTGGCAGTGCCTCCGCTGCAAAAGGTGGAGGGCTAGGGGGACAAGGACGCCACACTTGGTGCTGGGGCAGGGCAGCAGGAGAGAGGCCAGTACCAGGAGGTGTGGGGGGATGGGAGGTAGATTGGTAGGGCTGGAGGGAGGGGTGGGGGGCCTAATAGCTGGGCTCCCTGATCCCTCTCTGGACCATCTTTGTTTTCTGAATTCTATTGCGTCCCTTTTGGGGATGGCCTTTTGACACGTGCTAATTATAAATTGTCCTTTGGTGCATTCCGAGAGTTCTAATAATTAGAATTTCTAATTCCAGTCCTCTGAGCCGCTCCCAGCAGCCTTATCCTGCGAGAGGGGCACTTGACACATTTGCAGTCCTCCTGAAAGTCACTGCAAGAGGCCAGCAGTGCAGCCTGGAGCAAGGATCAGGATTTGAGGACTAGGCATGGCGACCTCTCCCTAGGATCCAATGCAAATGTCCCAGAAGCTCTTGTGTGGTTTGTTGGTTTCTAAAGAGGAACATTTTCAAGGCAAACAGACAGGGCAAAGTGTGTAGCTGGGGTCTGCAATCTCTGGGCCACAGACTAGTATCTCCCGGTGGCATTAGATTAGAAATAAAGAGCACAATAAATGTAATGCACCCAAATCATTTTGAAACCATCCTCTAGCCCTCACCATCCACCCAAACCCTCCTTATCTTCCATGAAACTATCTTCCATGAAACTTCCATGGTGCCAAAAAGGTTGGAGACCACTGGTAAGGGATAGACCCCTGGGCTCTGACCCTAGCCTGGCCAGAGCCTGTAGGACTGTGGGCAGCGAAATTTTTGGACCTCAGTTTGCTTACCTGTAGACCGAGGCAATCAGAGCTGTGCTTGCCCAGGGCCTTACCAGTTCTGAGATCATTTGAATCCATGAATTGTAGAAAGAGTTCTGAGCTGGAGCCCTCAGATCACATAGTAACTTTGGCTGAGTCAGCTATGTGATTTCATTTGCATGCAATCCGATACCAAGATATTGAATAACTTTGTTCAAAGTCAAGATAGGAGCTTAAGCCATGTTTTTCTTTTTTTTTTTTTCCCACCCTCGCTCATTGTCTTGCTTAACCTCCCTAGCCTTGGTTTCTTCAGCTGTAAACTAGAAATGGCAATACCCAGGTCATAGTTTTGGTAAACTCTGTGTAAAATGCAAGGGCTTCCCAGGTGACTCAGTGGTAAATGCAGAAGACTCAAGAGACATGGGTTCGATCCCTGGGTTGGGAGCATCCCCTGGAGGAGGAAATGGCAGCCCACTTCAGTATTCGTGCTTGGAAAATCCCATGGACAGTCTGGTGGGCTAAAGTCCATGGGGTCGCAAAGAGTCAGACCTGACTGAGTGCACACATGCACACACATGCACACACATGTAAAATGCAGAGGACTAGGCACGCGTGAGGCCCTGCCAGACGGTCGCTGCAGCCGTGCACTCAAGGAAGAGGCACATCACAGTTTCTTCACGTCGCATCCCTCACAGGGCTGGTCTCCTGAAGCATCTTTAGGCTCTTGTAGCAGTTTGGTGCCCAAGGTTGTCCTGGGGAGAAGATGGGAGCTCCAGGTCCTGCTCTGACTGAAGACTCAGGCTGCCTTCCTGGGAGTAAACTGTGGGGACTCAGAGAGACTTGGGCGTTAGTCCCAAGATACCCCTAGGAGTGTGCCCTTTCTTCTTGTCCACTAGTAATGGGGAGTGCGCTTGGATGTTTTATCGGTACACTGCATGCACACTCTTGTTTCCCTTATTTACAGGATGTGGGGATAGTACCCAAGGCTGTGCAGCTAGTAAACTGAGAAACGGGACAGGGGCTGGTCAGAAACAGAAGCTTCCAGCTGCAGGCGGCAGCCCAACAGCCCCGTCGCATCACCGCCGACCTCGGGTGCTTCTCCGGCTGTTGTCCTGTGTTGCCTGTGGGCCTCTCCCCCTGGAGCTTGTGCCCCAAAGTGGCCCTTGCTCGCTGGTATCCTCAAGCCTTAAAGTTGAAGGGAGAGAACGTTCGTGCTGAAGGGATGCTTCAGTGTGGTTTGACTCAGCTGTTTCAGTTAACTGATGCTGGGATGGGGGCTAAGGTACATGACTGAGTGGCTCCATGACCACACGTTGTTGCTGAGTCTCTAAGTTGTGTCCCACTCTTTTGCAGCCCCATGGACTGTAGCCCACCAGGCTCCTCTTTCCATGGGATTTCCCAGGCAAGGATACCGGAGTGGGTTGCCATTTCCTTCTCTAGGGAATCTTGCGGCAGGGATCGATCCTGCATTGGCAGACAGATTCTTTACCACTGAGCTACCCGGGAAGCCCCCACGACCACACAGCTTGTTGAAAGAGCCTGGAATGATCAGCTGTCCTGGTCAGGGACCCAGTGCCCTTTCTCTTACACCTTATTGCCCTTCTTTCCTTGACATTCCAGCAGGGGTCATACACTGGTGAAAGCGAGGTACAAGACTTTTGGTTGGCTGATCTTTGAGGGAAGGGAAAACAAAGAATTTGAAGTCTCCTAAGAGAGTGCACAGCACACGTCCTGTATTAGTCAACTCAAGGTGCAATAGCAAACACCCCAGACTGGGTGACTAGAGCACAGACATTTATTTTCTCACAGTCCTGGGGGGTAGAAATCTGAGATCAAGGTGCTGGCAGCGTTGGTTTCTTTTGAGGCCTCTCTCCTCGTCTTGTGAGTGAGCATCTTCTTCCTGTCTTCACAGGGTCTTCCCTCTGTGTGTCTGTATCCTCATCTCTTCCTGTAAGGATGCCAATCAGATTGGCTCAGGACTCACTCTGGTGACCTTGTTTTAACTACTTACCTCTTCAAAAACTGTGTCTCCAAATGCCGTCATATTTTGAGGTACTAGGGGGTTAGAACTTCAGCATAGGTATTTGAGGGGAAAATTCAGGCCCTAACGCTTCTCCTATTGGTGTGTCTGATTTTACACCTTTTATCCATTTGTATTCAGCCCTATCTTTATGGGGGTCTTGGTGAATGATCAGCAGAGATCCCAAAATGGAATGAATGTCCCAGGGGTGTTGGAGAGGGGGAAGCAGAGGGGCCTAGCCATGACCACCCTGACCTTTACCCCGTGGTGACTGCTCGGTGGACCTGCTCAGTGAGGACGGGAGGACCCAGTCTGCTCAGAATGCATGCGATCGGGGCCGACAAGGGACCTGGTAGTCCTTCCAGGGAGCGTTGCTGATTAATATAATCATATTAACTGGCTCTCGAACAGACATATTTATAGCCATAGTGACACATTATTAAGGATCTAATTTGGATCAGGACTCTGGGAATCTTATTTTTAGGTCCAGAGGAGAGCCCTGCAGTCAGGTGACCAGGAGGTCTCCCGGGAGCTTTCTGTTTATTCTGTCCAGTTGGAAACTCTCAGGGTTGGAAGAAATTCACAAGGTCCCATCAACCCACCCTTCCACCTGATGCCTGTATCACTGCCTATGTCCCCACCGAGGGACCATCCAAGCTCCTCTAAATGCCACCCGTATTCTATCCCAGAGGCCCATCTTGTCCTAGGAAAGTGGGAAGGAACTTTTTTCTACATCTTCTGTTCAGCTGGTCTGGGTCCGCACAGCTGGAGAGAACACGTCCCCCCATTTGGCAGCTCTTCAGAGTCACTGGAGTCAGGGCTAAAGATCTGCTGGCTGTCACTGCTCCAGGCTGAGGGCCCCACTTCACCTTTAACAGCTCCTCTCAGCATACAGCTCCGCCTCGGCTTTTTGAAAACTGTAAATAAGTGTTCAGGCCTGGGCTCTAGGACCTTCCCGAGCCTGCCTTGTGGTACTGCTCCAGTTCTGGGTCCGGATGAAACTTGGCCAGTTGTAGGCACCTGGCCTTTGTTGAGGAATTCTGGGGGAAACAGACTTCTTCTAAAGAGAAATCACTCCACAGGCACCTGTGCTCTTGGTTTGGTGAGGAGAAAGATGGAGGCTGAGTATCGATAGTGGGAGTCTGACCCAGTGAGGGGCAGCACCGTGCCCCTGGGTCAGGCCATAGCACAGAGGGGGTTGGCCAGAGCACCCTGACGTGTGATCCTTCTAGGAAATGAGCACCTGGGCAGCTCTGGTTCACATGCTCCACTCCGCCCACCCCAAGAGTGATGGAGTCCCTTCAGCCACACTTGTAGGTGACCCTAATGGTGGGAGCCTGGGGTGCGTCTTATGCAAGGCTGTGTCCCCTGGCTCACAGGAGACGCCTGCAGCGTCACACTCTAGATTATGTACACTTGAGACCCAGCTCCGCTGCTGACCAACCCTTCCTGAGACCTTGAGTGAGCGTCCTCACTTCACTGATCTCCCGCTTCTCCCTACTTCCTTTGTAGTTTTAAGGCTGAAACACTAAGATGCTGGTCAATACACACGTACAAACTTCAAAGTTCTCCACAAATGTCCCTGATGACAGATTGCAAAGCTGCCTCGGTGTGCACAGATATTTATATTTTAGTGCCTAGCAACAACAATGAAGCAAAAAGAAATAAATTAGTTTTCAAGTGTGGGAAAATCAGACTTCAGAGGATATTTTGTCAAAGCTTCATACATAATAGGAGTGGGCTGATTGTCCCAATCCCACTTTTTCTCTGTTTCTTTTTAAAGCTCTGCTTTCTGTTAAAGGCAAGAAAACTGTGTGTGGGTGTGAGTCCAAGTTTCGGGGCAAACAAATGGCTAGAAATTGCACTTCTCAGGGAAATGGCTTTCGGTGGCTCTTCTAGAGAAACTCCTGTCATTTGAAATGAGATGAGAGTTTCCCAAGTTAGATGCCAGCTAGATGGCAGATCCCATGGACAGGCTTTTAAAAAGGATTAAATGACTCGTTCTCTGTGGTCAGGATTCTAGTCGAGTGGCTTCTTTCTACTCTTCTGCTTGGCTGGCAGCTAAAAATAAGATGCAGAAATTGGGTTTTTCTCTTCTGTCCTCACCATAGAGGCACCCTTGTGAGCACGGGCATTGTTCCCGAGGAGGGTCAGGCCTAGAGGCCTCAGGTGGTGGCCGAGCCTCTCAGCAGCTCTGGGCGCTCAGGATAAGGGGGCTGGCCTTTGGCTTACGTTTCTGGGTGACGCTCTTCTCTCTCTCTTTTTTTAAGAGAGGCTTTATTCCGGTTTTGGCTCTGCGGGCTCTCCGTGGCTGAGTGGGCTTCTCTGGTCACAGAGGGCAGGGCTACTCCTCTCTGCCTTCTGTGGGCTTCTCACTGTGATAGCGTCTCTCGTTGCGGAGCACGGGCTCCGGAGCTCGCGGGCTCAGTAGCTGTGGTGCCCTGGTTCCGTTGCTCCGCAGAATATAGGGTCTTCCTGGAGCAGGGATCGAACCTGTGTCCTCTGCATTGGCCGGCAGACTCCCGTCCGCTGTCCCACCAGGGAAGTCCGAAACTCTTCTCTTGGCCCACTTGGGGACTCCCTCTGGGTGCTTCCCCACAGCCCCCCAGTCCTCTCTTTGCAGCACTGAATGCAGGGCTTTGTTAACCTCGTTCTGCGGCATCCCCTCCTTGCTTTGCTCAGTCAGATTCCTTTTCATTGCTGGACCCTCAGCTCCACGAGCTTGGGGACTGGGTCCATCGGAGTCATTGGAGTGTAGTCCATAATCCTATGTGCGGTAAGTGAGCATCCTTCGGTTGCTAACGTCCTCCCCGGAGCAAGCACAAGGAAGAGGGCCGCACCTGCTTCTCCTTCCTGGCTCCCTCCAAACCGCTGGTGACGAGTGAGGAAACTGGCCCCTGGGGTTTCTGCCAAACCCTGCGTCCCTCTGGCAGAGGCACCAGAGGCACCTGCCCTGGTGAGTGAGCGTCCTCGTGTCCCTGAGCGTCGTGTTCCTGAGCGTCCTCAGTCCCCGTGACTGACGGGATTAAGAGATCCTTGGCGGCATCACTAGGTGTTCATCTGCTATTAGCTGATTAAAATGGGGGTGGGGGAGTGCAGAAATCTGCGTCCCCAGACAGCGTGTTCTTGACGCAGTTGAAGAAAGACGAAAGAACTCTCTGAGACTTGCTGGCTTGCGTGGCCCTATTTTTGGCGTCAGACCCATTGTGAATTGCTATCTTTCTCCCCAACCATTAGCTGGAAAACCCATTAACAAATTAAAATTCCCTTCAGAGGCAGACCGGCTTTAGTTTCTGGGTTTCTAAATGACCTTAATTTTTATCACCAATGCCGTGTAGGTTTGGAAGCTTCCATTGTCACCAAAGCTCTAGCTACTCGCTGAGACAGCGCAGTGCTGGGGTTTTACAGTTGGGCCAAGCTTCTGGGTTCCCGGCTGGTTCCCCTGGAAGCCTTATTGGTCTCTGAGGGTCTTTGTGCCCCTTCTTTTTTTTTTCTAAATTAGTTTTTATTGAAGTATGTGGTGGTGGCTCAGTCGTGTCCAACTCTTTGTGATTCCATGGGCTGTAGCCTGTCAGGCTCCTCTATCCATAGGATTCTCCAGGCAAGAGTACTGGAGTCAGTTGCCATATTCTTCTCCAGGGGATCTTCCCAAGCCAGGGATTGAACCGGGGTCTCCTGCATTGCAGACGTTCTCTTTACTGACTAAGCTGCTAGGGAAGCCCTTACTGAAGTATAGTTGCTTCACAGTGCTATATTTGTTTTCATTGTACACCAAAATGAATCAGTCATACATGTACGTATACCCTCTCCCTTTTGGATTTCCTCCTCATTTAAGTCTCCACAGTGCGTTAAGCAGAGTTCCCTGGGCTAGACAGTCGGTTCCAATTAGTTATCTATGTAGTATCGGTAATGTACATGCGTCAGTCTCAGCCTTTCCGTTCATCCCGCCTTGCCTTGGTATCCATGCCTTTGTTCTCCATGTCTCTCTTTCTGGTTTGCAAGTAAGATCATCTATACCATTTTTTAAGATTTCCCACATATGCATGCATTAATTTACAATATTCATTTTTCTCTTTCTGGCTTGCTTCACTCTGTATGACAATCTTTGTGTCCATCCACTTCTCCGCAAATGACCCTGTTTCATTCCTTCTTATAGCTGAGGGACCCTCCATCGTCTCTGTGTGCCACATCTTCTTTATCCACTGATAATGCACATTTGGTTTGCTTCTGTGTCCTAGCTGTTGTAAACGGTGCTGCTGTGGATCCTGGGGTGCATGTGTCTGTCTGGATTATGGTTTCCTCTGGGTATATGGCCAGGAGTGCAATTGCTGGGTCTCATGGTAGCCTGCCCCAGGTGGCTTCTCACCCAGCTTGAGGTGAGTTCACATCCTAGGGGACGTTTCCCATCACTGTCATTTAACTTGTTCTAGGTCCTCACGGGTTCCCTCTGGTGACTGTTAGGTTTAGGGCCTCTTCAAGACAAATTGAGACACACTTCTCTCAAACTGTTGCTAATAGGCTGGATTATCCTTGGGTAGCTGGAGAACTGTCCAGAGCTGTGTCAGCCCTCCAGCTCATCACAAAATAGAGAAACCCTCCGTTTCCAATACACTGGAAGGCCAGGCCTCTGATTCTCATAACCTGGGAATTTGGATGGTGTGTTTGTTTTCCTGTTACCTCTGTTTTCTGGAGATGCATTCTGCGTTGTCTAACTTGGATAAAGTAGGGGAGAATCAGGCTTCCTGTTGGGGCCTCCGTGGTCTTGGGTGGGGAGACGGTGGGGGTTGACAGGCAGGTCTTCAAACTGCTGGAAGCGACGGCTAGAGGAGAACGAGGAGCAGAAGGGAAGTCCTATGAATGTGGATCTGAGGATTCAAACTGCTTTGCTTTAGGATATCTGGGTTGAAGGTCTCATTGGGTTGGGGGTTGCAGATTGTGAAGAGTTTGGGCTTGCCTGCAGAATTTATCTTTCTGCTTTCATGAGAAGCTTCTGCTCACACAGAAGGGTGAGAGGAGACAGTTTGCCGAGACCAGGTGGGGTTAAGGCTCCACATTAGTAGTAAGTGTAAGGAGCATTCATTTATGGGCTGCCTGCAGAAGGCCAGGAGCTGGGCACTCGGCACAAGTCTATGAAGAGGGCCCAAGTATTGACCAGTAAGAAAAGTGAGGATGCTAGGCTGCTGTAACAAATACCACCGAGGGGGAGGTGTAAACAATAAGAATGAAAAATTCTCACAGTTCTGGGGGTTGCAAGTCTGAGATCTAGGTGTCAGCAGGATTGGTTCCTTCTTAGGGCCATGAGGGAAGGATCTATTCCAGGCCTGTCTCCTGGGCTTTTAGATGGCCCCCACCTCCCTGGGTCTTCACATTGTCTTTCTTCTGTACATGTCCGTGTCCAAATTTCTTCTTCTTAGAAAGACAGCCTTCATATTGGACAGGAGTTGCCCCCAAACAGCCTCATTTTAGCTTAATCACCTCTTCAAAGATGTTATCTCTGAACACAACCACATTCTGAGCTATGGAGGTTGGGACTGCAACACGAATTTTTTTATAACGGTACACAGTTCAGCCCACTACCAGCACAAAGGGGCTGAAGTAGCTTCCTGAGGTCACGGGGCTATAGGATTATAGTTCAGGCAGCCTGACTCTAGAAACCCCTGGTTCTGTCCATATAGAAAAAAATTAAAATGAAGACATGCCAAAGCAAGGTTATGGAAATTGTGATCTGTTTTAAATGTTTCCATGAATTAAATAAAGGAGTGCTTTTAAAAAGAAATCAAGTACAGTATGATCATGATATTCAAAGGGCAGTTACTTAATATGTAAACTTAATATTAATCCCTAGAGTATTACAAGGGTGAGATCTGGTAAGCCCTGAGGATGAAATCTGAACTTGGCAAGCAGTGGTGTCTTTATCTACTCTGTGAGTGCATCTCCCTGGATGCAAACATAACCTCATCAGGGATGGCTTTGAGGTCCAAATTCCAGGTCCCTGGTGAATGCAGAACTTGGCTAGTGGCCTCAGCGCCTCCCTGTCTGCTTCAGGCAGACTTTCTGAAATTTTGTGACTCCCCAGTCTCTGGTCTTAGAATACTATGCTCTGTTTCCTCCCAAGTTTAGAAACTTGGGTTCTGGTGTCAACTCTGCCAGGAAGCAGCAGTGACCTTGGGAAGGTCAAATGTCTCCCACTTAACTTTCCTATCTGCACATAGAGGTATTGGAGGAAAAGGTGACCTTTATGGGCTCCAGCTGCTCCAGACATCCCTATGACTCTGATGCTGTGACTAAGAGCTCTGCCGCTCGATTCTGTGGCTGAATATTAAGCAAAACTGACTTCAGTGTCTGCAACACTATGGGATCATCCTCGATGGCACCCAGAGCCCCTGGGTCTTCTAGTCACCAGACATGATATCCACTGAACACTCCTCATCCACCCTTATTGTGGATGACTGCAAGGGAGACAGACCTTCCATCATGAAAAAAACGCAATCAATCAAGAGGACTTGATTAAAGTATATTTATTTGGTGTGGAGCCTGTCCTTCCAGCAGTGAAGCAGTAGCCTCTGCGATGTAAAATTTGTTTTAACAAATGGATGTATAAGGCCAGGAGCCATGGGAAGTGACAACGCCTGTCAAATGGAGGTGGCAATCGCTTTATCACACGGTGTCCTTCACAGTCTCGCTCAGAGGTCACCCTGAGATCTTGAGAGAGGCTCTGCGTTCCTCCAGCTGGGTTTTCCTCCCGCAGATTTCTGTCTTTCTTGTTTCCCTTTTCTCTATTTTTATTTACTCCCCCTGTTCCTTTTCCTTTATTTTTCTCTCCGTTGTCCCTCTCTCTCCCATTCTTCCCTCTTTTCTTGTGAGTCCTATTTATGTGATATAGGCTTCACTTTCTTCAAGGCTTCCAAATCGAAGGTGAGTGCTCACCTCCCTGGTAGGCATCTCCATTCCATGTGTCGTAACATGATGCCCTGTTCTGTGAAGGGGCATCGCAGCATAGAGATCTCTCTTGCATAGATGGGTTATTTGCTCATATTCTCTCCTCTCTCTTACCTTTCTGGCCCCTGACTGTCTTGCTGGAGCCAGTCTTCCTGCCTCATGCACAGCTCTTTCCATGGCTGTTGAAGCCGTCAATGATTGATTATAAGCCACAGTGGTACCTTTCTTGAGAGTCGCCATAATTGAACACATGCATGATATTTCTGTTTGTGTGCTTGGTTGATCTTTGTCTCTCACTTAGAGTGTAAGCTCTTTGAGAACAGAGCTTTGCAGACAGACCCTGTCTGTCTTTCTTACTCTTACTCTCCTGGAGCTTTGCACAGCGTGTGGTTTGCACTAGGTTCGCAATGCATGCTTGTTGAATGACTGTATAAGGTCACTTGGGCTTTCTAACACCCTGGGAGGGTAGGTGAGTGGGTATGTCAGTCTCCTTTGGAGGTGAAGAGTAGGTCAGATAGCTGGGTGACTTGCCCAAACCATCACTGCTATCCATCAGATGACACAGACCTGGCTTGCTCCATTGTAGGGGACCACAGTGAAAGTGACCCTTCCCCTGCCCATGGGGAGCTTCTTGTCCAGTTGAGGAGACCAGGTGAAGGAGGGGAAGGGCTGTGCGAGGAGCCTGTTCTTGGTAGTGTGAGGAGTGAGGCACGGGCAGCTGAGCTTCAGAGAGGCAGGGAGCTCTGAGCCAGGGATGATGGATCAGCCCTGAGCCCATCTCTGCTTCCATCTTCGGCAGCTGTGGTCAGTTTCTGCTGCTCCTGCCAAGGCTGACCCTTTGCTAGACTTTCCCTCCTGCTAGCTGAGACCCCACCAGAATACTTGCTGGGGTGGTCTTCCTTACCAGGGATGATTTGGCTCTGTTCTTTTTCTCCCAGCATCCTATGAACATCTCCATAGGTACGACTTGCCTAGCCCCAGGTGAGGGGCACTGTGCATTAGGACCACACTGCGGGCAGTGCCCCTGTAGTTGTCACTGGCTGAGGGATAGAACTGGGAACCTGGCAGGGGCTGGCCCACTCTCTTAATATGATATAGGCGCAGGAAGGGCCCACCCCTGAAAAGTTTTTGTTTTACATTGGAGGAGGGTATCGACACTCATTCGATGCCTGCTGTTTGCTGGGTGCCAGCAAGAAGCTTTGTATACAGTATCTATATCCCTACAGCCCTCTGGGGCTGACACTGTTATTATCCCCACTTTACAGATGAGAAAGCTGAGGCTCAGTGTATTTAAGTGACTCATCCAAGGTGGGTACAGCTTGTAAGTAGCAGAGTTTGGATTCAAACTCAGGCTCCTCTAACTCAACCCCCACCCCCCACCCCAACCCCAGCCAACAAATATTTCCATGCTACCACAATGCTTCCTAAGACCTGGGAAAAGCCAGGCAGCTCCAGGGACAGGGGTGCCATCCTGAAGCCAGAAAGGAGGGCCTGGCCAGCATGTCTTTCTTTCCATTTGTGTTGGAATGTGCTTGTAGCTGTAGACTGCCTGGTGCCCTTGGGCCAGCTTTACCCTTGGCTGAATCTCTGGCCTAAAAGCCCTTGCCACAGCTTGGGAAGACCAAGCAGTTTGCCCCTAGTGCTCTTGGAAACAAGCCGTGGGCAAAGAGCCTTGTTTCTGCTGAGGTCTCTGCTACTTCCAACCTCATCAGAGACTGTTTTGGGTCTCCAGGTAAGGACCAGAAGGACCCAAGCCTGCCCTCCTCGGACCTTAACTTCTGGGTTGCTAGTGTGTGTGTACCATTTGGGGTGTACCTGTCTCTCATCTGGTTTTGGTTTAGAATTTGTGCCATATTCCTTTGTTCCCTTCCCCTGTGGGTTTACACATAACCACAGGCCTGTGTGGAAGACAGGTGCCTGGTCCTCTCAGCCCCTGGAGCTAATGGAAGGAAGCAATGCATTTAATGAAACCAGATAAGCAATAATTTAGAGACTTTCTATCCAAGCCCTCTGATGTAATTTCCTCCCATGGCAGCTTTATCTTCTCAATTCTGTTCAACTCAGACCAATATTAGAATGGCTTTCTCCTTCTTGTTTGCACACTAGCCTAGATTGGCTGCCAAGGACACGGTACCCGGAAGTCCCGAAGAGAGTTTGCCTTACAAGGCAGGGAGCCCAGCTCCTTTTCTGGGCCCTGCCTCTCACTGGCTGTGTGACTTTGACTCACTCATTTAACCTCTCTGAGCCTAGGAAGCCTCATTTCTCAAATGGGTATTCAGTAGTGATACCTGAATTGAGTGAAGGGTCTGTGTCCGGCCTGGGATTTCTGAATGGAATGCTCTAGCTTACTTAGCATTCCTTAGATTTTTTGCTTTCCTGTTAGCAAGAGCTGTGTCTTTCTCACCGACTCCTCCTCTTTTCCATTGAGGTTTAAAATGAAATTAGAAGGCTCTCTTCCTGGCCTCAGTGTATCCTGCAAGGATCGTCTCCTGACCTCCCTCTCTGTGCACCAAAGATGTCAAGAGCTGAAAAAGAGAGCGGCCTGGTGGGAATGGAATCCGTGTGTGTGTGCGTGCTCAGTCATGTCCGACTCTTTGTGACCCTTTGGACTGTGGCCTGCCTGGCTCCTCTGTCCATGGGTCTCTCTAGGCAAGAATTCTGGAGTGGGTTGCCATTTCCTCCTCCAGGAGGTCTTCCCAACCCAGGTACTAAACGAGCATCTCCTATGTCTCCTGCATTGCAAGTGCATTCTTCACCTGCTGGGCCATCAGGGAAGCCCAGGAGAGGAATGATTATTTGTGAAAGCCTTCCCACTTCTTCAAGGGCTTGCAGGTGGGGGATCTGACATGAGACCCCTGGAACCCATCAGAGAGAAACAAGCCTCATAGTCCAGATGAGGGAACTCCAGTGCCCAGAAAGGTCAAGCGGTTTCCATAAAATCACGCAGAAATCTGATGGCAACAGCTGAGCCAGCATCAGGGGTTTTGGCACCCAATTTGGTGCTTCTCAAATTTTAATGCACCCAAGAATCTCCTGGGGATCTTGTGAAAATGCAGATCAGAAGGTCCAAGGGAGGGCCTGAGATTCTGTATTTCTAACGGGATTCAGGCAGTGCTGATGCCACCATTTTGTGGACATGGCTTGGGGTAGCAGGGGGTTTCATAGAGCTAGGAGGCTGGGGTCTTTGCAGCCCAGTCAAGTGGGAGTGAGCCCTCTTCTTGTGTGAAGCCTCCCCCGCCTCCTTACTGTCTTCTGTGCCCTCGACTCTTTCCTGAGTTTTCTTTTCCTCGTGCAGGCAGGGCCTGGGCTGCTGCCCCAGTGCTTCATGTAGACTGCCTGGTGCCCTTGGGCCAGCTTTACCCTTGGCTGAATCTCTGGCCTAAAAGCCCTTGCCACAGCTTGGGAAGACCAAGCAGTTTGCCCCTAGTGCTCTTGGAAACAAGCCGTGGGCAAAGAGCCTTGTTTCTGCTGAGGTCTCTGCTACTTCCAACCTCATCAGAGACTGTTTTGGGTCTCCAGGTAAGGACCAGAAGGACCCAAGCCTGCCCTCCTCGGACCTTAACTTCTGGGTTGCTAGTGTGTGTGTACCATTTGGGGTGTACCTGTCTCTCATCTGGTTTTGGTTTAGAATTTGTGCCATATTCCTTTGTTCCCTTCCCCTGTGGGTTTACACATAACCACAGGCCTGTGTGGAAGACAGGTGCCTGGTCCTCTCAGCCCCTGGAGCTAATGGAAGGAAGCAATGCATTTAATGAAACCAGATAAGCAATAATTTAGAGACTTTCTATCCAAGCCCTCTGATGTAATTTCCTCCCATGGCAGCTTTATCTTCTCAATTCTGTTCAACTCAGACCAATATTAGAATGGCTTTCTCCTTCTTGTTTGCACACTAGCCTAGATTGGCTGCCAAGGACACGGTACCCGGAAGTCCCGAAGAGAGTTTGCCTTACAAGGCAGGGAGCCCAGCTCCTTTTCTGGGCCCTGCCTCTCACTGGCTGTGTGACTTTGACTCACTCATTTAACCTCTCTGAGCCTAGGAAGCCTCATTTCTCAAATGGGTATTCAGTAGTGATACCTGAATTGAGTGAAGGGTCTGTGTCCGGCCTGGGATTTCTGAATGGAATGCTCTAGCTTACTTAGCATTCCTTAGATTTTTTGCTTTCCTGTTAGCAAGAGCTGTGTCTTTCTCACCGACTCCTCCTCTTTTCCATTGAGGTTTAAAATGAAATTAGAAGGCTCTCTTCCTGGCCTCAGTGTATCCTGCAAGGATCGTCTCCTGACCTCCCTCTCTGTGCACCAAAGATGTCAAGAGCTGAAAAAGAGAGCGGCCTGGTGGGAATGGAATCCGTGTGTGTGTGCGTGCTCAGTCATGTCCGACTCTTTGTGACCCTTTGGACTGTGGCCTGCCTGGCTCCTCTGTCCATGGGTCTCTCTAGGCAAGAATTCTGGAGTGGGTTGCCATTTCCTCCTCCAGGAGGTCTTCCCAACCCAGGTACTAAACGAGCATCTCCTATGTCTCCTGCATTGCAAGTGCATTCTTCACCTGCTGGGCCATCAGGGAAGCCCAGGAGAGGAATGATTATTTGTGAAAGCCTTCCCACTTCTTCAAGGGCTTGCAGGTGGGGGATCTGACATGAGACCCCTGGAACCCATCAGAGAGAAACAAGCCTCATAGTCCAGATGAGGGAACTCCAGTGCCCAGAAAGGTCAAGCGGTTTCCATAAAATCACGCAGAAATCTGATGGCAACAGCTGAGCCAGCATCAGGGGTTTTGGCACCCAATTTGGTGCTTCTCAAATTTTAATGCACCCAAGAATCTCCTGGGGATCTTGTGAAAATGCAGATCAGAAGGTCCAAGGGAGGGCCTGAGATTCTGTATTTCTAACGGGATTCAGGCAGTGCTGATGCCACCATTTTGTGGACATGGCTTGGGGTAGCAGGGGGTTTCATAGAGCTAGGAGGCTGGGGTCTTTGCAGCCCAGTCAAGTGGGAGTGAGCCCTCTTCTTGTGTGAAGCCTCCCCCGCCTCCTTACTGTCTTCTGTGCCCTCGACTCTTTCCTGAGTTTTCTTTTCCTCGTGCAGGCAGGGCCTGGGCTGCTGCCCCAGTGCTTCCCGGCCCATTTTCTCCGGTTCCTTCTTGCTTGGGGCTGCAGTGAACGTCACATCTCAGTCAGTTTCTGGGGGCCCCCCTGGCTCACACACCTGCTGTTTTAGGCTCACAGTCCCCGTTCCAGAGAGATTTGATGCCTGAATTAACTCCCTCTTGGAGCAATCCGCCACCTTGAGTGCTAACCTAGTTTGTATTTTTAGAGTGTGCTCCATCAATTACTTAACTTGCAGAGCAGCTCTTCTGGGCAGTGGGGAGGTGCCAGCAAGGAGTGCTCTTCCTCCAGTTTCTGCAGGCTGCCCCCTCCTCCTTCCCAACTATCCAGAGGTCGGAGTCCTTGTTATTTGGTACTCCATCCTTATCATTCAGATTGGAGAGGTTATCCACCCCATTTGGAAGAGGTGGCGGAAACACTGAGGCCCAGAGCGGGTGTCGGTAAGTTCGGGCCATGCCTGCTGATGGTGCCAAAGAAGAGGGCTCCTCAACCCTTCACCTCCCCACTGGGAAGAAGTCAGGACAAAAGGGCATCTTCCCAGGCTGAGCAAGCCAGATTCTCCCTGAGCCACTGCTTTGAAGACCGGGATTTGAAGGGAAGCCAGGTGGTGGCCATGTCCTGGGTCCCGTCAGGCAGAATATGAGCTCCTGGCTCTGATTTTATTTCTAAAGTTCAGCTGGAAAACCCACATGCTGGGAGACAGAGGCCAGGGCCACTTAAGCCTGTGGTTTCTGCCACACTCTTCCTACCCCAGGGGACCTTTGACTCCAGCCCGAGACAAGTGGCCGAATGACTTGGTTTGAGTTTCATGAGGTCTCTGCCACCTCGGGTGGAGGTGTTAATGAGCAGCGCTTGCCAGGAAGCCAGCAACAGGCAGACTGGCTTCCCAGCTGGCAGGGCTGGTGGGGCCTCCGAGGGTTGGGGGCAGAGAACTGCTTTAAAACTCCAGGATGGCATGGCCAGCAGCCGAGACTTAACAAAGCTCTGCCCCTTTACCCAGGGCCCCTGGATGTGACAACTCCACCCATTCTTCCACCAATTAAACATGAGCGCCAGCTGTGTTCACAGTACTGGGCAGGATGCTAAGGGAGTTCAAGTCTCGGGGCGGGGCATCAACAGGGCCCAGTCTGTTCTCAGGGGCCTTAGACAGCTTCCTGGGAAAGCACGCTGTGTATATCTGTAAAAGTAAAAGCATCAGGCAGTGTGTTCATGTATGTGTGTGTGTGTGTGTACATCCATGTGTATACAATGTGTATTGATCTGTGTGAGGATCTGGGCGTGTGGAGAGATATGTGTGATGTGTATATGTGTGTGCTTATGTCTTTTTGCACGTACATATTTGTGTTTGCATGTAAATGCTACTATAATGTATCTTTGTGTTAGTGTGCATGTTTGTGTCTATATCTGTGTGTATATATGTGTGTTTGTGTCACTGTGTGCATGTATCTGTGTCCCTGTATGTCATGTGTGTTACATCTCAGTGTTTGTGTGTATATGTGTTTATATGTGTGCATATGTCTGTGAATATTTGAGCCTGTGTGTTTATGCTGATGTGTGCATCAGTTCAGTTCAGTCGCTCAGTTGTATCCTACTCTTTGCGGCCCCATGGACTGCAGTACGCCAGGCTTCCCTGTCCGTTACCAGCTCCCGGAGCTTACTCAAACTCAAGTTCTTGAGTCGATGATGCCATCCAACCATCACATCCTCTGTTGTCGCCTTCTCCTACCGACTTCAAACATTCCCAGCAACAGGGTTTTTCCAATGAGTCAGTTCTTTGCATCAGGTAGCCAAAGTATTGGAGTTTCAGCTTCAGTATCAGTCCTTCCAATGAATATTCAGGACTGATCTCCTTTAGGATGGACTGGTTGGATCTCCTTGCTGTCGAAGGGACTCTCAAGAGTCTGCAACAGCATAGTTCAAAAGCATCAATTCTTTGGCGCTCAGCTTTCTTTATAGTCCAGTTCTCACATCCATACATGACTACTGGAAAAACCAAAGCTTTGACTAGGTGGACCATTGTTGGCAAAGTAATGTCTCTGCTTTTTAATATGCTGTCTAGGTTGGTCATAACTTTTCTTCCAAGGAGCAAGCGTCTTTTAATTTCAAGGCTGCAATCACCATCTGCAGTGATTTTGGAGCCCAAGAAAATAAACAGTGGAAACACTGTTTCCATTGTTTTCCCATCTATTTGCCATGAAGTGATGGGACCAGATGCCGTGATCTTAGTTTTCTGAATGTTGAGTTTTAAACCAACTTTTTCACTCTCCTCTTTCACTTTCATCAGGAGGTTCTTTAGTTCTTTGCTTTCTGCAATAAAGGTGGTGTCATCTGCATATCTGAGGTTATTGATATTTCTCCCGGCAATCTTGATTCCAGCTTGTGCTTCTTCCAGCCCAGTGTTTCTCATGATGTACTCTACATATAAATTAAATAAGCAAGGTGGCAATATACAGCCTTGACTACTCCTTTCCTGATTTGGAACCAGTCTGTTGTTCCATGTCCAGTTCTAACTGTTGCTTCTTGACCTGCATACAGAATTCTCAGGAGGCAAGTCAGGTGGTCTGGTATTCCCATCTCTCGAAGAATTTTCCAGTTTGTTGTGATCCACACAGTCAAAGGTTTTGGCATAGTCAATAAAGCAGAAGTAGATGTTTTTCTGGAACTCTCTCACTTTTTGGATGACTGAACGGATGTTGGCAATTTGATCTCTGGTTCCTCTGCCTTTTCTAAATCCAGCTTGAACATCTTGAAGTTCACGGTTCATGTACTGTTGAAGCCTGGCTTGGAGAATTTTGAGCATTACTTTGCTAGCATGTGAGATGAGCACAATTGTTCTGTAGTTTGAGCATTCTTTGGCATTGATACATCTGTATTTCAATGTCTGTAGGTGTGAATACATGTGTGAGTGTATGTGTCTGAATGTGTGTATCTGTGGGCTAACTTTGGTCTGAGACACTTTGAAAGCCACCCTCACAGTGGAGGCATCCCAGAGCCCCAGGTCCAGGCAGCTCTGGAGTCTGTCCCGGGTACTTCGGGTAGTGGATGGACCGGGGCATGTCCTGTGTGGAGCGTCCTTGTTTGGGTCTATTCTGGATGTTCCTCCTGCGCAGAAGACACTGGGCAGTATTCACAGGTGCAGTGAGAGGAGGGAGAAACAGATGGGATCAGCCCCACTACATTCAGCCTGTGCCTGGTCTACACTGGTTGCACAGCCGACTCAGCCTGCACCAGATTTGTCAAGTGTGGGGGACCAGCCTGGCATGCGCTCTGCTTGGAGGGGAGCTGGGGCAGGAAGGAGAGAGCTTCTTGGGGAGAGACAGCATAGCCCTGAATCAGCCTGCAGCAGCCCTTGGCAATAGACAGTAGGTGGACAGCAGAGGAATTGGCACACCCCTCCCAGGAGAGTAGCCTCACTAAGCCCAAGACTCAGGACACCCAATGTTTGATCCTGATCCTCACTGTGTCACCTTGAAAAAGTTACTTGGCCTCTCCGGGCCTCATTTTCCTACCTGTAAAAGGAAGACACTGGCTCATCTTCTCATCTTACAGGGACCATTAAATTCTGCAACTGAACAAGTCACTCTGCAAATGGCAGACTGGGACAGGTGTCACATAGAAGAGCCAGCACAGTGCTCTGGGGAATAAGGCTGAAACCAGAGGGTGGGCCTTGGAAGGCTTCTTGAGCTTGACCTTGAAAAATGAGTGGAGTGGGAGGTAGAGGAAACAGTGCAAGAAGACTCTGAAAGTGAGGAGGGCACATACTTCATTCATTCATTTAACAAACATTAATATAGTGCATATTATAGAGCAGGTGTTGTTCTAAGATAGAGGTTGGCATTGTGCTAAGAAACTGCTTGCTAGGTACTCTTGTCCACCCCCTGACATTATAAATAAAGTTTTATTGGAACACATATGCCCATTCATTTACATATTGCCTATGGTTGCATTGGGCTCCAGGGGAAAGTTGAGAAATTGGAACAGAGACCATACGGCTGGCAAGGCCTAAAATACTATTTGGTTCTTTCCAGAAAAACTACCACTCTGTTCTGTATCCTTTACAAATATGGACTCATTTAATCTTCATAATTTGAGAAGGTATTATTGTGCCCACTTTACAGATGAGGAAACCCGAATTCAGAGATATCAAATACTGTGCCAAACTCCATACAGTTAGGAAGTAGATGGAGTGTGAACCCAGGTGGTTGGACTCCGGAGGGCCTGGGCTCTGATCACTGCGCTGTGCTGAGAGCAGCCCCTCAGGGAAGGAGAACAGGCCGAGAAAATTTTGAGTGCCAGGCTTCCGAGCACTGCCTTGCCCTTGCCAGACCTGGACTTGGCTTTGGACAAGGGCAGCGATGTCTCTGAGCTCTGCTTCAGAAATTGCTATAATGTGAATATTTAGGGACTAGCCTGCCTAATGGGAATATCAATCTCCAAACTGTATCTTTTAAGTTTTAGATACTTCCCATAGGCGACAGCTGCATACCATTAGCTGGGCACTGCTCACAAGGGCTTCTGCACAGAGCCTTCCTAATTTGGTTTATTGGTCAGTGTTTGTTCAGTTGCCACGTGCTGTGGTCTGTCTTGCTTGCCCGCCATAAATCATAAATGCACAGAAGGCCTGGGGTATGTCTTTCTCAGCTGTACAGAGAGAGGCTTCTCTTTAGGCTGGAGGATTCCAGGACCATCAGGAAGGAGCTGTTAAAATGCCTGAATCCAGAGGACCTTCTACAAGAGCCGAGAGTCCTGTGCAGGAGGGGTCAGTGAGGCTAGCAGATGCGGTCAGGGCCTCCCATGCCCCTACCCTCGCTTCCTGGAGCCACAGTGAGCCAGAACAACTGGAGGGGCCCAGGGTCAGAGCCCCCACGAGCAGCCCCAGTCAGAGACTCTGATGGGAGGATAAATACCCCAGGGTCTAGTTCTCACATGGAGCAGCTTTTAGGCATGTTCTGCCCCCACAGAATTTCCTGTGATGATGGAAATGGTCTATGGCTGTGCTGTCCAATATGGCAGCCACTGGCCACATGCAGCAACTAAGCTCTTGAAATGTGGCCAGTAAGACTGTGGAACTGAGTTTTCAATTTTAACTAATTGCCATGTCAAGTAGCAAGATGTAACTGGCGCCTGCCGTGTTGAGCAGGGCGGACCTGCCCTGCCTCGCAGAGGTCCCCGGAAGGACCCAGTCTCTTGACCACCTTTGGTGTCCCAGCTGTCATCAGACGCTGCGTGACTCTCCCCTTGCCCACTCCCTGACTGCTTCTTCCCTGGAATTGCCACCCAGACAAAGTACAGATCTTCCTTGACTTTTTGCCTTCCTTGACTTATGATGGGGTTGAAATGAAAAGTGAAAGCTCACTTGTGTCTGACTCTTTATGACCCCATGGACTGTAGCCCGCCAGGCTCCTCTGTCCTTGGGATTCTCCAGGCAAGAATGCTGGAGTAGGTTGCCATTCCCTTCTCCAGGGGTCTTCCCGATCCAAGGATCGAACCCAGTTCTCCTGCATTCAGGAAGATTCTTTACAGTTTGAGCCACAAGGGATTATAGCCCAAAAAACATGTTGTGAGTTGAAATACATTGTGTGTGAAATGCATTTTGAGTCCAAAATGCATTTAATGCGCCTCACCACCCAAACACCGCAGCTTAGCTTAACCTACCTTCATTGTGCTCAGCACACTTCCATCAGCCTACTGTTGGGCAAATCAGCTAACACAAATCCTGCTTTATGCTGAATCTCTCATGTAGTTTATTGAATATTGTACTGAGAGTGAAAAATGGAGTGGTTTTTCTGGGTATGGTATGTGCGTCAGTTGTTTACCCTCGTGAGTGGATGGGCGACGGGAGCCGTGGTTCCCTGCTGCTGCCCAGCATCATGAGAGAGTGTTGTTCCATACGTGGCTAGCCCAGAAAAAGATCAAGGTTCAAAATCTAAGTATGGTTTCTTCCAAATGCTTTTGGTTTTGCACCATTGTAAACTTAAAAAATCGTTAAGTTGAAACATTGTAGGTCAGAGGCTATTTGCATTTCTCCAAATCCTATGAAATTGCCCCTTGTTTTAGTTGAAAAAGTGGTTGAATGTTGATACTTTCCTGATTTCAGCTTGCACTGAAATTCCCACTTTGGATTAGTGTCTGGTGGAATCCAACCTCATACATGGAATGCTGAGGTGTATGTTGGTTTCTGTGTGCAAGCCATGGCAGGGCGGTTGAAGTCATTCCCTGCTCTGGGTTCCAGACTTGGCTCTGCCTCAAAGTAACTGTGTATCTTTGGGCAAGTCACTGACTCTCTGCCTCAGTCCTCAGTGAGGCTAATCCCATCTGCATGTCTGCTCTACCTGTCTTGTAGAATGCTTGGAAGGAATGAGGAAGCTCATGAAAGGGGCTGTTCATTGAAAAGATGTGAACACAGTGAGAATGTAAGGTGCTCTCCTGTGCTGGGCTGTTTCCAGGTGCAGGGTCCCAGCTGCACTTCCTGGGTGGAAGGATGCCTGAGCATGGATGACAGGATCCAGACACTGTGTGCCTTTGACGCTACAGGACTGGGCTCCCAGGCTGCCCCAGGCCTCCCTAGGTGGGGGCGCCTGAGCCTGTCTTTGCATGCTTAGATCTTTTTTGGCAGGGAGCACTCAGCAGCTAGCATGAGCTCCTAAGCAGAAACACTAGAAAAACTCACCTCTGCTGCTGTTAGATCAGCTCAGGGGCACAATGAACTGATGGCTGCTCAGAGCCTTGGTTTGTTTCCCTTGTCCACAAAAAGGCTGTAAATAGTTTAACTAGGTGGTGAGTGTGAGGCTTTTCATTTTTAGCTTTTTCCTGAAATGGTACTGAACAGGAGATCGGCATTGCTGGTAGTATGGGTTTCCCATCTGTCTTCTAGGATTTCCTAGGGGTTTGTTCTTTCAGCTCAGACTGGCCTCTCTTGAAGTTCAGAGCCTTCCAGAACTTCCTCCCATGATGGAGGGAGACGCATCTGTCAGGGACCATTCAGGAAGTCTTGGCTCCTGCCAGTGGGTGTAGTGGATGGAGTTTCCGTGGGGAGCTGGGTATAGAGGTGTTGGAAGAGATCCAGAGTCAAGCAGGAAATAGAGAGGTAACCCGGAAATGGCCATAGGAGGAAGCTGCTAGCATCCCTCAGGTTGGAGGGACAGGGGGCAGTTGGCTTCCTGGAGCCCAGGATCCAGCAGCTCCTGCGGATGCGGGTGCTGTGGAAGGCCTGCTGGCTGGGGCAGGACCACAGAGGAAGGGGTCTCTGGGGGAGGGATGGCGGCCCAGATTCGGGAGAGACACCATGCAGATTGGCAAGAGGAGGAGAAGTACGCTGGTTTTCCTTCGTGTTTTTACAGGGAATACAGTCTTTTACCTGATATTCCTATTGACAAGACTTACCAGAGCAAGGGAGTCAGCAGAGTGGAGAGGAGGGCTCAAGGCTGGGTCCTAAGGCAAGCAGGCAGACGACCAGCATGGCGGCCTGAGAAAGAGCCTTAGGGTGAGACACTCTCATCCTGGACCTGTGGATGAGGTTCAGAGAGTCTGTGCACCTCTAGGAAACACAGGCACTATTTTTCTGTATATGCTTGTGCATTTTGCTCAAAAAAGTCAGTATCTTTCTTCAGATTCTCAAGTTAGTCTGAAACCACAAAAAAGATTCAGCATAATCAATAATCCAACCATCTTTTCTCATGAATGGGAAATGCAAGGGCACAGACAGGTTCCTATTAGGAACCTATTAGAAAATAGATTCCTATTCTCTTGGTCCTTAAATGTATATCTGTATCTATATATAGCTGTGTCTATAATATATATTCTGCTAACGGGCTGTTGTCTTTCGATCATCTCAGCTGAGCAAACCTATTAGGGAAAGTCCCTTCTCTGCTTCCCCAGAACCAGCCATGTGTCTCTTCAGCCATCCTGGGCTCAAGCGCACAGGCATGCTCCCGCAGCCGCAGCAGCCATGCATTGCCCTGCATCCTGGTGTGGGCACACAGCCCAGGGTGTGGAGGATGCAGAGCCGGTGCTGGAGATGGAACCCACTTCTTCCTTCAATCTTCCTCATTCAATGAGCATGTGCCTTGCATCCACCATGTGCCAGGCATTTTACTCACTGCTGGGGAAACATTGCTAATCAAGATAGATGATATATCCATCTTCTTATGGGGGTAGAGATAGAGTTGGAAAATAAACAGAATAGTCAATCTAGGTAATTTCTGACGGTGATGAAGGCCAAGAAGATAACAGGACAAGGTGACGGGATAGAGTATTTAGAGTCAAGTATGAGAGCTGCTTTTGATGCGGGAGGCCTCTGCTAGGAGATGAAGGATAAGAGGGAGTTAGTTTTCTGAAATCTGGAGAGAAAGCATGTTTGATGGGCGTAAGAGGCAGTGCAAAGGCCCTGGAGTGGGGCGGAGGGAGCACAACAGCAATGAAATGGGCCGAATGCGAGCTCCTGCCTTCCAGTCTGACTTGTCGGACAGGCTCTGCCTCAGGTAGGATCTTCTTGCTTTAATGGGTGAATGGGTGGCTAAGCACCCCTTCCTTAGCCAAGCCCCATTCTCAGCAGTGTATCTGGCAGGTGGCGAGAAGCTGGCATTCTGCCTCCTGACACAGTGGCTGATTTTTTTTTTTGGTATCTTTGAGATGCCAGGAGGATGGAGGATTGTTTCTGTTCAGGCCATCCCCTGCACAAAAGCTCTGAGATCAAAGAGCATGGGCTTAATTTGTTTTGTTGATGTTGCAGAGGAAATCATGCTTCCTTGGACTGAAAGCTCTGAAGACTAAAAGCTGAATGGAGAGGGGGAGTTTGGATTAAATGAATGGGCTGGCCGGCTCTGACCCAGTTTCCACCCAGCACAGCAGTGATGGGGGAGGGAATTGCTTTTCTCTCTGTGCTGGCCCCTGGCTGGTCACTTCTCCAGCTTGCCCTTTCATGGAGAGTGGGCCTTCTGTGCAAATCAGGCTTGATGGAAGTGTCCTTGAACTCAGGAGGGGAGGGGTAGAGGGTCTCTGATTGCTGTGTGTAGCAGCCCCATGCCCCGCTTGAGTTCATCTTGGATGCTTCAGGCCTGCCTGATGTTACCCTGTCCCCTTAGCAGTAAGGGCAGGTGTAGGTTTAGCTGAAGGTCACTTTAATTTTTTTTGTGTGTGTGAACCTACAGCATGTGAATGAACTGGGAAGAAAATTTACTAATCCTTTGGCCTGCAACGAACATCAGATGGGAAATTCTGAGGAAGCCTGGAGTGGGCTGGGTGTGGGGGTTGCATTCCAACCCATCACTGTGGCCAGTTTAGGGCTGTGAGTACAGCTAGTGGTCAAGACATGTCCACAAGAGACTTGGTTCCGGGGGCCCTGGGTTGGCTCCACGTTTCACTAGCTATGTGACTTGGAGCAGGTTGCTTGGTCTCTTTTAAAGGCCTCAGCTTCCTCGCTCTTAACGTGAGGGGAGTGATACCTATCTGTCCTATCTCTCAGGATTGATGGCTCTAGAGGGATACAGGGCTTGAAACTGCTGCCAGGCACATAGTAGGCACTATCTGTTTGCTTCAGTGCAAGAGGCATCATGGAAAGAGATCAAAGCTGGCATATTATTCTAGAACCTTATGACTTGAAGGAGCTAGCATTAATATGTATTAACAGTGACAGGGAGGAAGTTAAGGTGAATGGTTGCAAGATGAAGAATCACCTAAGTTAGGGCTGATCGAAAGAGGTTAGGCAAGGCTGAAACACAGAATGAATTAAAACTGGTAAAAACAGCTAAAGATAGTCACAGCCCTTTGTAAAACAGTAGGCCCAGAGTTAGACGAAGAACAAAAGGGGATAGTATCACTCCTCAGGAAAGGTGACACTGTTAGCAAAGAGACGAAACAGAAAGCAAGAATTTCTCTGTTTTCTCTCTGTTATCACCTAGAATGACCCTCTTTGGAATGAAAAAGGATAGAGCAAGTCTCTTGCAGGGAATTGGAGGCTCATTTTAAACTGCATTTCTGGGGCCAGGTGGGCTCCTTGGCAGGGTCTTGAAATACAGTGTGGCTATGATGGTAGGATTGCTTGGGGGAGTCTTTTGATTGATGGTTCTTTTTATTATGGGTTGTATTTCCAAGTTCATTTGCATGTCTGGTAATTTTCGATTGGATGCCAGACATAGTAAATTTTACCTTGGTAGGTGCTGGATATTTTAGTACTTCCATAAATAATCTTGAGCTTTGTTCTAGGACGCAGTTAAGTTGCATGGAAGCAGTTTTCTCCATTTGGGTCTTGCTTTCAAGCCTTATTAGATGCCTTGCGTACATGCTAACTCACTTTAGTTGTGTCCGACTCTTTGCGACCCTGTGGACTGTAGACCTCCAGGCTCCTCTGTCCATAGAATTCTCCAGGCAAGACTACTACAGTGGGTTGCCATGCCCTCCTCCAGGGGATCTTCCTGGTCCAGGGATCGAACCTGAATCTCTTAGTCTCCTGCATTAACAGGCGGGTTCTTTACCATTAGCACCACCTGGGAATCCCTTAGATTCCTTAATCTAGGACTAAATTTTTCCCACTACAGAGGCAATACCAGTTTGACTACCTGGATTAATTTGCTAGAGCTGCCATAAAATATCACCAATTGGGTGACCTAACAACAGAAAATTATTTTTTCACAGTTTTGGAGCAATCAGCCATATTTGATTAGGGTCTATCCTAATGACCAAATAGAGCTGTGTTCAGATGCATGGGGTAAGGGGGTAGGGTTAAGGATTTCAACATAGGGATTTTTGAGGGAACCCAATTCAGCTCATAACAGTATTTCGATTTTTGAACTTTTCCTGCTCTGGCTGGTGGGAGATGACCTATTCCAGGGGCTGTTCTCTGTGTTCCTTCAGGGTGTTTCTGTCTCCCACCTTGGGTACCGAGTTTTCAGTACTTAGCTGAACACTCAAGAGGGCCTCTCTGCCAATCCTCAGAGTGTTATCTGGGCAGCTTTCTCCTCTCTGGTGCTCTGTCCTATGAACTCTAGGTGCCTGGGCTTCCCTGGAATCCCAGCTCTGATTCTTCAACTCAGCAAAACCCCTGGGCTCTGCCTGGGCCCCTTCCTCTGGCCCAGATACTCCCCAGGCTGAAGGCTGGGGTTTTCATGGGCTCACCTTGTTTGTTTCACAGGGATCACTGTCCTGCCCTGTCTAAGCTCCAGTGTCTGCAAACTCTTGTTTCAAATATCACACCTAATTTTTTTAGTTGTTTCACTAGAGGAAGTAAATACACCCACCCCCTGTTACTTCTTCTGGGGAGTCTTTGAATTGCAGGGAATACCTCTAGTGTTCTGGAACTTTTCATTCTAGCTCGTATTTCTAGTGGGTGTTAGAAGTTGAGTTTTGGAATTTCTGTTCTAATGATGTTGTGGCTCATCCCTGGGAATAAATTTTTGATTGGATTGTTAAGCAGAGTGCTTGTGAGCCTTTGGAGATGCAAGCAGTGGTCACAGGTGCCAACCTGGTCTCCATACAAACAGAACAAGCCGGACCCACCAGTTATTAAGGAGCCAGTGTCAACATGTAGGCCTTCTTTCACCTGAAGTCACAGCCATGAATTTTTAGTACATACCAGAATTTCCCTTGAGCCAGGTTTTGTCTTTATAGCAACCCAGTCAGACAGGTGCCAATATCCCTGTTTTCCAGATGAGGAAATTGCAGGGTAATAAAGGATATTTCCCAAATCTCAGATTCAAACTCGGTTCTGCCAGCCCTTCAATGAGATGCCATTATTGCCCAACATCTTCATTAGCATCTTAATTAGGGAGAATCCAGGAGCTGTAACGTCAACCCAAATCAGCAAAACAAAAGCAAAAGATCAGATACAAGATGAAGAATCCTTCTTTGTCCCTGCACTGAGATAAGAAAACATGCCCAGAAGCAGATGGAGACTAAATACTTACTCCAGGAAAAGACCTCATTTTTAGAAGGGAACTGAGAGATTATTCAGTCCCTAATTGATAGTTGGGGTTAGTGGTGGCTGGTGGCCAATAGCTCTTGTAGCAATGGCACTGTCGGAGGATGGTGGTGTCACAGCAGCTTCCCTGGCAGGACTTCCCCTTGATGGCCCCCATCTTCACTGTATGGAGGGGCTTTTTGTATCACAATGAGTGTGCGTTTCTAAAATATATAATTATTTCAGTAGCTGGAGGGATACAACCTTGTCGATTATAAATAAATCATCACCTCGCCTCCTCATCACCATCAAAATGTCTTTCACACTCCAATTAAATTAACGCACTTGCTTTATTGTCTAATAAACTTTTTCCAAATGTTTGTGCCCACCTCCGTCTCCATCTAGAGAAGAACCTGGTTACATGTCACCGCTTTGCCTGCCTGTGCAGCCGCCTCACTCTGTCCTTCGAGTGTGACTCCCTCCATGTGATCTGACACCGATCTGGGGTCCTGTTTGTGGTCCTGTCTGAGAAGTGACCAGGGAGACCCAGACTGAACGGGGTGGAAGGAGGCAACAGGCGGGGAAAAGATCAGAGTCTGGTACCTTCCTCCTCCTTGTGGTGAGGTAGGGGTGGGAGAGGAGGGAAGAGCCTTGCTGAATTTTGTTATTAGTAAAAGAGCACTTTGCTCTCTTGGGAGGCCATCTCCTGTCCAGAGCACCAAGCAAATACAGAGTCTGTGCTTTGATTTTCACTGCTGTTAGCAAAGTTTCGGTGGGAAGGAGACGTGACATTAACTGGAGTGTTTTGTCAGAGTCAGGGGTGTCCACAGAAAGTACTTGTTAGGCCTAGTTCCCTGTGGTGAAAAGACTTGTGAATTTCAGAAGCATTTCGTGAAAGTACACAAGCTTTGGCTGACTGCAGGCTTGTAATTGAGGTATATACCCTGGGAAGGAAGAAAAAAGCAAACACACAGGTCTGTGAATATGTAGGTGCCCTGACATGGTGATGGCTGGCGGCCTTGCCCATGAACGGGAGGGGCAGTCACTAGAACATGTGGTCCCCACACTGCGGAGACGGCCCACACCCAGCATCTTAATTAGGGAGAATCCAGGTGGGTGGGCTCCTGGCCCCTGACGGCCCATGCCCAGGTGGGTGGGCACCCGGCCCCTGACAGCCCATGATCAGGCGGGTACAGCGTATAACTCTGATTGAGGATACATAGCGTATAACTCAGGTCATGAGCCATGACTTCCAGAAGCCATCTGCCTGCTTCAGGCTGAAAGTGACCTTTCTTCTCTGAACTCGTTGTCCCCCATCCATGTCTCTGATGTTAGGGCTCTGGTCACTTTATTCCTGAGATCTGAGTTAGTTACATGCCTTCCTACATCCTTATCTGCTCTGCACCCTCCGCTGGGGATCGGGTCAAGGTCGAGGTCAAGGTCATCTTTTTGACCCCTCCAGTGTTTTGCGTGGAGCTGATGCCACCTCTCACAGATGGACCGATTACCTCAGGCTTCACTGGTTCTTTTCTTCAGCTGCCTAATGTTGTCCATTAGGCAGCATATTGCTTGGGGTGAAAAAAAAGAGAGTGATGCTTTCCTGTTTGATTCTAGGGTTCCTCTGGGTCAGGTGGCCCTTATATTCCAGGGGTCCAGGACTGATGAGGAGTGGCATCAGCTGGGATTTGAGGCTAAGCCAATAAGGGTTTGGACCTGCTGCATTAGCTGGCTTCGTGCCATGGCTCTCAGATGGCTCCTTTCCTCCTCTGCGCTCAGGAAAGTGTGGGTTTGGGGCAGGACATGACTGGTGACACCCTGAAATTTCTAAGCTCTGTTAGAGGCAGTACATCCTTGTATTAAAAGACTGTCTTAAAGCTGAAATAAAAGAGGCTTTTTATGATAATAAAATTATGTGTTTATGATATAAAACTCAGGAAATAAAAGCATCATAAAGCAAAAGCAGTATCATCTATAATTCTGCAGTGCAATGATCATATTCAGGTGTATTTTATTATTAAAATGAAATGTTCTTCTGAAAGCATGGATCGTACTATATGTAAAACTTTAAAATATATTTATTATTTAAAATGTAAGTAGCATATATGATAAATATTAAAATGATTCATGAAGATATAAAGTGCAAAGGAAAAGTTTTCTGCCCATCCATCCATCTGAGTCCCTGAAACATTTCTCCAAAAGTATCTGCTCTTCAAAGATTATTCTGTATCTCTCCATGGGGTGGGGGGAGGGATGTGGGGAGGGATGTGGAGAGGGAAATGCATATATTAGCTTTAGTTAAGGCTTATTTTTTACTTTATGCCCTGGTGGCACAGATGGTAAAGAATCCACTTGTCATTGCAGGAGATGAGTGTTCGATCTCTGGGTAAGGAAGATCCCCTGGAAAAGGAAATGGCAACCCACGTCAGTATTCTTGCATGGGAAATCTCATGGACAGAGGAGCCTGAGGGACTGAGGTCCATGAGGTTGCAAAGAGTTGGACACGACTGAGTGATTGAACACACACACACTCACACACACACAACCTTAGAGGTCCATAATGAACATTTCCTCCTGTTGCTACTGATACTTCAATAATGTCTTAAGAGGCACCACTGTACTCCATCATGTAGATGTCCCATCTCTATTCTCTTTAGAACATATAGTTTTTTTTCCAGTGTGTTATTAAAAGTAATACTTTGAAATAAACACATCTTTACATATAATATTGCCCCCCCTCTGCCTGCTTATTTTTTCAGGACAGATTTCCAGAAACAGAAATATTATAGCAAGGAAATATTATAGCTGTTGATAGATACTGTCAAATTATGATACTTTTTTACTCTAGAAACAGGGCCATTTTTCTGACCCATAAGTTCCTTTTAATGTTTTGAAGATTAAAAAAGTAATACCTGAAGACTTACTCTTTATTAAAAAAATTGAAACAACACAGAAGTACTTACTTGCAGTGAAAAATAAAATGCACCCCTTCCTCCTCAACTTCCCATCTCTACTCAGAGGTAAGCCCTAATAAAGCCAAACTGGGAACTGGATGGACCTAAATTTGAATTCGGATGCTGTTACTGCCTAGATGTGTGACGGTGGATTAGTTATTTGGTTTCCTCATCTGTAAAATGGGTGTGCCAGCAATTGCCTTGTCGGATAGTGTAAGAAGAAAATGGGTGTGTGGAGAGGTAGCCACTGGCCATGGGGAGCCACGGTTATAATTACCGTCTTTGTTGAATGATGGATTGCTGCTTTCTGTGATGTGTGATCCACAGCCTCAGTCTGAAATCGTGCTAAAAAGCAATCCGCTTATTCTGATGAGCGCTGGTCCCTCTCTGCAAGATTGCTTTTAAATCTGAGCTGATGGAATCACCGTGCTGTGAGCTCCCCAAGCAGGAGATGGTGTTTCCCGCAGCTTGGGGAGCTGCAGCTGTTCCACTGAGCTTCGGTTTGTGTGCTAGGCTGGTTGTCCAGGCCCTTTGAGTAGCAGGATATCATCGCCCCATTATTAGGATAGACACACCTTGGATTACTATTGCTGAGAAAGCAGGCATTAAGAAGAGTAAGGCAAGAGAAGAGCCAGCTGGAATGGGCACTCACCGAGTGTCCCTTGAAGTGTCAGCCTGCTCAAAACTGCAGGCATGACACCATAAACCCTACTATTTATATGACACTAAACTCTGCACACATCTTTAGTAACACTAAGCCTTGGGTGGTTTTAACAGCATCTCTCATTATAACTTTTTTTAACATTTACCACGCTGTCACGCCATCTTTACTCAAGTGTCGTGGTGAACAAGGCGGTTTGCACCCAGTGGAAGCACTGCTGATGGAAGATGCCACTGAAGTCGACAGCCCAGGATAAAGCAGGATGACCCATCACTGAGAAGGCTGGGGGCCCAGCTGACCACTCTTCTGGATCCCAGGGTCCAAAACATCCCATGTGGTCCTCAGGCTGCAGGTGCGAGATGAAAGAGTGAGGGTGGATTGTGATTCTGGGGGAGCCAGAGGAAGGCCTTTTCTTGTAACAGTGTTCTGAGTGGTCAGCCTCAGCAGCGTTTTGTCTACGTAATCAGTAGCTACCGGAAGAGGGGTGGACTCCGCGAGAGCTCCCTCAACAGGTGGAAACATTAAATTATTTTATCTGTTTACTGCTAAGTCACTTCAGTCGTGTCCAACTCTGTGCGACCCCATAGATGGCAGCCCAGCAGGCTCTGCCGTCCCTGGGATTCTCCAGGCAAGAACACTAGATTGGGTTGCCATTTCCTTCTCCAATGCGTGAAAGTGAAAAGTGAAAGTGAAGTTGTGTCCAACTCTTAGTGACCCCATGGACTGCAGCCTACCAGGCTCCTCCTACCATGGGATTTTCCAGGCAAGAGTACTGGAGTGGGGTGCCATTGCCTTCTCCGTTTTATTTTTTTATCTGTTTGCCAGATGTTTATTGAGCATCTATGGGAGAGACCAAGTTTATAATATTAATGGCCAGGCACGAAATGAGAGCATGGGCACTGGTGAGTACTGGGCTCTCTGGAAGCAGACGTTGGCACAGGATGTTTATTAGGGATCAACTCCCTTGAAAGGAGGGGCAGAGGCAGGAGTGGCCAGAGGGGTGAGGAGAGGGTGATACGGACTCTGCCAAGCCTGTCAGCCCAGCAGGGTCCTCGGAGTGAATGTTGCCCAGTAGAGTCAGTTCCGTCGGCCCAGAAGGATGCTCATGATCCCAGGAATGGCATGATCTTGGATGAAGTTACTCCCTGCAACTGAAGCTGACCCTGGTGGGCTCAGCTGACCTCCGTCCCTGGAGCTGGGCAGTGCTTCCTTCCTTGTGGGGTGGGGCCAGGGCATCCCATAGGCAGGCGCAGCTGAGGATGGAACTGGAGCTCTGCCTGAACCCTGAAGAGCACCGTGGCCTTTGGCTGTCGTGAAGGAACAGGGAGGGCTTCAGGGGAGTTAAATGGTGTGCACAGAGGTGTGGAGGTAGGAAAATAGCACACGTGGAGCCACAGTCAGAATGAACGTCACCGTGGCTTGGATGTCTAGGCAGAGACTGATCATCATTGAGAAACGGCCTGTAGGTGCCTCTCGTGTGTGCACGCCCAGGTATTTGCTCTCTAGCAATCCTCTGAAGCCTGTTGTTCCCATCACCTTTACGGGATGTGTCCTCCCGAGTGCCCCAGGATAGCCTTTGCTCCATGTCCTCCAGCCCGAGCACCTTGGGTCCCCGGGGAGGTTATCTGCTTTTTCTGGTGCAGAGCCTGGATTTTCAGGGCTCATCACTAGTGAAGGTGGAGGTGCCAGCAGACCAGGCCCTTGAGCGTGTCCTTGACCTGGCCACCCATTTTGGTTAATGGCTGTTCTGAGGAAGGTGTGGGGGGATCCTGATAGAGCACCCCACCTCCCAGCTGTGAAGCAGCCCTTGTCCTCTGACCAGCATCTGGGAGAAGCCGCCAGCCAGGTGATCATACTTGGTGGGCATCTTGAAGCCCCTCAGACGAAGAAGGCCTGGGCCTGATGGCTTGGTTGTTTTCATTCCTGAGTCAGCTCTGGAATGAAAACATCTTGGTAGGTGGTGACTTGGTTCAGCTTCACTGTGGTCTGGGAGGTCTCCTTGGCCAGGCTGTTGAGACATCAGGGGCTGTAAGGAAAGAGCGTGAGAATAGAAGTGTCATCCCTTGAAAAGCTTCCCCAGGGCCCAGCCAGGTCCCTCCTGCTCATCCTTCTCCTCCTCCTCTTTCCCTGGTCCTCCGCCAGCCTCCTGCCTTCCCCTGGTTCTCCAGCCCATGCTGACCCTTGGCCGATGAGGGCCACACCTGGGAGTCCCTGTTCCATAAAGTTGGATTTCCTCTCGCGCATCCTCAGAGGCCCTGCTTGGGTGCCATCATGGTATTTTGGGATTCGATGAGGGAGGAGAGATAGAGTGACCTGGTGGCCTGTTTGTGGCTAACTTCCCTCAGCCTTGACTGATTATTACAGTGACGTGTGGCCAGCAGGCAGGTCCCCAGTGCAGCCGCGTGGGATTGAGTTTCCTGAGCTGTTCCGTATCGGCCATCGGGGAGCCATACTGCTGGCTGCTAAGCGTGCCAGCTTGTACCTGCATGGGGCTTGGGTTTCAACCTCACCCTCACTCCCCCCGCTAAATGCTGAGCTCTCTTAGGAAATGTTGCGCAGCTGAAATAACAATTACTTTACAGGTACAGTGATGGAACTGTCCGAAGGTAACGTTAAATAGAAATTTTCATTAAAGGGTCTTATTGAAATTGGTCCTTCACTGATTTTTTTTTCTGATCTAGAAATCAGTCATAGGAACCTTGATATATTTTTAATTTTCTGTATGTGCTTGCATAGGGGGGATGCGGGGAGGGAGGGAGAAAGGGAGGGAGCAGGGGAGAGAGAGAATCTTTCTGTGGAAGACCCTGAATGGGTTGTTTCCCTTTAAACTCCCAACACAGCTCAGCTAACCCGTGGGGCCTGCATCAGCTCAGCACACAAGATATTCTTGGAGCTTGCCTTGATAGAACTCTGAGATACTCGCTACGTTTTTTCCTTTTCTCCCCCTGTGGTTTTTCTGAACCTGAACAGAACTTGTTCTCTGTCTCTAAATACTGCTGGGTGGCTTTTGCCTGTGGTTTCTGCACTGTGGGTCTGTTTAAGGCCAGCCTTGGGCATCTCATAGGTGCTCCTGCAGCTGCAGCTGGTTGCTATAGAAACCGAATCTCACAGTGTGGCGTGGGGCCTTTTTAGTTTTACATGTGCTGCTCCTGACCGAGGAACAACGGTGACGGGGACCTTTTTGCTCGTGGCCTGAGCTGAGAATTCCCCTTGCTAATCAGCGAGGCGTTTCAAGGGCCTGACCATGGCGACCACTAGGGGAAGTCAGGAACCCTTGGCGGGTGGTTTTCCCTTCGCTCAGGGGCAGCCTTTGCCTTTGGATAGGCTGCCTAGCTTTTCCTCCAGCCCCAGCAGCTCTCACTGGGTCAGAGAGTCCTTGTGCTGTTGGGACTGTCTGGGAAGCCCCTAGGATAACCCCCAGAGCAGCTGGGAACATGGACTGATGCCACCCTGCGGACGGTCTCCCCTTGTAGCATGGCGATGACCGAGGCATATCACATGGCATTTTATATCTCACGAACCAGCTGATACAATAGTGAATATCACTGCCATGTGGCAGATTAAGGTGGCTCTGAGTCAGCTAACAGGTGCTGTTTCATTAGTAATTCCAATCAAAGACATTAGCTACTATTTAAGGATCTAGCAGCTCGGCCACCTACACCACTCTTCATCCGGCAGCCTGAGGCTTTTGAAGAAGAGACGGGAAAGGTCGCTCTCTTCCCTGCTGCTCATCCTTGGAGAATTAACTTCCGTGCAACATTGGGTGACTCTCAGGACTGAGTCTTCCCCGAGAGCAGAAGGCAGCTGGACAAGTCACCACAGTAATTCCACAGGCGGGAAAGTCTCCAGCCATGTTAAGCAAGCTCTGTGCTTGTCAGCTTTCGAAATTATATCCTTGTATTCTCAAAGCAGCCTATTGTAGAAGGCATTTTCTTGGTCCCATTTCTCAGATGAGGAGATTGAGGCTCAGAGAGGTTAAATAGATCACCAGTGTTCACTCAGCTAGGAAGTGGCACAGCTAAGATTTGACTCTGGTCTCTGATTCCAAACCCCAGTCCCTTCGTGTTCCAACTCAGAGACAGCGCAGGGCCAGGCAGACCTGATTCCTTGTGAACTGAGGTCTCTGTACTTCCTGACAGCTGTCATTCTCTCTGATGGGCAGGTATCTCACCTGGTTCTCTGGCTGTTATCAAGTCCAGCCTAGATGAACCACCCTAAGAAGAATTTTCCAAGGCTTACCACCACTCCTAAGTGGCTGTGAAAATGCCCATCAGGGGTTTAGTGATGGGTCTGAAGGAAGTAGGTATCTTCGGCAGACTCTGTGGATGCAGGGGCTTCTGGACCAGCAGGAGCTTGCTGGGACCACCTTTCCTGTGGGAAAACATGCATATGGAGGGGGTCTGGCCCCTCCATGGGATACTGGTGGCCTCCAGGGCTTTTTCTCTTGCCTGGTTGCCCCTGTCTCTGTGCGTACCTGTCCTCTTCAGGATCCTGGCTGACCCTGGGCTGTCATTAAGGCATCGGTTGGGCAAACACATTCACTGAAAACCAAACATGTGCTAGGAAGGAACATCCTCCCTACACCTGGGCCTCCTGTGCAGCCACTGCTCCGTCCACCGCCCCCTGCCCCGGAAGCCTCCCAGACTGGGACAGGAGGAGGGTCAATGATGGGGTAAACAGCAGTCGTCAGACACTTAGGGAAATGAGTTCAGAGTCTCACCAGACAGGAGCTGGAGCCCCAGGTACAGAGTGCTGATTTCTGTTGCCTCCTGCGATGCCCCTGGGTGGTGGAGGGTACGAGGTGGTGGTGGGGGGTCAGCCACCCACAATGCTCAGTCAGGGCACACATGGGCATGCTAGATGTGGATGAGCGCTGCCAGTGACTCTCCTAGGGAACCCTGCCATGTGCCAGGTTCCAGGAGAAACCCTTTTTGTGTTCTCTTGCTCATCCTCATAAGGAACCCTGGGAGATCCACACACTATTGTGCCCATTGCACTGCTGAGTAAATGGAGGCACTGACTGATTAAGTCACTTGGCCAAGGTCTTACAGCTAGTGAAGTAGCGGGTCCAGGAGGCCAGGCCAGGCTCATCTGACTTTAGTCCTGGGTCCCCCTGAGGTTGCAGGGGCTGCTCTGGGTGGGTAACCTAGGAGCTGAGGCAAGAGAGGGCTAATGCATAGAGTGCAAAAAGCCCAGCTGGGAGGGTGAGAGGACCTGTGGGGCAGGAGTGACAATGGAGATGGCATTGGGAGGTGGCACAGGTGGCGAGGGGAAGGGGGCCTCGGGTGCCAGGCTTCCGTTTGCTGGCACTGGGAACCAAGGATGGGTGTTCCTGCCCTCGAATGCTCATTTGTCCCACCTCCCGGGTCTGGTCTGGGGGATTCACACTTGGGGTGGCTGCTGTAGCCTAGGAGTCGGTGGGACTCGGAGTGCAGGCTGGACGTGGGCACAGTGGGTAGCAAAGGGGAATGGCCTTGCAGGGGCTGGAGCCAGATCTTGATCCCATGGGTAGGGAGACACCTCAGAGAAAATGGGCCTTTCTAGTCTCCCAGAGCACCTCTTTTCCGACCCACAGCCCCCTCTAAGAACTGTGAGTGGCCAAGTCCCCTCCCCTGCTGCCTCCTCTAGCAGAGGCCAGTCCGCAGCGGACTCCAAGCCGTTCCGAACTTACGCTCCTGTGGCCTTGATGGAGCGAGTGAGCCCCATCACCCTCACTTGGCCAACCATGGGACCCTATCTTGCTGTAAGAGACAGAACAAATCTCAGCCTATTGCTCAAGCCTTCTATTTATAGTGAGCACATAATTAAGCGGATCTTCCCGTCCTGGACCAGAAGGGGCCGCCTGGCTGGTGGGCCATGTGGTGAGTCTGCGGGGCCGCCGCCTGGCTAATAGGAGCGAGGAGAGTTTGGAAAGCCTCTTGTTGATGTTCACGCTTCATTTCTTCCCAGTGTGTTTTTGGTCAACAGAAGGACTAAAAATAGCATTTGGAAAAATTTTGCCAGCGGGTGTGACCCCGGGGGCTATTTGGATCGCAGCTGCTTGCTTCCCTGTTTTGCACAGTGTCCTCAGCTCTTAACACCCCTGGAAGGAAAGCCCCGCAGAAGGCTTCAGGTGTCCTCCTCCCTAGTTGGGTCTTGCTTTGCTTTGTCAAGACCCCAGAGTTCCTTGGCCAATGTCTGTGATTCATTGAGTTCCCCCTTGAGTACCCCCAGTATATGCTGTGTATCACCTGAAGGCATTCTGGTAAAGATCCCTCTCTATCCTCACTCCACAGCTCCTATCCTTCACAGCTCCCTGTTACCTACAGTCAAGTTCAGACTCAGCCTGGTATCCGAGGCCTGGCCTCAGCTCACCTTGCCAGCAAGCGTCATACCCTCTTCTCCTAAGCCACTTTCAGTCATCTGGGGCTCTCCGCTTCTCCAGAACTGGGTGGGGGGGCGGGCTACCTCTTGAATTTTGACTTCTGCTGGAATCCCCTCTCATTTCCTCTTTGCCCGTTCTCATCCTTCTCATTCTGCAAAATCCAGTTCACCTCCAATCTCCTGGGATTCCTCCAATCTCGGAATGATCTCACGTTTTTCTTTTTTTTCTGGACCTTTAGAGTAGTTCTGTCTGAACATTTTCATTTGGCTATTAATCATGTTATGCCTGGCAGTGTCTTCTCCACTATTATCTCAAAGTGTTATTTAAATATTTCATCAGCATTTAAATTTTCGTATTTGTCCTGCCACCTCAACTGAACTGAAGCTTGTTGGAAGGTGCAGAGAGGGTCATAGACTTCTCCAGCAGGCAGCTGGGTGTGGTGGTCTCATCCATGCAGATTCCACAGCCTCCTGGGTTTCATCCTTGCTCTGCCTCTTTCTGACCATATGACCTTAGGAAAGTTTTCATTTCTCTGTGCCTCAGTTTCCCCACCTATAAAATGTGGATAAAAATTGCACCCACCTCATAGAGTTTGGAAGGATCCAGTGAGTTAATACAGGCAAAATAGGGCTTAGAACAGGGCATGGTAGTGTGTGCTTCTTTCGTATGCCTATTTCCCTTCCACCCAGCCCCAGCCCACTGCCATGGACAGAGTAGATGGGCCAGATTTGGTTATTTGTTTTATTTGGTGTCCTCTTATTTGTACAGATGAGAAAGCTCTGGCCCAGAGAGGGTAGAGGGGTTTCTTAAGGTCACACGGTAGAAAGCGATGGAGAGCGTGAGGTGGCAGGACTGAGATTCCAGCGCTTCAAGGGGAGATCTTTCTTTTCATATGCTGCCCCCTTGAGGGGGCTTTACTTTGCAAGAGGTACTGAGAGAAAGCTGTTATTTTATGCTTGAACACTTTTCCCTGGAGCAGATGGGCTGGGGCTGGCAGAGGCGCCACCGGCCTCCAGGACTCCAGGGGGATCATTCACATCGATTGTTCACAGTGAGTTCGATGGGAATGGCCTCCCCTTGAGGTGTGCAAAGAGACCCTGTGATGCGAAATGCCCAACAACCGTCCCATCACGCTCCTGAGTCTAGTGATGGAGCCTGAGGCCTCCTGCATCTGGGAAGCACAAAAGCATCAGAGCCAACAGGTACCATTCATCCCACTTGAACAGGTTAAAGGCCTCCAAAGGGAGGCATGGCTCCCTGTCCTGTACACTGCCTGTCCTCGTGTTCCCCTGGCCACTTTCTGAAAGACCCCTCAGGGCCTGGGGAGGCATTTCAAGGTGGTGAACTATTCTCAAACACCTTCCCTCCCTGCTTTGTGCCAGGAGAGAGATCAGAGGCTGGCTGGGATATGTGGTATGGTGAGCTACATAGGTCCTCCAGGATCAACACCCCTCTCCTGCTGCCCCATCCCAACCCCAGGAGAGAGTGAGGTTGTGGGGGGCGGGGTCAGAAATTGTAACACCCGAGCTAAGCCTGAAAAGTGCTTTGTAGGCTGCTTTTCAAATAGAGCCAAAGAGGACAACTTTCAGACAGATTTGTGATAAAGCGATACATACAGTAAAATATAATGACGTTCATGGTAAACCCGCGTGTGGCACTAGTGATAAAGAACCTGCCTGCCATGCAGGAGATATGAGTTTGATCCCTGGGTTGGGAAGATCCCCTGGAGAAGGGAATGGCTACCCACTCAGTATCCTTGCCTGAAGAATCCCCACGGACAGAGGAGCCTAGTGGGCTACCGTCCATGGGGCTGCAAAGAGTCGGACATGACTGAGCGACTAATACCATGTATATGGTAGAATCTAGGTGGTGAGTATTCAGGTGTTCTCTGTAAAATTCTTTCAACCTTGTTATGTGTTTGAAATTTTTCGTAATAACATATTGCAGGGGGAGAGTGAGGACTTTGTAGCCGACTGTCCAAGTAGCAAATCCCTTCTCTGCTCCTTTCTAGTTCTGTGACCTTGGACAAGTTACTTAAGCTCACTGAGCCTGTTTCCTCATTTGTAAAAATAAGACTAATCGTAGAACATATTTTAGGGGATAAGATAATGCATTTGAAGTACTTATTAGGCAAAGACTTGGGACAGTCACTGATGCACTTAATATCCAACTGATAAATATCATTGTTACTACCAATTAGAGAGCTTCGTTTGGATGGGCGCTCAGAAGAGGATATTGAATTAGGCAATTAGAAGGTTATTAGTGGCCTGAAGGAATAATTCTAGGAACGTGGTGGGACGGGAGGAGAAGCCAGAGCAGGGGATTCAGTAGAGAGGAAGGAGGCAGAGAAGTCAAGGCAGTAAGTCTAGACCTAGTTTGCAGAAGGCTTATTAGAAACTGGGGAGAGAACTGGGGTAATGGCTTGAGAGGGAAGGGAATTTGGCAGTCAGAGGAGACTTGCTTGTGGGCCTCAGGAAGAGAGAAAAGGGGCGGGAGATAAAGAAGCTTATGCAAGTGCCGCCTTGCTCCTCAAAGTGTGGTCCCAAGGACCACCAACAGCTGCATCACCCAGGAGCTTGTTAGAAAGCAGGATGCTGATGTTTATTAGAGAAGCTCTGAGCTGGTCCACAGATTCAAACTGCAGGATGGGAAGGGCCCTTCCAGGCCGTGGCAGGATGCTCAGATGCCCAGTCACAGCCTGAGTCAGGAGGCAGAGGCAGCCAGGCATTTTGTCACCTTTCCCTGGGGTCAGGGGACCTCAGACAGAGCCCCCTGGAAGTGTTCTGTTGCCTTTTCCTCTTGTCAATTGCTCTAACAGAAGTGGCTTGTTGGAAGAGCCGTGGGAGCCCACGCTGCCTGCACTGTGCAGTGATAAAGTCAGGGATACATACCCACCCGGCTTGACACACGACACTTCTAGGGCATTTGGAACATCTAATCGAGAGAACACTTCCAGGGTTTGCGCCACGTTCATGGTGTCTAATTGAAAAAGAAAAAATTAGATAGATGCTAACAGAAAGATTAAGTGTATCGACACGAAGGTATGGATTTCTGATCTGCCACATTGAACCTGACAGTGATCTGGATCTCCTGACTCCTTGGCCCAGGCGCGCGCTTTCTAGATCACCGTAGTCCCTGCTGACCCTTTCCGTCCTGTGTTCCCAGCCTCACTTGTTAAAGCGTTTGAGTTTGTCACCGCTGGTGCATGTAGCCTCTTGCTTTTAGGAAGCGGCCAGTGGCCAGCCACATTAAGGGACTTGCCCAGGGTCATCTGTTTTGTCCACAGAGCATGGTCCTGGCTCTCAGTGTAGGGCTCTTAGCTCTGTATCTTGTAACCCCTCCCTCTGTGGGTTTATAGGCCCTGCCACCACAAGCCCGCTTCAGTCTCTATGAAGTCCCATGTCTGCTTCAGGGGGCCTTGGCTTGGGCTCTCAGGGGCCTAAACAGTTGCATTAGGAAGTGTGTATATGCCTGTCTTAGGACATTACCACAAACCAAGTTGCCCTTGGTGAGTTGCTCTGCATTTTCTATCCACAAATGTTCCTATACCTTTTCACTCCAAAATTTTACCTGTTGAAAAACCTATTTAGTAGGAACTTGACATTTTAAAAACCAACCCAAATCCCACCAGCTTAGTGTAGCAGCTTTCCCTATCTTTCATTTAAAAAAGTGTCTTCAGTCACTGAAAAGCTCTTCTTATTTTACCCTGTGCCACTGACAATGTGTTTTAGGTTGACTTCCTGCCTTCCACCCTCCTTCCCTCCCCTTCCCTCCCCTCTTTCTCTCTTTTTTTCCCTTTCCTTCTATCCTTCCCCAGCTGATAACCACTGAGTACTTTGCCAACTAAGGTCTGTCTAGTCAAGGCTATGGTTTTTCCTGTGGTCATGTATGGATGTGAGAGTTGGATGTGAAGAAGGCTGAGCGCCGAAGAATTGATGCTTTTGAACTGTGGTGTTGGAGAGAACTGTTGAGGGTCCCTTGGACTGCAAGGAGATCCAACCAGTCCATTCTGAAGGAGATCAGCCCTGGGATTTCTTTGGAAGGAATGATGCTAAAGCTGAAACTCCAGTACTTTGGCCACCTCATGCGAAGAGTTGACTCATTGGAAAAGACTCTGAGGCTGGGAGGGATTGGGGGCAGGAGGAAAAGGGGACGACCGAGGATGAGATGGCTGGATGGCATCACTGACTCGATGGACATGAGTCTGGGTGAACTCTGGGAGTTGGTGATGAACAGGGAGGCCTGGCGTGCTGCGATTCATGGGGTCGCAAAGAGTAGGACACGACTGAGCGACTGAACTGAACTGAGCACAATGCTTCCATCCTACACTCAGAGTTTATAACACAATGCTTCCATCCTACATGCAGAGTTTATAACACAATGCTTCCATCCTACAGTCAGAGTTTTCTCCTGAAGGAGGATATAGTGGCCTGATCCTGCTCAGAAAGCATCCCAGGCCCACCCTTGGTAATGGAGCTCTCTATTCTGCCACCTGGCTTGCCAGATAAGTTCCAGATCCTTGGAGGTAGAGGGGAAGCTCAGCATCAAGGCTGAGCTGGAAACACCTGTCTAGCCCTTGCTTTTCCATCTCCTCAAGTGCAACATTTCAGCTGAGGGATCATGTGTATGTGTGTGTGTGTGTGTGTGTTTATTGGATATGACTGGAATGATAGAGTTTTAGGCACCAGGAACCCTCTCCCTTTCTAGCCTGGTATAATCAGATAATTTTCTCTTGATACTTCTGACTCATAATAAGTTATACATTCCAAACAGTCTTTACTGTGTATGGCTTTCTTAGAATGTATGTATGTGCTTTTGAAACAGTCATTGAATTATATGCCAGAAGGCATATCTTAGTTCACAGTCATCATAAAATGCAAATGCTATGCAAGTCGCATTTCCCTGGGAAGCCATGCTGCGTGCTGCTGGAAACAGCCCTTGCTTTCCGTGCTGTAGTAGCTGTGTGACCTTGTGTGAGTTACTTTACTTCTCTGTGCTCGGTTTTCTTTTCTATAAAATGGAGGGGATCATTCCTAACCCTGCTGGGAGGGTTAATTTAAGGAGATACGGTGTGTAAGGGCTTCCCTGGTGGCTTGGCAGTAAAGAATCCGCCTGCAGTGCGGGAGTCGCAGGAGATGCAGGTTCAATCCTTAGGTTGGTAAGATCCCCTGGAAGAGGGCATGGCAACCCTCTCCAGTATTCTTGCCTGGAGAGTCTTATGGACAGAGGAGCCTGGTGGGCTACAGTCCATGGGGTCTCAAAGAATTGGACACGACTGAAGTGACTTAGTACGCATGCATGCGATGTGAAGCACAAGCAAAAAGCCTGGCAAACAGAGCACATCCTTCCCTCTTCTTTTCCCTACAAGTTTTCTTTAGAGCTTGAGAACCTGCCAAGGAGTTAATAATCTGTTAACAAACTCTTAAGTGTTCCAGGGAAGCTCAGCCTACAAAGGATTGCTTTTCAAGAGGGAAGAATCTTCTTGTAAACAGTCAACTCTGATTTAGCTTTTAACTTTGGTAAGCCTCTGATTTAGCTTTTAACTTTGGTAAGCCTCTGGTTTACCTTTTGGGCTTCCCTGGTGGCTCAGAGGTTAAAGCGTCTGCCTCCAATGCGGGAGACCCGGGTTCAATCCCTGGGTCGGGAAGATCCCCTGGAGAAGGAAATGGCAACCCACTCCAGTATTCTTGCCTGGAGAATCCCATGGATGGATCGCAAAGAGTCGGACACGACTGAGCGACTTCACCTCAAGCCTCTGGTTTAACCTGTTGAGTTTTCTTTGCTCAGTTCTACCCAGAATTCTGGGAACTCTTCTCCAGTTGGGTATGTAGCTTGTGAAGGCCAGCTTTGCTGGGGTCTTCCTAAGTTCCTTAGGAATGGACTTTGGACTGGGTCATGGTGCTAGTCTCCTCTAGGGGATCCAGATCTGCCTTCCCTTCCTGGTTCAGACATGCTCTGCACCTGCCAAGACTGACTCACTGCCTCCACTTCTTGGGGGTCCTCTGATGGGATTCCACTTATGGCCTAAAACTGAGAACAAAACCATTTGAAAAGCCCTCTCTTCCTTCCAGATTCTGGGTCCCAAACAATTGAAGACTGACGATTCTTCACTCTGTTGCTGCCAGCTGGATGAGCTGGGCTCTTTCTCTCCCAACTCTGGTCTTTTTTGTTGTGATTTGCAACCCATGGGATATATTTAGCATTGGAGGGAGGACAGAAAATTTGATAACCTAATTCAACCAGCAACCCAGTGTTGCTTGAGCATTGTCTGACATCCTCGTGCCTGACTTTGATGTTAAGCCGTAAACTTATGGTATTACTGATTCTAGGTGTTGATGGAAACAATTCAGGCTTCAGGGCTTCTCCAAGTGCAGGAAGCACACAGTGGGTGCTTTTGGTACCTTCCAGTGATACGTAGATAAGGCCTTGAGTCACCAGGCAGAAGAGAGTCCTTTTTCACTTTTCTTCCAGTCCTGATGATCACACATAGAGTATCTCAGTTTGTTGTTTTGCTTTTAATATGTATTTATTTATTTAGCCGTGCTGGGTCTTAGTTGTGGCACACGGGATCGTCGATCTCCATTCCAGCATGTGGGGTCTCTAGTTGTGACATGCGACCCCTTATTTGCAGCATGTGGTTCTAGTTCCCTGACCAGGGATCAAACCTTGGGCCCCCTGCATTGGGAACTTGGAGTCTTAGCCACCTGACCACCAGGGAAGTTTATCATTTTGGTATTTTGAAAACTTCTCAACATTCCGCCTTGTCCCCTTTGAACAAAGGCATGGCCAGCCTTGGCTGAGAGCCTCTGTCAGCAATGGCATCTGGCTGGAATTTCGTGACCTGGTTTTGTTTTGTATTGTGATTATTTTGAAAGTTATCTTCTATTTTTTCACAGGTTATACCAGTTTTTCACATATAGCACTGTTCTAAGGTTTTATGGAGATATATTTAATTAAAAAATGAGTCTGCTTAAAGAAAAAGCTTAAGAAGTGAATGGTTCAGGTAGCACGTAAGTGGGGGCGGAGTGTGTGATGGGCAGGTGTGAGTATATTAATAATTTCTATTTATTTATTTATTTTGGTCTGTGCTGGGTCTGTGTTGCTCAGACTTTTCTCTAGTTATGGAGAGCAGGGGAAGCCCAGGCACCATCTTTTGCCTCCTTGTCATCCCATGCTCCTCACGGGGACCTCAACACGTTATTATTCAACTGTTTAACGCAGATAGTGATGGGCTTGTGATGATCCTTGTGCAGCTGATTTCCTAGCAGTCACTTCTGCCATGGGGAAAGTTGTCCAGAAGTTAAGAGCTGGGCGTTACTACAGATGTCAGAGGCTTTGCTAGTCCCCGACCCTCCTCAGTGGTCCACATAGCTCTGAGACTTGCCTTTGTGTGTTACTTCAGGGAGGCACGTGCTGTGTTTGTATGGTTGGGAAGCAGGAAGAAGCTTGTGCTAGCTGGTGATGTGGGCATACAAGTCCTGAGATGGATGAGGGATGGGTCCCTTGGAGGCAGAGGCATGTTGGTGCTATAAAACATTTAGTGATTGTCCCAAAAGGGACGCATTGTCTAGCTGGCTGTGGCTCTGACTGCATGGCAATTATCTTTGTGGCCTGGGCTCCGGGCTTGGACAGCTAAAACATTGGATGTCACTCAGGCTTGATGTCACCGTGATGGTGACACAGTTGGTGATGATCTGTCAAAAACTTTGGGTTCGCTGCTTTCTGGGCCTGGCAGGGCCACTGCCTCCCCATGGACAGTATGTGGGGCCTTTCAAGTATGTGGGGCTTTTCAAGTATGTGGGGCTCTGTTTTCTCACTGGCCTTTCAAAGGGATTAAGTGCATGTGTGCCAAGTCTCTTCGGTCACGTCCAACTCCTTGCAACCCTATGGACTGTTGCCCGCCAGGCTTCTCTGTCCATGGGAGTCTCCAGGCAAGAATACTGGAGTGGGTTTTCATGTCCTCCTCAGGGGATCTTCCTGACCCATGGGTCGAACCTGCATCTCTGATGACTCCTGTATCAGCCAGGGTTCTTTATTACTAGTGCCACCTGGGAAGTTCCAAAAGGATTGGGGACAGACAAATAAGTCTCTTTATTTCCAGATGTCACCACTGCTCCTTGGTGTGGCACGGGACACCAAAAGTAATCTCCAAAGTCTCTTCCCATTTTAAAGTTTTCTGAATCTGACCCTGGATGACTGGGCTTGAGTTACACTGGTGTGAAATGAAGGTGAAGTCGCTCGGTCATGTCCGACTCTTTGAGACCCCGTGGACTGTAACCTACTAGGCTTCTCCGTCCATGGGATTCTCCAGGCAAGAATACTAGAGTGGATTGCCATTTCAGTTAAATCAGGACAACCACTTGTTTTGGATGAATTTCTTGCAGGTGTCGTAATACAATAGGATTAACCAGTGAGCAGGTCATCTTTGTCTTGTTCACCACCATCGGCCCAGCACCTAGCACAGTGGCAATAAAAATAGGCTCATGAAGTGAGAGAACAGGAGGTGATTACGTGAGTTTTGTGAGAAGTGGTAAACGAGCCCAAAGGAGGCAATGTCCCTTTGGCTTCTTGGTGAGCATGACCTCACCCTAGTAACTTGACAAGGGGAAAGGAAAGAGAAAGCAGGAGTGAAGATGAGGCTCTGAGTCTGGAATCCTGCAAGTGGGAGGGGCTGGCTGTGTGCTTTTCTGATCCAAGGTCCTGGCCTCCTAGTCACTGACTGTCTGTTTCCACAGCACAGACTTTGGGGGGAAGCTGCAGGCAGTCTGCAGTTGCTGCTGTATTCATGTTGCAGCTGCTGAGACACCCGCTGGCTGCAGCTGCCCCGGCGCTGAGCCCCCAGCATCTGCTCAGTGGCCTGCAGTTACTGCTGTAGGCTTCAGACTGGCTGGAGCCGAGGTGAACCAGCAGAGGCGTCCCAGACCTTCCCTCCAGCGTGGAACCCTCCCCACTCCCTGTGCTTATACCCCCTCTGCTTGGAAAGTCACAAAGGGCCAGGAGCAATCCCTGAGATCCTCTTCTGCTCCCTAGGACTGAAAGAGTATCCCTGGAGCCCCAGAGCTCTCGAGGTACAATTATATTTCAATCTTCATGCAAAATTGTAGAATGTCATGCCATCAATAGTTTCCCTTTTAATATTATTTTGATTGTTTCGCGATCCAAGAATGAGAGCCAATCTATGGACCCTCTAGTGCTCAGTCTGGGCAGCCGAGACCACCAGGAGGGTGAATGATCAGTTGTTACATCTGCTTGGCGAACGTGCCTTAATACACTGCCTCCAGGAGGGATGCCGAGTCAACTGATATGAGTTAGAAATTGATCTTATCTCTTAGAATTGGTGCAAGTGCAGAAATGGACAGCAGACGGTTCAGAGGAGGGGGAAGCTGCTGCCTCTAAAAGAAGTCATTCTCTTTGCAGCTCAGAAGGCCAAGATGAAATGTGATCCAAGAAAAGAGTGAAGAGGGCAGAGAGGAGTGGTGACCTGTGAACTGTAATCAAGGCACATCAGTGGTTCAGCCCTTGACCTTTGTTGGTTAGCATACTCCAAACTTTATCAAAGCCCACTCTGTGGTGGCCCCGATATGAAGGTGCACCGTATTAAGACAGAGATGAGTTAAGCGTCTCTGGTGGGGATTGCACTTGGCCGGGCTGGGGAGGCACGTGTGGATGTGATGTTGAGCAGCTGGCTCCTGCCTGTATCCTCCATGGTCCTGGCCATTATCTTTGTGAGGTCCTCCTCGACTTCACCTGTAGAAAGCGCCTGCTTGGTTTGCTCTTCCGGGGAGTATTGTGCTGATATTCACTAGCTTTAGCCCTCCAGGGGGACGTTCTCAGTGGTGTTGGTAGAACCATACTGTGGCATGGTTGTGAGAAGATGGACTTTTGTTGTGGCTAGCATCCAAACCATTTGTGCAGAAGGAGGTGGACTGGGATTCAGGGCTCCAGGCTTCTAGGCATAGCTCTGCCCCACATCTGTCAATGGGACTTAGGAACAAGACTGGCTTATGCCTTCCCTTCATCTAGTCAACGGGAGAAAGGTTGCCTGGTGTATTGTGCCTGCATACACATATACATATAAAAATCTCACAAGGTATTCTTTAGCTCTGAAAGATGTAAACAGATAATAAAAGCATCTTATTTGAGAAAGATCACAAAACAGTTAAAGTTATTAAACAGGTTTCTACTTACTATGGCACTTTTCAGGGTCCTTAATATAATGATACTAAGAGGTTGGCCAAAAAGAGCTTTGTTTTCCATAAGATGTTATGGAAAAGACTGAATGTGCCTTTTGGCCAAGCCAATAATACAGTAAATCACTGCAGTGGGGTTCAGTGGGCAGTGATTCACAAACTTAGTTGATCATGGAATACTTGGGTTGTAGAGGAGCCTACTCACTAACCTTCCTTTGCACCTACTTTGGGAACCACTAGTCTAGATAAGTGGTCCTCAATCCCTGATGATTTTTGCCCCCCTATGGGACTTTTGGCAATGTTTGGAGACACTTTAGTTGTCACGACCTGGGAGGGCGGAAGAGTGCTGCTGGTCTCCAGTAGATGGAGGCCAGAGATGCTGTTAAACATTCTAAGACATACAGGACAGATGCCCACATCACATTTATCTTGCCAAAATGTGCCGAGGTTGAGAAACCCTGGATGAGATGGTCCCTAAAGTAGCCTTCCCCCTCCCAGCTCCATCATTTGGGGGAGTGGGCCTTTTGGTGACACCCCATAACTTGGTGCACCTGTTTACCCAGGGGGATGTCTGGCCCTTTCACATCATTGCTCTCTGGAAGGCAGGAGAGATGAGGTCATTCTGCTTTTTCCTTGTTGATACTTGAACATTCCTGGCTCGCAAGCCATGTACCCGTATATCCATACCGCGGTCTGCATCTCTGGGAGCACAGGGGCTGGTGGCCAGGTGAGCAGAACACACAGTCTCCCTTTCCTGGGTCTTATTTTCACTCTCAGTGGCCAAGTTGAGGAGCTCACTCTGCTCTGCTGCCGGAGAGACTTGGATTTCAAAGCCCACACTGCCTGCCAGGAACCGTTCCCACAGACAGTGCTGAGATTCCAAGAAGACTCTTCAGCTCACAGAGATTCATCATCTTTATGAAGTTTTAAAATCAGAGATGGGTTTTACAGATACTCAAGATATTCTGGCTTTTTGTGTTTCCTCTTGACCACACCCCCTTCTCCAAACACACATGGTCCTCCAGTAACCAAAACACAATAGGTAATGGAAATTCCATCACAGCTGACCCACAGAGACCCAAATGGGACCATTGCAATTATGTCTGAAGCATGGTGTTGTCATGACTAATTAGCCTTTCACAGAAGTGAATGCTCCCCTGTACAACTTCAGGGAGATCAGCCTATTGTGGCTCAAGGTAGACTGTTTGTAGCATCCCTTCCTTTTCTGGGCTTCAGAGGTACACATCCTCTAAGGAGTCCCTTCCACCACTGGGCCACATGAACAGTACAACTCAAGGTGGAAATACACTTCCTGCCTGCCTCCTACCCCATCAATCCTGTGCTGCTTCTCATCACAGGGAGCCTCGTTATCTTCATGGGCATAAGCCATTTACCAAGACTCTTGTTTCTCCCTGGGGAGGCTGTGTAGGCAAGGATCAGCAGGCTTAGCAAGGCCAGCTCTGTCACCAGTGGTAACTTACAGGCGTCTTGAGGAAGCCATGGTGGAATCTGCCCCCTCTCTTTTCCATCCTAGGTGGTGGGGTGCGTTGTCCTGTGTCCAGAGATGTCAAACGAGATCAAACGAGTGAAATTAATGCAACAAATTTTACTGGCCACTGGCCCTGGAGTGGGTTGTAGAAAACACCTTTTTCAAAAAAAAAAACAGTGATGAGTGACTTATTGGATGAATAAGTCCCAGCCTCTTGCTTAATTGGTTCAGACTTTTATTGAGTGTTAACCATGTGCTAGGGAAGTGCTGCTATGTCTTCTGAAGGTTGCAGAGTCTGCAACTACAAGACACAGAGAGGGGGATGGAAGGCGCTGTAAGGTTTTGGGTCAGGTGTCGGGGGGCAGCAACAATCTCCCCCACCACAGTCAGCACCCATTCGGTGTTACAGGTTCTGGCACTTTGCTGAGTGCTTTCTGTGTCTCAGCTATCCTCCCAGCTCCCCACCTATTCACCCACTCAGTCACCCACCCAGCCCACTGCCAACCCTCCACCCAGCCATCCTCTATCCACTCTCCCAGCTACCCTTTCAGCCACCCTCTGCAGTGGACGTTAATAATCTCTATTTCCAGGTGAGGCAACTGATGCTTATGGGAGGTTAAGAACCACCCAAGTTGTAACCAGACCTCAGCTCATTTTTCCAGCACACTCTGAAGCCATGCTCTTAATTCTGTGCCTCCCACGAGTGCTGATTTGAATTCAAGTCCTTAGCTCCTAGCCCGTACCCAGTCTCCACAAGCTCAGTGCTCTAGCCAGGCTCAGGGCTCTGGGGAGGATTAGAGTGACCACCCAGAGTGTGACAGCGCCATGCTGCTCACATGCAGTCGACAGGGCTTTCCAGCTTCAGGAAGGATTGTTGTGTGCGCAGAAATTACATGTTCACCTGTTAGAACCGAAATAACCTAAGAGGAATTTTTCAGGTCATGGCTACAACCCATAAGTGGATCATAAAATCAATTTAGTGGGTCACAACCAATGCAAAGAAAAAAAAAATAAAGGATATGAAAGTACATCCTGTGTAATAAGGTTAGATGTTGTTTCATGAGCCCTTTGTTGCAGTTACTTATATACTAGATGTGTATGAGTCACAATGGAAAATAAATTTCTTACTCCAGGTGAAGGTTACAAATTTGAAAGCACCACCCAGGAGGGGAGTCGGGCAGGCCGCCAGCTACAGAGACGCTGTGTGTGCTCTTTGAATCTCTGCTTGGTGGGTGGGTTGAAGGGGAAAAAGGACACAGCAGGTCTTGGCAGGTCAGTCAGCAAGGGCTGGCTGAAAGCCCACTCTGAACTGGGCTTTGTTGGTATTTGGGGGGCTTCATGATGTTAGAGAGGAGGTCCCTGCTGACCTTGAGTTCTTCCTTTTTAGTCCAAGAGAACAGCTCTACCCAGCAAGGTGAGGGGATGTCATAGGCAGTGTCTACAAGAATAATGATAGAGCAGTGCAATGTAGCTCTGGTTAAAAGCATGAACTCCAGGGCAGCGGGCCTAGGTTTACATCCTAGCTCAAATCTATCTCTTATAGTTCACAGCTTTGGGTAGGTCACCTAATCTCTCTGTGCCTTAGTTTTCTCATCTGTAAAATGGGCATAAGAACGATACACACTGTGTGAAGTTATTATGAGGATTGAGTTAGTATTTACAGAATGCTCAGAACAATGCCTGGCCCAGGGCCACCACATATATATGTATGTGTGTGTGTGTGTTGTATCTGGTGGCTCAGATGGTAAAGAATCTGCCTGCAATGTGGGAGACTCAGGTTTGATCCCTGGCTTGGAAAGAGCCCCTGTAAAAGGGAATGGCAACCCACTCCAGTATTCTTGCCTGGACAGTCCCACAGACAGAGGAGCCTGGTGGGCTACAGTCCATGGGGTTGCAAAGAGTTGGATATGACTGAGTAGCTGACACTTGTTACATAAAGGTGAGCATATGAGCTTTATCTGAGTGCCTAACAGGAAGCTTTACTAAGGCAAGACTTAGAGCAGGCCTGGATGATTATTTCCCTAATATTCTTCTTCCCATCATTCAGTTCAGTTGCTCAGCTGTGTCTGACTCTTTGCAACCCCATGGACTGCAGCATGCCAGGCTTCCCTCTCTGTCACCAACTCCATCATCTTCCCATCGTGATCATCCATAACTACTGTTTTCTCATCATAAAAATATTCTAGACGCTGTGCAGAGTCTCCCATGTATGTCCTTCTGTCCAGGGAAGTGGGACTTCTTATGTCCATTTCTCAGATGGTGATGTGGCGTGCTTAAAGAGGGGCCAAGCCAGGCCCCAGCCCCTGGTGGGTCTGGTTCTGAGACCTGTGCTTTGGAACCAGAGGGTGCATCCTGTCCTTGGCCTGCCGCCTGCCTCTACTTTCTTTGAAGATGTGGCTGGTGTGGTCCTTTCCTGGCCCAGAGAAAAGGGTACTGTTCTCTCCACTGGGCAGAAGGAGGGTTTTGAAGCTCACTGGCTCTGTGGAGTGCCCCAGCCCTCCCTGAGGGGTGACTCACAGCCACGGGGAGACCTGGCTTCCCGATGGCTCACAGCTGCTGGAGCCCCCAGACAGCCTTGCTGGGGGCTGTGCTGGGGTCTGAGAGGTGTCAGCAGCCTGCTGTACCCCACTCCTGGTTCATCCTCTCTCAGTCTGAGATGCAAGGCCCCGCCTGGGCTGGGAGCCCGTAACAGATGCAGCTCCTCTTTGAAGTGCTGAACTGAAGAGACTTCCAAACAGGAAGCAAGGCCCGGCAGAAACCCATGCATTTTCAAAGGCTCTCCTGCTGTTGGACGAAGGTCCCTAAGAAGGGCTGGAATCATTAGGGTGCTTAGTTATCTGGCTCAGCTCCAGGGAATCCAGGATCTCAGTTATGGTCTCAGTGGAAGTCCTGCCACCTGGGCAAAGCTGGAGGGCAGCCCACCTGCCCCACCAGGGTGCTGGGTCCACATCCTTTTGATCTCCGACTTATTAGTGAGCTTTGATTGCTTGTTGTACACCTACTGCATATTCACTAGACTCAGTGCTAGATATAGATCTATATCTATAACTATAGAATATATAGTCTAAATAAATATAAATATATATTTATGGCACCCCACTAAAGTATTTTTACATGGAAACTTCCATGGACAGAGGAGCCTGCAGTCCATGGAGTCTCAAAGAGTCTGACATAACTGAGCGACTGAACATAATATAAAATATATAAACGCATAAGACCAGGCTCCTCTGTCCACGGGATTTTCCAGGCAAGAGTACTGTAGTGGGGTGCCATTGCCTTCTCCACATAAGAAGAATATGTATTATTAATTAATATGTATTATTAATAATACGTTAATATATTATTAATATACATTCTTTTTAATTCTTACACCCTGGAAGTAGAGGCTGTTTTTATTGTTTAAGAACCTCCTGTGAGCATTCCTTCTGTGAGCAAAGGTAAATTGTTGAATGAATAAATGAATATTGGCCTTCATTTCTAACCCCTTATGGAGATACAGAAGATCCCTGTGATGAGATCCCACTGACAGCTTGTCTGAGCTCCGCTTGGCTGCTTAGTGGCTGTGTGACCATGGGCAAGTGTCTTGACTTCTCTGTGCCCCTGGTCCTCATCTGCAGAACGGGAGATATCAGTACTAGTTGTGAGGATGAGAAGGATTGCAACCCCCTTGGCAAGCATGTCTTATCATTTTGATATTACAGCTCAGGAGCTTGAGTTTTCGAAGGGTTAAATAACCTGCTGCAGTTGGTGCGGTAAGTTTAGATTATAAAACAAAGCAAACAAAAGATGAGGCAGATCTGCAAAGCCGGGACTGTTTGTCCTCTGTGACAGCGTGCCATTCCTCTGGCTAGATTAATTCTCAGCTCTTAAGTCAGAGGCTGAGATGTTGATATTCCAGAAGTCCACTCTCCTGGACAGAGACTAACATGCTGTTCATGGGTTGACTGGACATTTGAAATTAGATGCTGGCCTTGGAAGGGATGAGGGCAGAAACACTTAACTCCCAGGTCTGGGGAGGGGAGGGACTGTGCCCGTCTCAAAGAATCAGGCCCCTCTCTTATTTTTCAAGGGCCTTGGGGTGGGGGACAGCATCCTGAAAATCTGACCTGCTGCAGCAGAAAGCCTGGCTTTGACCTACCTGTGAAATAGCTGAAGCTTTCCAAGTTCACACTGACTCTGTGAGCAGGCAGCCCTGGGTTAGCGTGGACTGGAGAGGCGAAGAAGGCATTTGGTTGGCTCTCATTTTTATTCTGTGGTCACTGAGCTTGAGAATACAGAGTCCCTATCCCCTGGCGTCCCCTTTCTCTTCAACAGCAGTGACATGCTGTGTCCACATTCCCTTCCTGACGCCCTCCTAAGGTATCGGGCACACAACAGTGTCTGCCTCTTTCCAGAATAAAAATGATACCCCTTATTTTTCAAAAACAAGAGGGAGGAAGCACTTAACACTTGACTAAAACCAAGGTGCTCAGACTGTGAAAATATCTGCTGCTTGGATGTTTCTGTGTCGATTGAAAGTGAAATTGAAGTCGCTCAGTCGTGTCCAACTCTTTGGGACCCCATGGACTGTAGCCCACTAGGCTCCTCCGTCCCTGGGGTTTTCCAGGCAAGAGTACTGGAGTGGGGTGCCATTTCCTTCTCCAGGGGATCTTCGCAAGCCAGGGATCAAACCTGGGTCTCCTGCATTGTAGGCAGATGCTTTCCTGTCTGAGGGAAGCCCTCAATTAGAGAAGTCATTTCTAGCTCAGATCTGGAGAAGAAACTCTTTATTTGTTAGTGAGAAGCCCTTTGTGAGTGTCTTCCAGTGAGAAACGGGACCAGTTGAGCAAGCATGGGCAAAGCCAAGTCTCCTTAATTTATTCATTGACTCTTTGTTTTTTCTTTTTTTAGGCTAGAAAACAATCACATACTTTTGGCCAAAACCAGCCCTGGGGCAGGAATCCAACAAAACATCATTCTAATTAGATAATCTAATTTCCAAAGAGAGACCCCAGCTCAAACTGCTGCCTTGCTAGCAGTGATGCAGAGATGACAAAAGGATCAATGAACAGAGGCCCATCATTCCCTTGAAGTTCACATGGACCCTCACCAAGGTTTAGGGCTTGGCCGGAGCTTCACCTGAGTTTTGTGTGTGTTGCGGGGATGGAAGGGGCGGGTATCTGTAATAGTGAGAAATACCCTATTTAGAGGAAAAAGTGGTATAAACTGGATGACTTAAATAAACAGAAATTAACTTTTTCATAGTTCTGGAAACCAGAAGTTCAGAATCAAGGATTTGCAGGTCTGTATCCCTGAAACCTGTAGAGGGGGATCTGTCCTCGCCCTCTCTAGCTTCCAGGGTGGTCGTCCATCATTTGCATTTCTTGGCTTGCTGCTGCAACACGCCAGTCTCTGCCTCTATCCTCGTGTGGCCTTCTTCCTGTGTCTCTGTCTTCTCAGGGCTCCTCCTCCCTGTTTTACTCTCTTCTCCTTTCATAAGGATGCACATGATATTGAATTATGGGCTCACCTGGTTACATCTCCAAAGACCTTATTTCCAGATAAAGTCATGGTCACAGGTACTGGGGTTTAGGACATAAACCTATTTGGTGGGGAATGCAGTGCAACCCATTATGTGTAGACGCCTTGCCTGAACACTGGAGAGATGGATCAGGCTTTCTTCTGCCAGTATGAAGAAGTGAACAAGCTGGGATTCTCCTGGAAATCAGGTTCCTGGAAGGGGGAGGAAACCGCAGGTAGAGGACTTAAGCTCTGAATGTCCTTTTTTCCAGATCTGTGTTTCCCTAGATGGGATCTCCAGACTAGCAGCATCTACATCAGCTGAGAACTTGTGAGAAATGTTAGTTCTTAGGCCCCACCCCAGACTTACTGAACCAGAAACTCTAGGGTGGGGCTCAGCCATCTTTGTTGGGTGGTTCAAGGGTTATTCTTCTACGTTCTTGCCTTTTATTCTTACTGCAGTGCTTTCAGATGGGATTGCCTGTTGATGCTGGAAGATGTTTTGGGTTAAAGTAGATATTAATCAGAGAAGGCAATGGCACCCCACTCCAGTACTCTTGCCTGGAAAATCCCATGGGTGGAGGAGCCTGGTAGGCTGTAGTCCTTGGGGTTGCTAAGAGTCGGACACGACTCAGTGACTTCTCTTTCACTTTTCACTTTCATGCATTGGAGAAAGAAATGGTAACCCACTCCAGTGTTCTTGCCTGGAGAACCCCAGGGATGGGGGAGCCTGGTGGGCTTCCTTCTATGGGGTCGCACAGAGTTGGCAACGACTGAAGTGACTTAGCAGCAGCAGATGTTAATAGTTCTGGAACTTCCCTAGTGGTCCAGTGGTTAAGACTTTGCCTTGCAGTGCAGGAGGTGTGGATTTGGTCCCTGGTCAGGAAGCTAAGATCCCACATGCCTTGGGGTCAAAAAGCCAAAACATAAAACAAAAGTGATATTGTAACGCATTCAATAAAGATTTCCCTGGTGGTTCAGTGGTTGAGAATCTAGCTGCCCAGGAGACACGGGTTTGATCCCTGGTCCTGGAAGATCCCATGTGCTGTGGAGCAACTAAGGCAGCAAGCTTCAGCTACTAAGCCCACGAGCCTAGAGCCTGTGCTCTGCAATGAAAGAAACCACCACGAGGAGAAGCCCGCACACCACAACTGGAGAGTAGCTCCCACTTGCCTCAACTAGAGAAAGCCCATGTGCAGCAATGAAGACCTAGCACAGCCATAAATTAAAAAAAAAAAAAAGATTCTCTAAAAAAAATGGTCTATGTCAAAAAATCTTTTTTTAAAAAAAGTATATAGTTATTTGGTCTAAGTCAAACAAGTTCTGTGACTAGCTCTGAGCTTTTGATATGCTTAATGCACTGAACATTGAAAATTTCCAGGAAGGGAAACAGTAGCATTTTTCAAATTTCATTGATAAAAGAAGTTCTTCTGTATGGAGAATCCCATTGGACTGGCATTCTGTAGAGTACGCACTGGGAAACACTGCTCTCGTCTACGTATGAAGGCATTCAGCAAACTTTTTATGAATCATCTTCTAAGAACCAGGCCCTCTGTTGGGGGAATAGAGCAGTGAAGACATAGTCTCTCTCTCCATGGAACTGAGAACTTGTGCCGGGACTGGCAAACTGCAGGCTGTGGGCCAAGTCTGCCCTGCCATCTGTTTTTTTTTAATGGCCTACTAGCTCAGAGAGGTTTTTACAGATGAAAAAATTTTTCATAAAGGATATTTTATGGAATGTGAAAATTCTATGAAATTCAAATTTAAGTGTCCATAAATACAATGTGATTGGAACACAACCACTCTTGTTTGTTTACATTTTATTTCTGACCACTTTTGTTCTGTGATGACAGAGTTGATTAGTTGCCAAAGAGATTTTAGGCTCCTGCAGAGCCTAAAATAGGGCTTCCCAGGTGGTGCTAGTGGTAAAGAATCCACTTGCTAATGCAGAAGATGCAGGAGACATGGGTTCCTGAGTTGGGAAGACCCCCTGGAGAAGGAAATGCAACCCACTCCAGTATTCTTGCCTGCGAAATCTCATGGATGGAGGAGTCTGGCAGGCTACAGTCCATGGGGTAGCAGAGAGTCAGACAAGTCTGAGCACCCATACATCCAGAGCCTAAAATATTCACTAGTTGACCCTTTACAGTTTGCCAGCTCATGCTGTATGGAAGCAAAGAGGCTGTGAGCAAGTATTTGTGGATGCCTTGAGTGTTCTGGAGGAGGAGTGAAAGCTCCACATGATTAAAGAGCTTTCCTCACTCAGTGCAGTGCAGGGGCCATTAGGGAAGACTTGCTGGAGAGAGAGCTTAAGTCTGAGTGGGAAGTCTAGAATATGACTGCGTGGAGAAGGTTGTTTCAGGGAATGGTACATGCAAATCCATGAGTCATAAAGGAGACCCACTCATGCAAGGGAAGAAAGTCTAGTATGGCTGGAGAATAAGGAAGGTGAGGCTGAGAGTGGTTTCATATGTGATCAGTTATAAGGTAAAACCCAGATACCCAAGAACATCCCTGAAGGCCTTGCTGAGGATGCTGAACTTGAGCCTGAGAGCAGTGGGGAGTCATGGAAGAGTTTAAGCACAGGGATGATAGAAGTGATGTAAACTTTGTGAGATCTCTCTGGCTTAGTGTGGAGGACGGATGGGGCACTGGAGCAAAAGCAGATACCTTATTATTAATTGTGAAGCCTACCAGTCAGTCTGGGGAGAGAAGGTGTGGGTAGAGGGAAATGAGTGATTTGAGATGCAGAGGCTTTCTGTGATACTCACTGCCCTCGTGCTAGACCCTGTGTGCTTTTTTTAAAAAATATAAATTTATTTATTTTAATAGGTGGTTAATTACTTTACAATATTGTATTGGTTTTGCCATACATCAACATGAATCCACCACAGGTATACACGTGTTCCCCATCCTGAACCCCCCTTCCTCCTCCCTCCCCATACCATCCCTCTAGGTTGTCCCAGTGCACCAGCCCCAAACATCCAGTATCACGCATCAACCTGGACTGGCTATTCGTTTCACATATGATATTATAGATGTTTCAGTGCCATTCTCCCAAATCATCCCACCCTCTCCCTCTCCCACAGAGTCCAAAAGACTGTTCTATACATCTGTGTCTCTTTTGCTGTCTTGCATACAGGGTTATCATTACCATCTTTCTAAATTCCATATATATGTGTTAGTATACTGTATTGGTGTTTTTCTTTCTGGCTTACTTCACTCTGTATAATAGGCTCCAGTTTCATCCACCTCATTAGAACTGATTCAAATGTATTTTTTTTAATGACTGAGTAATACTCCATTGTGTATATATACCACAGCTTTCTTATCCATTCATCTGCTGATGGGCATCTAGGTTGCTTCCATGTCCTGGCTATTGTAAACAGTGCTGCGATGAACATTGGGGTATATGTGTCTCTTTCAATTCTGGTTTCCTAGATGTGTATGCCCAGCAGTGGGATTGCTGGGTCATAAGGCAGTTCTATTTGCAGTTTTTTAAGGAATCTCCACACTGTTCTCCATAGTGGCTGTACTAGTTTGCATTCCCACCAACAGTGTAAGAGGGTTCCCTTTTCTCCACACCCTCTCCAGTATTTAAGTTAGTATACTGTATTGGTGTTTTTCTTTCTGGCTTACTTCACTCTGTATAATAGGCTCCAGTTTCATCCACCTCATTAGAACTGATTCAAATGTATTCTTTTTAATTGCTGAGTAATACTCCATTGTGTATATGTACCACAGTTTTCTTATCCATTCATCTGCTGATGGACATATAGGTTGCTTCCATGTCCTGGCTATTATAAACAGGGCTGCAATAAACACTGGGATACACATGTCTCTTTCATTTCTGGTTTCCTTGGTGTGTATGCCCAGCAGTGGGATTGCTGGGTCATAGAGCAGTTCTATTACCAGTTTTTTAAGGAATCTCCACACTGTTCTCCATAGTGGCTGTACTAGTTTGCATTCCCACCAACAGTGTAAGAGGGTTCCCTTTTCTCCACACCCTCTCCAGCATTTATTGCTTGTAGACTCTAAGTGTTTTAAATGAATTTATACTGATGCCATGGAAATGCATTATTAATGCTATTAGTGAGCAAAGGCAGGGTTACTTAATAACCTGAAGCCTTTTAAATCTATCAAAATAGCCTGATATTTTCACAAACCCTAGAGCTAGGAAGGATTTTTGAGGTGATCTTGCTTATCCCCGGGGTTGCTGAAGGAAAAACCTTCTGTCTTTCTATGCTGGAATCTCTGAAGTATGATATGAACCTTCGTATGTGAAATGTATTTTGCTATATAGCCCCTTCTAGTTAAGAAACTTTGTTTATACCTTATTGAAATCTCTGTTGAGAAGGTTCCAGCAGAAACTCATTTGTTGTTTCTTTATAGGAAGAAAACTAGTGCTGTCAAATGCTTTTTCTGTATTATTTCTCTGGTTATAACACAGGGTAGGCTCAGTGATATGAAAGAGGAATAGGTTATTATTTGTTTGTAATTGTAATATTAGGTTGGTGCAAAAATATTTGTACTTTTGCATTGTTGAACTTTGCCCTTTATTTTGGCATACATTGTTTAATAAATGTGATTATGTTATACATCAAAAAATAATAAAGTTATTACAAAATAATGGCTATATTTCCTTGTGCTGTACAATATGTCCTTGTTGCTAATTTATACAGAGCAATTTGTATCTCTTAGTTGCATAACCCTGCTGCTACTGCTAAGTCACTTCAGTCGTGTCCGACTCTGTGCGACCCCATAGACGGTAGCCCACCAGGCTCCCCCGTCCCTGGGATTCTCCAGGCAAGAACACTGGAGTGGGTTGCCATTTCCTTCTCCAATGCATGAAAGTGAAAAGTGAAAGTGAAGTCGCTCAGTTGTGTCCGACTCAGCGACCCCATGGACTGCAGCCCACCAGGCTCCTCCGTCCATGGGATTTTCCAGGCAAGAGTACTGGAGTGGGGTGCCATTGCCTTCTCCGGTTTTAAAATGAATAAAGTTTTACTATTTAAAAACCTAATTTCAGAGCGCCTGAGACACTGGGGCTGAAGCCCCTGTAGAACTCCAGGCTTGCAGCCCAGCTGCTGCTGCTGCTGCTGCTAAGTCACTTCAGTTGTGTCCGACTCTGTGTGACCCCTTCCATAACCCTACCCCCTTCTCTCTCCCCACTGGAAACTACTAGTTTGTTCTCTATATCTGAGTCTGTTTCTGTTTTGTTACATATATTCATTTATATTAATTTTTTAATAACACAAGTGATAACATAGATTATCTGTCCTTCTCTGTCTGACTTATTTCACTAAGTATAATACCCTGCAGGTCCATCCACATTGTGCAAACGGCAGAATTTCATTCTTTTTTCAAAATGCCTGAGTAACATTCCGTTGTATACCACATTTTCTTTATCTGTTGATAGTTAGATTGCTTCCATTTCTCAGCTATTGTAACTAAAGCTGTCATTAATATTGAGGTGTGTATATTTTTTTGGATTAATGTTTCTGTTTTCTTTGGATTGAGTGGAATTGCTGGAAAATACGGTCACTCTCTTTTTAGCTTTTTGAGGTACCTCCGTGTTGTTTTCCACAATGGCTGCACCAATTTACAATTTCACCAACAGTGTATGAGTGTTTGCCTTTCTCCACACTTTTACCTGTATTGTTATTTGTAGAATTTTTGATGATAGTCATTTTGACCGGTGTCAGGTGATGTCTCACCTTAATTTGCATTTCTCTAATGATTAACGATACTGAGCATCTTCTCAGGTGAGTATTGGCCATGTGTATGTCTTCTTTGGAAAATGTCTACTCAGGTCTTTTATCGTGTTTTATTTATATTACGTTTTATGATCTATTTATATATTTTAGACATATTTATATATTTTGTATATTGGCCATACTATATGCAAAATATTTTCCTCCATTCATTAGGTTGTGTTTTCACTTTGTCGATGACTTCCTTTGATGTGCAAAAGCTTTCAATTTTAATTAGGTCCCACTTGTTTATATTTGCTTTGTGTTAGAAGACAGATCTCAAAAATATTGCTACAATTTATGTCAAAGAATGTTCTGCTTATGTTCACATCTAGAATTTATATGGCTTCTATGTTGCATTTAGTTCTTTAATCCATTTACAGTTACTTTTGTGTTTAGAAAGTAAACAGATTTCTGTACATTAAACTTCTATTCTGAAACTTTACTGAGTTCATATTTTAATTCTAATACCATTTTTTATGGCGATATTAGGATTTTGTCTTCAGTTCAGTTCAGTTCAGTCGTTCAGTCATGTCTGACTCTTTGTGACCCCATGGACTACAGCATGCCAGGCCTCCCTGTCCATCACCAACTCCCAGAGTTTACTCAAACTGATGTCCATTGAGTCAGTAATGCCATCCAACCATCTCATCCTCTGTCGTCCCCTTCTTCTCCCTCCTTCAATCTTTCCCAGCATCAGGGTCTTTTCAAATGAGTCAGCTCTTCGCATGGGGTGGCCAGAGTATGGAGTTTCAGCTTCAACATCAGAATTTTGTCTAGAAGATCCCCTGGAGAAGGAAATGGCAATCCACTCCAGTATTCTTGCCTGGAGAATCCCACGGACGGAGAAGCCTAGTAGGTTACAGTCCACGGGGTCGCAAAGAGTCGGACACGACTGAGCGACTGAACTGAACTGAACTGAATATCATATCATCTGAAAATAGTAACAGTTTTGCTTTTTCCCTTTCCAATTTTCATGCCTTTTATACTTTTCTTGTCTGATTGCTCTGGATAGTCTTCCAATACTATGCTTAATATTATTAGAATTGGTAAGGGTGGGCATCCTTGTCTTGTTCCTGAATGTAGTGGGAAGGCTTTTCCTGAATGCAGTGGGAAGGCTTTCAGCTTTTCATCATTTAGTATGATGCTAACTCTGGGTTTGTCATAAACGGCCTTTATTTTGTTGAGACATATTCCCTTTATACCAACTTTGATGAGAATTTTTAGCATGAATGGATGTTGAATTTGGTTTCAACAAAAAAAGTTTTTTTCTGTTTCTGTTGAGATGATCATGTAATTTTTATCCTCAATTTTGTTAATGTGGTGTATTGCATTGATTGATCTGTGAATACTGAACCATCCTTGCTTCCCTGAGATAAATTCCACCTGCACATGGTATATGATCTTTTTCATATATTGTTGAATCAGTTTGTTAATATTCTACTGAAGATTTTTCATACTCATCAGGGATGTTGGGCTGTTATGATCTTTTTTTTATCATGTGTTATCTGGTTTTTATGTCACAGTAATGGTGAACTCATAGAATAAATTTTTAAATATTCTGTCCTCTTCAATCTCAGAAATAGTTTAAGGATAGCATTAACTCTTCTTTATATTTCTGGTAATATTTTCTTACGAAGCCATCAAGTTCTAGCTTTTAGCTGTGCTGGTAAATTAAAATCCAATTTCACTACCCATGATTAGTGTTCAGATTATCTATTTCTTCCTGATTCATTCTTGAAAGATTGTATATTTTTAGAAACTTGTCCATTTCTTCTAGGTTGTCAAACTTGTCACTATAACTGGTTATCATACTCTCATGACTTTTTTGCATTTCTCTGGTATAAATTGTTATTTCTCCTTGTCGTTTCTTATTTTGTTTCAGTCCACTCCCTTCTTCTTGATGAGCCTGTCTAAAGGTTTATCAATTTTGTTTATCTTTTCCAAAATCCAGCTCTGTGCGTTCATTCATGCTAAGTCATTTCAGTTATGTCTGACTATTTGTGACCCCATGGACTATAGCTCACCAGGCTCCTCTGACCACAGGATTCTCCAGGCAAGGATGCTGGAGTAGGTTGCCATGCCCTCCTCCAGGGGATCTTCCTGTCCTAAGGATCAAAACTGAGTATCTTATGTCTCCTGCATTGTTGAGTTCTTTACCACTAATGTCACCTGGAAAGCCCATAAACCTGTTCTAGATTTCATTTATCTTTTCTGTTGTTTTTCGGTCTCTATTTTAGTTATATCTTCCCTGATCTTTATTATTTCCTTCCTTCTGCTGACCTTTGGCTTTGTCTCTTTTCCCTTTTCCAATTCTTTCAAGTGGTAGATGAGGTAGTTTATTTGATATTTTCCATATATCTTGAGCTGGGCCTATATTACTATAAAGTTCCCTTATCAAACTACTTTAGCTGCATCTCATAGATTTTGGAAAGTTGCATTTTTATTTTCCTTTGCTCATGATATTTTCTGGTTTCCTCTGAATTTTTCACTGTCTCCAGATGTTTGTGCTTTTCCCACTTTTTCCCTGGTAATTAATTGCTATTTCCATATCATATTGTTTATTAAAAATGCTTACTCTTTCTAAATAGGTGCTTCTGTATTAGGTGAATATATGTTAATGAGTTTAATATCCTCTTCTTGTGTTGATTGATTTATCCTTATATAATGCTTTTTGGTCTTTTGTTTTAGCCTTTGCTTTAAAGTCTACTTTGTCTTTTATGAGTATTGATATCCCTTTTTTCTTGGCATTCCATATGTATAAAATTTAATTGTCACCCCCTCAGTTTCAGTCTCCAAATGCACTTTAGAATCACACTTTAAAATTTCATGAAAAATTGTTTTAGAATTTTTTTTGATCACACTGAATTTATATATTAACTTGAGGAAATTGAAATCTTTTGTAATATTCAGTTTTCTCATTCATGATCTGATATATCTCTATTAATTTGTTTTAAAATTATTTTAAATTCACCATTTTGCAATTGCTTTTTCCCCGAATGATCTTATGCATCTCTAGTTACAGCTATTATTAATACTTTCTTATTCATAGAATTTTTAAAATTATTATTACTGTTTTTAATAGTTTTGACTACTGTATAGGATTATAATTGAAGTAGATCATGAATGTTAGATCAAGCCATGTTACAGAACTTTTACCATGGCTAACAGTAAGGGCATTCTTTTTATGTGTAACTCTTAAAATTAAATCTCCAAACATCCAAATAGTTTTATCTTTATCAAAGACTCATATGCAAAGAGTTTACAAGTCCAATAGTTATACCTATGAAGTTATACATATGAAAACTGGAGTCTAAATTCCTGCCATTTCCACTTCTGAGAGGAAGCCAACTTCAACTCTTTCAACTAATTATTTTAGCCACCTGTCATAAAACATGCTTATTGCTATGTCTTGAAATCTCACTGTTAGGCATTATTCATAGACCTCTCAGTATGCAAGCCAGGGAGGTAATATTCTGTTACTCCTGACCTCATGTCACACATGCAGATCTTATTCTTTATCACTCTAATATAAGTATAATCTTGAATATGTTAATAGACAATGTTTATGCAATGGCAACCCACTCCAGTACTCTTGCCTGAAAAATCCCATGGATGGAGGAGCCTGGTAGGCTGCAGTCTGTGGAGTCATGAAGAGTCGGACACGACTGAGAGACTTCACTTTCACTTTTCACTTTCATGCATTGGAGAAGGAAATGGAAACCCACTCCAGTGTTCTTGCCTGGAGAATCCCAGGGATGGGGGAGCCTGGTGGGCTGCTCTCTATGGGGTCACACAGAGTCGGACATAACTGAAGCGACTTAGCAGCAGCAGCAGCAGTATGTTATGACTATGAAATTGTTTTTTATATTATAGCTGAGTTTGTTACATTTTTAGTTTTAGCTTATGTTGATCCTGTCTTGTGTATGTTTGTGTAACCACTAGCATGATCAGATGCAGAATATTCCATAAGCACCAAGTCTCCTATGTGCTAGCCCTTTAAAATAACAACTATCCCCACCAAACCAAAACTCTTGCAAATGCCTTTCTGTTTTCTCTATATATATATTTTTGGGAACATTATACAAGTAGAGTTAATATTTTGAGACTGGTTTTGCTCACTCAACATAATGCCTTTAAGAGATTTATAATTGCCACACCTATACATAGCTCATTCCTTTGGATTGCTGGGTAGTATATCCTCATACAGAAAGATTTTCACTTATTTTTAGATATTTTGATTTCCTCCACTTTTCTGCTTCAAAGTAAATCTTTTACAACATTTGTACACAGGTTTTGTATGAACACTGTTTTCATTTCTCTGGAATAAATGCCTTAGAGTGTAATTTCTGGGTCATGCAATCTACTTCCTCTCCGTAAAGTGGAAAATGATTCCTTTTTTTTCTGGATTCAGGCCATAGCCTGAATAGTTGTGAGGTGCACATTGCACTGTTCATTTGGGCTAAGATTTGCCAGTTACATTGACAAAATGTTGGAATAAGCAATCATTTCAAGAGCACATGTGGTTCCATCCCAAAGTTGAGAAGGCCCTGGTGAGCCCCCTTCCTTTATCCAGGTCAGTCAGTAGATCTTCACTGAGACAGGTGCAGAATGAGACTGAAATCCAGCTACAACCTAGGGTCCTAGAATTGGGACTTTGGAACTCAGCCCCCAGCCACAGATCCTTCTTGGGGTCTGTGAGTTTGCGTGGGGCTCCCATCTGGAAATCACCATAAACGTGGAGAGGAACCCAGTGGAGGCAACAGAGGCCCTGGGTGGGGCGAGAGTTTTATTTCTGCTAGGCCTGTTCAGTCTCTGAAAATGTAAGATGAGTAACTAGCTACATTTTCTGCCTGATTTCTATTTCACATCTGAAACAGGAACTGTCTTGAACCCAGAAATATATTGTAATCTCATAGCCATTTGGCCCTATCACAGGCACTTCCTCTTATATCACGGTGGATGGGGCTTCTTTCCTTTCCACAGAGCACAGAAGTTCATGTTCTCCCAGCTCACATCTTTGGACAGAGCAGATTCCTCAGGCCTCCACGATGCCAATTCTTGCCTCCTCATTATACACTCCTCCTCCTTGCCTGCTAATGATTCTACTGCTGGGATTCATTGGTGAGCATTTCTTGGGATAGAATCCCCTCTTCCTGCCCTGTGGACCTCCCCACTGCCCTTCACTTTTATAGTCTCCATGTAAACATGGGTGTGCCACCAAGGGCAGCCGCAGAAGGCCAAAGACTGGGCATTATCTGAAAGCATGAAATCAGGGATTTGAGTGTTTTCTCTGTGGATCCATCACCTCCAGCTGCTTAGCAGAGGTATCCAAATGGATGATGTTTCAAGTACCAGCAATGACAAATTTATGTGCATTAACTTGTATAATCTTCACAACATCCCGTATGATAAATGACCATTACTCCTGATTTGCAGATGGGGAGATTAAGGCAGAGAGTAACTTGCCCAATATTAACTGACCTAAGTCAGTGCAGCTGGAGTGTCCAGCTCAAGTTGATTCTTTTAATCATATCATGCAACTCAGCTTCTCAGAGAATCCTAATGGCAGTAAAATCAGAAAATACTGAGAAATAAACAATAGATTAGTCTTCATCCATCATGCTACTCAGAGAACAGAAGCATTCAAATCTTGCATTGTGTACTCCCAAGTTTTGGTCAATGATGTGTTGAATGGTTCCCATGTGTTGAAGTTTGCACTAAATCTTTAACAGGTATTGTAATTTCATTTGATCCTAAAAACAACCTGTATACTACAATGCTAGGCTATTCTCTAATACATGTTTGTGAATGCATGTATTTGTGTGTGTGTGTGTGTGTGTATGTGAGTATGAGGAAGTCTTTCCAGAGACACGGGATTTCAAAAAGACTTCTTTAATTTTTGTCTATATGAAACGATATAAAAAATATATGTTAAGTTTTTGCTGTCTTTCAACAACATACCTGCTTTCTACTTCTCTATAAACCTCTCTCACCCAAACTGTTACTTAAGACAAGAAAATTTCTCTCCTGGTAAATGAGTAGAATTTTATGCATTGCTATCTTAGAGTCCCCTCTTCCATGCTGGTTAAGGGTGAGGAGGAATGGAGGCTAAAAAGGACTCAGAGACTCTTGCCTATATGATCTGTATATCCATATCTATATCTGTAATTATAACCACATCCCTGTCTGTAACTTTATCTATATCACCTAATGCTAGTTGAAGCTTTCATTCCTCAGGACATCTAATGAGTAATAACAATTCATTTTCTTAAACATTCATCATGGGCCAGAGTTGGAAATTCCCATGGTTGCTAACTCATGTGATCATTATATCCAAAGTAGATCCTCTTGTCATCCCTACCTTACAGATAATAAAACTGAGCAAGGAGGAGTTCAGGAACACTCAGTGTTACCTGATATGGTTTGAACTCAAGACATCTGGTAGTAGAGCTCATGGGTTTAACCACTGTTCTTCTCGATACTATGGCCCTCCTTCCATCCCAAGATATTTCTGTGGCTTCTGCCAGTGGGTCTGATGAAAGGGAAGTGGGGTAGAGGGTTTGTGGTTTTCTTCTCCTGGGCCCTTTTTTTTGCTTCCTCATATAAGCAAGTTCCTTTCTGCTTCCTCATACAAGCAAGTTCCTTTTTTTCACCAAGTTATTTACATGGGAAACTCAACTTCTGACATAATTTCTACGGAGATTAACTACTTAAAATAGAGCTCATTGTCTTGGGGAGATGTCACACTGGGCAGCTCACATATCATACATATATTACTTTGATATTTAGTATATGGCAGGAAGGAACTTGGGGTGAATTGTTGAATAAAAGAGACGAACTAATTGCCCTCATTGATGTTCATCTTAGTGAAAGAAATGACAATAAACAATAGACTTATAATTCAGCAAATAATACAGAATATTAGAAAGTGCTACATGTTAGAAAAGAATAGCTGACATGTAAAAAATGAAATTAGTTTGTTCTTTAACTTCATACACAAAAATAAGCTCAAAATGTATTAAAGACCTAAATTTGAGACTTGAAACTATAAAGCTCCTAGAGAAAAATATAAGCGGAACACTCTTTGACATAAATCAGAACAATATCTTTTTTGATCTATCTCCCAGAATGGAAATAAAAACAAAAATAAACAAATGAGACCTACTTAAACTCAAAAGTTTTTGCATAATAAAGAAACAACAAACAAAATGAAGGACAACCCACAGGTTGAGAGAAAATGGGCTAGTCTCCAAAATTTACAAACAGCTCATGACACTTAACAGAATCAAAGCAAAAAAACCACTCAAAAAATTAACAGAAGACCTAAATAGACATCTCTCCAGAGAAGACATCTTTCCAAAGAAGATATACAATTGGCCAATAGGTACCTGAAAAGATGTCGACTTAATTATTGGAGAAATGCAAATCAAAACTAAAGTAAGATATCACTTCATACTGGTGAATGGCTTTCATCAAAAACCACAAACTATAAATTCTGGAGCCAGTGTGGAGAGATGGGAACCCTCCTACACTGCTGGTAGGCATGTAAATTGGTACCGCTACTATAGAGAACAGTATTCACTCAGTTGCTCAGTGATGTCTGGCTTTTTGTGACTCTTGGACTGTAGCCCACCAGGCTCTTCTGTCCACAGAATTTTTCAGGCAAGAATACTGGAGTTGGTTGCCATTCCCTACTCGAGGGATCTACCAGACCCAGAAATTGAACCCATGTCTCTTGGGTCTCTGGCATTGGCCTTTACCGCTGTGCCACCTGGGAAGCCCCAGAGAACTGTATGGAGGTTCCTTAGAAAACTAAAAATAGAACTACCACCCTGCAATCCCAGGCCTGGGCATATATCTGGGCATGAGCTACCATATGACCCTGCCATCCCAGGTCTGGGCATGATCTGAAAAAATACATGAACCCCAGTGTTCATTGCAGCACTGTTTACCATAGCCAAGACATGGAAGCAGCTAAACATCCATCAGCAGAGGAATGGATAAAGATGTGGTATGTATATATGGTCGAATAGTCCTCAGCCATAAAAAGAATGAAATAATGCCCTTTGGAACAACATGGATGGACCTAGAGAGTATCATACTGAATGAAGTAAGTCAGAGAAGGAGAAATATCATGACATCCCTTATATGTGAAGTCTATAAAGACATAATACAAATGAACTACAAAACAGAAACATGCTCACAGACTTCAAGAATGAGCTTATGGTTGTGGAAAGAATGGGGGGAAGGGATAGTTGTACAGTTTGGGATGGACACGTACAGTCTGATGTACTTAAAATGTAAAATCAACTGTATAGTACATGGAACTTTGCTCAATGTTATGAGGCAGCCTGTATGAGAAGGGAGATTGCGGGTGAATGGATATATGCATATGTACAGCTGAGTCCCTTCACTGTTCACCTGAAACTATTACAGCATTGTTTTTTAATTGGCTTCAATTCAGTTCAGTTCAGTCGCTCAGTCATGTCCGAGGCTTTGCGACCCCATGAATTGCAGCACGCCAGGCCTCCCCAGTACAAAATAAAAAATCAAAAAGAAAACAAAGAATACTTGGATAACTGAATTAGGAGAATTTGTTGGGTGGGATGTATTTTAAACCTGGTAGTCGCGCCTGGGCATCACAGAGACGGGGAAGTTTGAAAGAACGTTCTGGGATGAGCACTGTGGTTGTCTCGCGGAGGAGCCTTCCTGACAGGGAGCAGCGTGTGCAGAGGCCCTGAGGGTAGAGTCATCCTCCTTTGTTGAAGGATCTGGGCTTTTGCTCTGAGTGAAATTATTGCCATTGCGGTTTTGAAGAGAGAAGTGATCTGACATGAGTGTTAATTTATTTGAGCACTTGATTGAGAATAGACACAGGGAGCTTCCCTAGTAGCTCAGCTGGTAAAGAATCCACCTGCAATGCAAGAGACTCTGGTTCAATCCCTGGGACAGAAGATCCTCTGGAGAAGGGATAAGCTACCCACTCCAGTATTCTTAGGCTTCCCTGGTGGCTCAGACGGTAAAGAATCCACCTGCAACGAGGACGCCCTGGGTTGGGAAGATCCCCTGGAATGGCATGGCAACCCACTCCAGTATTCCTGCCTGGAGAATCCCATGGACAGAGGAGCCTGGTGGGCTACAGTCGATAGGGTCGCAAAAAACTGGACACAACCGAGCGACGAAGCACAGCACAGCATGGCAGGGACTACCGGGACATTCATAGAAGCAACTAGAGCATTTGAAGTCAAAACATTCATTCAAAAAAAGTAAAAATGGCTTGCACTGAACAGTCGCTAGTAGAAATAAGAGAAAGAGGTCAGATACTGGATACACACTAACTAGGAGGCAATAGGATTTTCTGATGCCTGGGACTTGGGATGGGAGAGAAAAACTTCAAGGTTTTGATAACTGGGCATCTGAAAGAAGAACTGTGGCTCGGCTGAAATATAAAGGGTGTGGGGGAAATTCACCTCAGTGTTAGATGTGTTAACTGTGAGATGTTTATTTCTGTCCAAAAAATATGACAAGTTGATAGTTGAATATACAAGTTCAGAGTTCTGGGAAAATGCCTGGACCAGAGAGGTAATTGGAGAGTTACTGATATACAGTTGGCAGAATTTTTGCAATCTCCTGGCTCCTCTCACCCCTCTGATCCCTAGTCTCTTCTCCCTCTTCCTGTCCCTCCATTTCTTCCTCCAAAGTTCTCTCACATTTCTTCCCATTTTTGTCCTAGCAGTTCAACTTCCCCAATCTCACTTTTTCTCTCCAGACTTAACAATTTAAATCATCTGAAGCTGTTGGCACATCATAAGACCTGCCCTGTAATAGTATGTCCCCTCCTTGGGAGGTATGACTGGTTACAAGTAGTGCTGAGTGCATGGGTTTATCGGCTCACACTGGGCAAAGTTGAACTACAAAGGAATAGGGAAGAAATAGAAAAGAACCCAGGGTTTGTTTGGGGGCCAAGCAGCCTGCTCCTCTTATTTACATCCCTGGAATGAAACTCATGCTTGTTTAATAGAACATTTCAGTTAAGAGGGATTGTGTTTGTATTTCTCTGTATCTTCAGAAACTGAATTGTCAATGAGGCAGTGAAATCAAGTGGATAGCTTGAACCTGTAGTGAAATAATTGGCCCAATGGTGACTCCTGGCTATTCAACTCATAACTTGCTGTCCAATCATAATCAATCACCCAGATTCTTTTTTTAAATGTTTTGTTTTGTATTGGAATATACTCAATTAGCAATACTATGATAGTTTCAGGTAGACAGTATAAGGACTTAGCAATATGTACATTTGTATCCATTCTCACCCTAATTCTCCTCCCATCCAGACTGCTACATAACATTGACCAGAGTTCCTTGTGCTATACACTTGCATATATACAATGCAATACATTGCATTAACGCTATAGATTACTTTAGGTCAGTCAGTCAGTTCAGTCACTCAGTCATGTCCAACTCTCCAACCCCATGGATTGCAGCATGTGAGGCTTCCCTGGCCATCACCAACTCCTGGAGCTTGCACAAACTCATATCCATTGAGTTGGTGATGCCATCCATTTTATCCTCTGTCATCCCCTTCTCCTCCTGCTTTCAATCTTTCCCAGCATCAGGGTCTTTCCAGTGAGTGAGTTCTTTGCATCAGGTGGCCAAAGTATTGAGTTTCAGCTTCGGCATCAGTCCTTCCAATGAATATTCAGGACTGATTTCCTTTAAGATTGACTGCTTGGATCTCCTTGCAGTCCAAGGGACTCTCAAGAGTCTTCTCTAACACCACAGTTCAAAAACATCAATTCTTCGGTGCTCAGCTTTCTTTATAGTCCAACTCTCACATCCATACATGACTACTGGAAAAACCATAGCTTTGACTAGACAGACCTTTGTTGGTAAAGTAATGTCTCTGCTTTTTAATATGCTGTCTAGGCTTGTCATAGCTTTTCTTCCAAGGAGCAAGCGTCTTTTAATTTCATGGCTGTAATCACCATCTGAAGTGATTTTGGAGCCCAAGAAAGTAAAGTCTGTCACTGTTTCCATTGTTTCCCTATCTATCTGCCTAAAGTGATGGGACCAGTAGCCATGATCTTAGCTTTTTGAATATTGAGTTTTAAGCCAACTTTTACACTCTTCTCTTTCACCTTCATCAAGAGGTTTTTAGCTCTTCTTTACTTCTTGCCATAAGGGTGGTGTCATCTGCTTATGTGAGGTTACTGATATTTCTCCCAGTCATTTTTATTTCAGCTTGTGTTTCATCCAGCCTGGCATTTTCCATGATGTGCTCTACATATAAGTTAAATAAGCAGGGTGACAATATACAGCCTTGACATGCTCCTTTCTCAATTTGGAACCAGTCTGTTGTTCCATGTTCAGGTCTAACTGTTGCTTCTTGACCTGCACACAGATTTCTCAGGAGGCAGGGAAGGTGGTCTGGTATTCCCATCTCTTTCAGAATTTTCCACAGTTTGTTGTGATCCACACAGTCAAAAGGCTTGGCATAGTCAATAAATCAGAAGTGGATGTTTTTCTGGAACTCTCTTGCTTTTTGATAATCCACCAGATGTTGGCAATTTGATCTCTGGTTCCTCTGCCTTTTCTAAATCCAACTTGAACATCTGTAAGTTCAGAGTTCATGTACCATTGAAGCCTGGCTTGGAGAATTTTGAGTATTACTTTGCTAGCGTGTGAGATGATTGCAACTGTGTGGTAGTTTGAGCATTCTTTGGCATTGCCTTTCTTTGGAATTGGAATGAAAACTGACCTTTTCCAGTCCTGTGGCCACTGCTGAGTTTTCCAAATTTGCTGGCATATTGAGTGCAGCACTTTCACACCATCATCTTTCAGAATTTGAAATAGCTCAACTGGAATTCCATCACCTCCACTAGCTTTGTTCGTAGTGATGCTTCCTAAGGCCCACTTGACTTCACATTCCAGGATGTCTGGCTCTAGGTGAGTGATCACACCATCGTGCTTATCTTGGTCATGAAGATCTTTTTTGTACAGTTCTTCTGTGTATTCTTGCCACCTCTTCTTAATATCATCTGCTTCTGTTAGGTCCATACCATTTCTGTCCTTTATTGAGCCCGTCTTTGCATGAAATGTTAACTTGGTATCTCTAATGTTCTTGAAGAGATCTCTATAGTCTTTCCCATCCTATTGTTGTCCTCTATTTCTTTGCATTGATCACTAAGGAAGGTTTTCTTATCTCTCCTTGATATTCTTTGGAACCCTGCATTCAAATGGATATATCTTTCCTGTTCTCCTTTGCCTTTAACTTCTCTTCTTTTCTCAACTATTTGTAAGGCCTCCTCAGACAACCTTTTTGCCTTTTTCCATTTCTTTTTCTTGGGGATGGTCTTGATCACTGCTTCTGTACAATGTCATGAACCTCTGTCTATAATTCTTCAGGCACTCTACCTATCAGATCTGATCCCTGGAATCTATTTGTCACTTCCACTGTATAATTATAAGGGATTTGATTTAGGTCATACCTGAGTGGTCTAGTGGTTTTCCCAATTTTCTTCCATTTAAGTCTGATTTTAAGCCACAGTCAGCTCCCAGTCTTATTTTTGCTGACTGTATAGAGCTTCTCCATCTTTGGCTGCAAAGAATATAATCAATCTGATTTCGATACTGACCATCTGGTGATGTCTGTGTGTAGAGTCTTCTCTTGTATTGTTGGAAGAGGGTGTTTGCTATGACCAGTGCATTCTTTTGGAAAAATTTTGTTAGCCTTTGCCCTCTTCATTTTGTGCTCCAAGCCAATTACTCCAGGTATCTCTTGACTTCCTACTTTTGCATTCCAGTCTCCCATGATGAAAAGGACATCTTTTTTGGGTGTTAGTTCTAGAAAGTCTTGTATTCAGACCTTAGTAGTTTTGTATTCAGAACTTCAGCATTAGTGTTTGGGACATAGACTTGGATTACTGTGATATTGAATGGCTCGCCTTGAGAATGAACAGAGATCATTCTGTCATTTTTGAGATTGCACCCAAGTACTGCATTTTGGACTCTTTTGTTTACTCTGAGGGCTGCTCCATTTCTTCTAAGGTATTCTTGCCCACAGTAGTAGATATAATGGTCATCTGAATTAGATTCACCTAATCCAGTCCATTTTAGTTCCCGGGTTCCTCAAATGTTAATATTCACTCTTGCCTTCTCCTGTTTGACCACTTCCAATTTACCTTGATTCATGGACCTGACATACCAGGTTCCTATGCAGTATTGTTCTTTATAGCATCACACTTTACTTCCATCAGCAGTCATATCCACAGCTGGTCATTGTTTTTGCTTTGGCTCTGTCTCTTCTTTCTGGAGTTATTTCTCCACTCTTCTCTAGGAGCAATACTGGGCACCTACCAACTGGGGGAGTTCAGCTTTCAGTGTCATATCTTTTTGCCTTTTCATACTGTTCATGGAGTTCTCAAGGGATGAATACTGAAGCAGTTTGTCATTCCCTTCTCCAGTGGACCACATTTTGTCAGAACTCTCCACCATGATCCAACCCACCTTGGATGGCCCTACATGCCATGGTTTCATTGAGTTAGACAAAGCTGTGGTCCATGTGATCAGTTTGATTAGTTTTCTGTGATTGTGGTTTTCATTCTGTCTATCCTCTGAAGGATAAAGGTAAGAAGCTTATGGAAGCTTCCTGATGGGGGAACTGACTGTGGGGAAAAACTGGGTCTTGTTTTGATGGGTGAGGCCATGCTCAGTAAATCTTTAATCCAATTTTCTGTTGTTGTGCCCTCCCTGTTGTTTGACCTGAGACCAAACTATGGTGGGAGTAATGAAAATAATGGTAACCTCCTTCAAAAGGCCGTTTGCAGGCACTGTTGTATTCAGTGCCCCTGATCCTGCAGCATGCCACTGTCAACCCACACCTCTGCTGGAAACTCTTCTACACTCACAGGCAAGTCTGTATCAGTCGCTTGTGGGGTCACTGCTCCTTTCTTCTGAGTTCTGGTGCACACAAGGCTTTGTTTGTGCCTTCCAAGAGTCTGTTTCCCCAGTCCTGTGGAGGTTCTGTAATCAAATCCCTCTGGCCTCCAAAGTCAAATTCCCTGGGGATTCTCTGTCCCTTTGCCAGATCCCCAGGTTGGGAATTCTGTTGTGGGTCCTAGAACTTAACAGTGTGAGAATTTATTTGGCATAATTGTTCTTCAGTTTGTGGTTTGTCTGCTCAGTGGCTCTTTGGTGGGGTTAAGAGTAGTATAGTCACTTTAACAATATTCATTCTTCCAACCTGAGAATGTGGTATATCTTTCTTTATGTGAAGAACCAGAGATCAAATTGCTAGCATTCATTGGATCATAGAGAAAGCAAGGAAATTCCAGAAAAACATCTACTTCTGTTTCATTGACTAGCCTAAAGCCATTGATTGTGTGGATCACAACAAACTGTGGGAAATTCTTATAGGGATGGGAATACCATAACAACTTAACTGTCTTCTGAGAAACCTGTATGTGTCTACAGAAGCAACAGTTAGAACAGAACATGGAACAACAGACTAGTTCCACATTGGGAAAGGAGTACATCAAGGCTGTATATTGTCACCCTGCTTATTTAATTTGTATGCAGAGTACATCATGTGAAATGCTGGGCTGGATGAATCACAAGATGGAATCAAGATTGTTGCTAGAAATATAAACAACCTCAGATATGCAGATAATAGCACTCTAACAGCAGAAATTGAAGATGAAATAAAGAGCCTCTTGATGAGGGTAAAAGAGGAGAGTGAAAAAGCTGACTTGAAACTCTAAATTCAAAAAACTAAGATCATGACATCTGATCCCATGACTTCATGACAAACACAATGGGAGAAAAGTGGAAGCAGAGATAAATTTTATTTTCTTGGGCTCCAAACTCACCATGGATGGTGACAGCAACCATGAAATTAAAATATGCTCCTTGGAAGAAAAGACAGCATATTAAAAGCCAAAAGCATCATTTTCTTGACAAAGATCTGTATAGTCAAAGCTGTGACTTTTCCAGTAGTCATGCACAAATGTGAGAGTTGGACCATAAAGAAGGCTGAGCACTGAAGAACTGATGCTTTGAACTGTGGTGCTGGAGAAGACTCTTGAGAGTCCCTTGGACTGCAAGGAGATCAAAGCAGTCAATCCTAAAGGAAATCAACTCCAAATATTCATTAAAAGGACTGATGCTGAAGCTGAAACTCCAGTCCTAGATCCTGATGCTGGGAAAGATTGAAGGCAAAAGAAGAAGGGGGCAGCAGAAGATGAGATAGTTAGCACCACTGACTCAATGGACATGAATTTGAGCAAAATCTGGGAGATAGTGAAGGACAGGGGAGCTTGGCATGCTGCAGTCTATGGGTTTGCAAAGAACTGGACACAAATTAGCAACTCAATGACATGTGCCTTCTTTGGTTTCTTTCAACAGCATCTTATAGTTTTCAGAGTACATGTCTTATATTTCCTTAAGAATGTTGATTTTTTGGTATTGTATTTTTTCTGATGTGATGGTAAATGGGATGGTTTCTTTCATTTTTCTTTCTGATCTTTTGTTGTTATATAGAAATGCAACAGATTTCTATGTATTAATTTTATATCCTGCAACTTTACCAAATTCATTGATGGGTTCTATTAGTTTTCTGGTGGCATCTTTTTGTTTGTTTGTTTGTTGTTTTTTCACTTTAATGAAGAGAATTTATTACAGTGAGTTCATTAAAGAGTTATTGAATGATAAAGTGCAAACAAAACAAAGCAATAATATGTCAATCATGAGTGAGGAAAGAAGCTAGTACACCAAGGGCTTGAGGAGTATGAATGGAACAGCTGAGCATTTAGAGCAAAAGAATTTTACTGACCAGTATTAAGTCAGATGGACTACACATGGACATCACCAGATGGTCAACACTGAAATCAGATTGATTATATTCTTTGCAGCTAAAGATGGAGAAGCTCTATACAGTCAACAAAAACAAGACCAGGAGCTGACTGTGGCTCAGATCGTGAACTCATTATTGACAAACTCAGACTTAAATTGAAGAAAGTAGGGAAAACCACTAGACAATTCAGGTATGACCTAAATCAAAGCCCTTATGATTATACAGTGAAAGTGAGAAATAGATTTAAGGGCCTAGATCTGATAGATAGAGTGCCTGATGAACTCTGGACTGAGGTTCATAACACTGTACAGGAGACAGGGATCAAGACCATCCCATGGAAAAGAAATGCAAAAAAGCAAAATGGCTCTCTGGGGAGGCCTTACAAATAGCTGTGAAAAGAAGAGAAGAGAAAAGCAAAGGAGGAAGGGAAAGATATAGGCATCTGAATGCAGAGTTCCAAAGAATATCAAAAAGAGATAAGAAAGCCTTCCTCTGTGATCAATGAAAAGAAATAGAGGCAAAAAACAGAATGGGAAAGACTAGAGATCTCTTCAAGAAAATTAGAGATACAAAGGGAACATTTCATGAAAAGATAGGCTCAATAAAGGACAGAAATAGAATGGACCTAACAGAAGCAGAAGATATTAAGAAGAGGTGGCAAGAATACACAGAAGAACTGTACAAAAAAGATCTTCATGACCAAGATAAGCACGATGGTGTGATCACTCACCTAGAGCCAGACATCCTGGAATGTGAAGTCAAGTGGGCCTTAGGAAGCATCACTACGAACAAAGCTAGTGGAGGTGATGGAATTCCAGTTGAGCTATTTCAAATCCTGAAAGATGATGGTGTGAAAGTGCTGCACTCAATATGCCAGCAAATTTGGAAAACTCAGCAGTGGCCACAGGACTGGAAAAGGTCAGTTTTCATTCCAATTCCAAAGAAAGGCAATGCCAAAGAATGCTCCAGCTACCGCACAATTGCACTCATCTCACATGTTAGTAAAGTAATGCTCAAAATTCTCCACACCAGGCTTCAGCAATATGTGAACCATGAACTCCCTGATGTTCAAGCTGGTTTTAGAAAAGGCAGAGGAACCAGAGGTCAAACTGCCAACATCTGCTGGATCATAATGGACCCCCTGGACCTGCTCGAGCATCTACCCCAAAACCAGAATCTGTCTATCTTACTATTTTATGTCTTTCACCAACTCTTCTGACATTAGCAGGGGGCTGTCCCTGACCACCTTTCTCTGGTAAAAGTTAACTTAGGGCTTTAGTTAATAAGTCTCCTGGGCATGAAAGGAGTGTTTCAAACCCCGTGTTAGCATTCTAGTTTACTTGGCAGGTTTATCCAGACTCTTGCAACATTGTTGAGCCTATGCTTGCTGCCAAGTTCTCACATCCCTTATCCATTGTGTTCCTAGGAGTGCACATAGTCAAGATGTAGAAGAAACAAGCAGTAGCTTTAGTATTAGCAACATTAGACTTTGAGTTAATAAGTTCTTTCTTTGCTGTAACCCGCTGAATCTTTGCTCCATAAAAATGTAACTGTACTTTAAGGGTGACGCAGGCTAGGAATTTAAGAAGAAGCACTTTAAGAGAAAATTATTGTTCTGGCTGACCAACCTTTATCAAAAAGGGGTCATAAAATATCAACAGGCCTCTGGGCCAGAAGATAATGTACAAAAAATAAGACTCTTGCAGAAGGGAACCTGATATCGATAAAAGTTATTACTGATGGAATGTTGAGTTGACTCTGCATTTTTCACCTTGCTGTATGTATAACTCAGGGTATAAAAGCCCCGAGGAAAATAAAGTAAACAGGCCTCACTCACCAAAGAAGCTTGGTCACCCTGTGTCATTCTTTCCTTATCTCTTTCTCTATCTTTCTTCATTTGCCCACGTCATCCATCCTGAGTATATCCCTGGACTCTGCTGAGGCTAGACCTCAGAAAAGATTGCCGGGAGAAATATCAATAACCTCAGATATGCAGATGACACCACCCTTATGGCAGAAAGTGAAGAGGAACTAAAAAGCTTCTTGATGAAAGTGAAAGAGGAGAGTGAAAAAGTTGGCTTAAAGCTCAACATTCAGAAAACGAAGATCATGGCATCCGGTTCCATCACTTCATGGGAAATAGATGGGGAAACAGTGGAAACAGTGTCAGACTTTATTTTGGGGGGCTCCAAAACACTGCAGATGGTGACTGCAGCCATGAAATTAAAAGACACTTACTCCTTGGAAGAAAAGTTATGACCAAACTAGATAGCATATTAAAAAGCAGGGATATTACTTTGCCGACTAAGGTCCATCTAGACAAGGTTATGGTTTTTCCAGTGGTCATGTATGGATGTGAGAGTTGGACTGTGAAGAAAGCTGAGTAACAAAGAACTGATACTTTTGAACTGTGGTGTTGGAGAAGACTCTTGAGAGCCCTTTGGACTGCAGGGAGATCTTACTAGCCCATTCTGAAGGAGGTCAGTCCTGGGATTTCTTTGGAAGGAATGATGCTAAAGCTGAAACTCCAGTACTTTGGCCACCTCATGAGAAGAGTTGACTCATAGGAAAAGACTCTGATGCTCGGAGGGATTGGGGACAGGAGGAGAAGGGGATGACTGAGGATGAGATGGCTGGATGGCATCACTGACTCTATGGATGTGAGTCTGAGTGAACTCCATAAGTTGGTGATGGACAGGGAGGCCTGGCGTGCTGCGATTCATGGGGTCGCAAAGAGTTGGACACAACTGAGTGACTGAACTGAACTGAATTGAGTCAGATGAGTATTGAGTAAGATGAACAGAAGACAGAAAGTAGAGCAGTGATTTCACCCCAAAAGCAAAGTATACAAGTGTGAGTTTGGATCAGAAACAACATTTTAATAGGCTAAGCTCTATAGTGAGGAGAGACTATACATGAAGAATCATTATCAGAAATAATGGGGAAAACAAGTTGTCTATAGCTACAGTAGGCTTTTCATATCTTTACACCTCTGATCTCTTCAGGTTCTTCGGCATTTGTCCTTGATCATTTAGGGATCGTGGCATACACACAGGTCACCTTTGAATGAAAGATCTGACTTAGATCAGAAGTTCTCAACCTTGCACACATCAGAACCAGCCTAAGTACTTTTAAAATCCTCATGCTGAAAATATACCCAAGTCTAATTAAATTGGAATCTTTGATGGTGAGACTCAGTGGTCTATAAACTTTTTTAAATTGATTAATTTATTTTAATTAGAGGCTGATTACTTTACGATATTGTAGTGGTTTTTGCCATACATTGACATGAATCAGCCATGAGTGTATATGTGTACCCCATCCTGTACCTCCCTCCCACCTCCCTCCCCATCCCATCCCTAAGGGTTGTCCCAGTACACTGGCTTTGAGTGCCCTGTTTCACGCATTGACCTTGGACTGGTCATCTGTTTCACATATGGTAATATATATGTTTCAATGCTGTTCTCTCAAATCGTCCCACCCTCACCTTCTCCCACAGAGTACAAAAGTCTTCTTTATGTCACCATCCCATCCCTAAGGGTTGTCCCAGTACACTGGCTTTGAGTGCCCTGTTTCACGCATTGACCTTGGACTGGTCATCTGTTTCACATATGGTAATATACATGTTTCAATGCTGTTCTCTCAAATCGTCCCACCCTCACCTTCTCCCACAGAGTACAAAAGTCTTCTTTATGTCTGTGTCTTTTTTGCTGTCTCACATATAGGGTCATCATTACCATCTTTATACGCCCAAGGTAAGAGAAACCCAAGTAAGATGGTAGGTGTTGCAAGAGGGCATCAGAGGGCAGACAAACAATACTCACAGAAAACTAATCAATCTAATCACACTAGGACCACAGCCTTGTCTAACTCAATGAAACCAAGCCATGCCTGTGGGGCAACCCAAGATGGGTGGGTCATGGTGGAGAGGTCTGACAGAACGTGGTCCACTGGAGAAGGGAATGGCAAGCCACTTCAGTATTCTTGCCTTGAGAACCCCATGAACAGTATGAAAAGGCAAAATGATAGGATATCAAAAGAGGAACTCCCCAGGTCATTAGGTGCCCAATATGCTATTGGAAATCAGTGGAGAAATAACTCCAGAAAGAAAGAAGGGATGGAGCCAAAGCAAAAACAACACCCAGCTGTGCATGTGACTGGTGATAGAAGCAAGATCCGATGCTGTAAAGAGCAATATTGCATAGAAACCTAGAATGTCAGGTCCATGAATCAAGGCAAATTGGAAGTGGTCAAACAAGAGATGGCAAGGGTGAACGTCGACATTCTAGGAATCAGCGAACTAAAATGGACTGGAATGGGTGAATTTAACTCAGATGACCATTATATCTACTACTG
>SJYT01078194.1:232654-267730 GCA_006410635.1 Cephalophus harveyi
TCCAGTACTTTGGCCACCTCATGCGAAGAGTTGACTCATTGGAAAAGACTCTGATGCTGGGAGGGACTGGGGGCAGGAGGAGAAGGGGGCGACCAAAGATGAGATGGCTGGATGGCATCACTGACTCGATGGACGTGAGTCTTAGTGAACTCCGAGAGATGGTAATGAACAGGGAGGCCTGTTGTGCTGCGATTCATGGGGTCACAAAGAGCTGGACACGACTGAGCGACTGAACTGAACTAAATTCAATATATATGTGCTAATATACTATATTGGTGTTTTTCTTTCTGACTTACTTCACTCTGTATAATAGGCTCCAGTTTCATCCTCTGTGGCATCTTTAGGATTTCCTATATACAATATCATTTTTTGTACTTTGTGATATGCAAGTCTTTCATTTCCATTATGAAGTTGACTCCTAGGTATTTTATACTTAGCTAATATGTAGCTATTATAAGTGAAGTTGCTAGCTTAATTTCTTTTTTGGATTCATTGTCACTAGTATGTAGGAAACAAAAACTTATTTTTGTGTGTTGACTGTATCTCAAAACTTTGCCAAATTTACTTACTAGATTTACCAGTTTTTAATGTTGGAATCTTTAGAATTGCTACATGGAAATCATGTCACACACAAACAAGATCTTTTCCCTTCTTTCCAATTTGAATACCTTTTATACATATTACTCTGAACTTCCAGTATTGTGTTGACTAGAAGTGGCAAAAGTGGGCATGTCTTGTTCCTGATTTTAGGGGAAAAGCTTTCAGAATTTCACCATTAATGAGGCTGTTAATGTGGGTTTTTCATATACAACTTCATTTATTGGGCAATTTTCCATCTATTCCTAGTTTATTGATTTTCTTATCACAAAAAAATGTTAACTTTTGTTAAGAAGTGGCAAAAGTGGGCATGTCTTGTTCCTGATTTTAGGGGAAAAGCTTTCAGAATTTCACCATTAATGAGGCTGTTAATGTGGGTTTTTCATATACAACTTCATTTATTGGGCAATTTTCCATCTATTCCTAGTTTATTGATTTTCTTATCACAAAAAAATGTTAACTTTTGTTAAGTGTTTTTTCAGCATCAACATTTTTTCTCTTTATTCTATTAAAGTGACAAAATATGTGGTTTGATTTTCATGTTGCTGTTTAGTTGCCACGTCATGCCTGATTCTTTGTGACCCCATGAACTGCTAAACACCAGTGCATATGTTTTCATATGTTGAACCATTTTTATATTCCAGCAATATATCCCAGTTTGTCCTGGTGCATAATTCTTTTAATATGTTATTGAATTGGATTTTCTAACATTTTATTGAGGATTGCTGCATCAACAGTCATGTGAGTTATTGGTCTGTGTCCATTCTTCTATCAATAGAGATTTAGGTTACTTCCATGTCTTGGCTATTGTGGATAGTGCTACTATGAACTCTGGAGTGCATATATCCTTTTGGATCATGTTTTTCTGCAGATTTATGGCCAGAAATGGATCATACGATAGCTCTATTTTTAGTCTTTCAAGGAACTTTCACACTATTCTCCACAGTGGCTGTACCAATTTACATTCCCACCAGCAGTGTAGGAGGGTTCCCTTCTCTCCACAGCCTCTCCAGCATTTATTATTCGTGGATTTTTTAATGATAGCCATTCTAACTGGTATGAGGTGATATTTCATTGTAGTTTTGATTTGCATTTCTCTAACATTTAGCAATGTTGAGCAGCTTTTTATGTGCTTTTTGGTCATCTGTATGTCTTCTTTGGAGAAATGTCTATTTAGGTTTTTTCTCCATTTTTTGTTTGGGTTGTTTATTTGTTTGTTTTGGTTACTGAGCTGTATGACCTGTCTGTAAATTTTGGATTCTAATCCTTTATTGATCACATTATGTGCAATTATTTTCTTCCAAAATGTGGTTATCTTTTCTTTTTGTTTATTGTTTCTTTGCTGCACAAAAGCTTTTGAGGGTAATTATGTCTCATTTGTTTATCTTTGTTTTTACTTCTTGGAGATGGATGGAAAAAGATATTGCTGCTTTTAATTCAAGGAATGCTTTGTCTTTGTTTTGCTGTGTTTTATTGTGCCTGGTATTAAATTTATGTCTTTAATCTAGTTTGAGTTTATTTTTGTTTATGGTATTAGAGAATGTTCTAATTTCATTTTAACATGTAGCTATCCTGTTTTCCCTGCACCATTTACTGAAGAGACTGTCTATCCTCCATTGTACAGTCTTAGTACATATATGTAATGGATCATTACTCATCCATTAAAAAAAATGAAATAATGCCATTTGAAGCAATATGAATGGCCCAAGAAATTGTCATACTGAATGAAGTGAGTCAGAGAGAGAAAGGGAAATAAAAGATAACACTAATATGTAGGATAAAATATGAGACAAATGAACTTATTTACAAAACATAAACCTTATGTTTCTTTCAGACTTAGAGAATAAATTTATGGTTATGAGGGCAGAATGGTTAGGGAGAGGGATAGATAGGGAGCTTGGGACTGACATATACAGACTGTTGTGTCTAAAATGGATAACTAACGAAGAACTACTGTATAGCACATGAAAGTCTGCTCAATATTATGTAGCAGCCTATATGAGAAAATAATCTGAAAAAGAGAGATATTGGTCTGTATTTTCTTGCTATGCCTTTATGTCACTGTGATATCTGGATAATGCCAATAGAACTCTGAAAAAGTTGAGAAGTCCTCCCACCTCTTAAGACTTTTTTGAAGAGTTTGAAGAGGAATACTGTTAGTTTTCTTTAAAAATTGGGAAGCATTCACTAGTGAAGGCACTGGCACCCCACTCCAGTCCTCTTGCCTGCAGCCTACCAGGCTCTGCCGTCCACTGGGTCGCGAAGAGTCAGACACAACTGAGCGACTTCACTTTCACTTTTCACTTTCATGCATTGGAGAAGGAAATGGAAACTCACTCCAGTGTTCTTGCCTGGAGAATCCCAGGGACGGGGGAGCCTGGTAGGCTGCCGTCTATGAGGTTGCACAGAGTCGGACACGACTGAAGTGACTTAGCAGCACTGAAGACAAGTAATTTTGGGCCTTTCTTTGTTGAGAGGTTTTTTATTATTAATTGAATCTGATTGTTAGTTACAGGTCTACTCTAATTTTTTATTTCTTCATAATTCAGCTTCAGTATTGTGTCCTTACAAGAATTTGTCCAATTTATCTATGTTATCCAACTTTTTTAGTGTTTAATCATTCATAGAACTGTTTTAAAATCCCTTGTATTTCTTTGACATTATTAGTATGTTTTTATTTCTGATTTTAATTATTTGGGTTGCCACTCTCTGATTTTTTCCCTTAGGCAATCTAGCTAAATTTGCTTCATTCTGTTGATCTTTTTGAAGAACCCCTCTTGGCTTTGTTGATTTTCTCTGCTACATCATTCACATTTTACTTTTCTCTTCAATAATCTCAGCTATTTCCCTTCATCTGCAAACTTTCGGTTTGGGGTTTACTTTACTCTTCTTTCTCTAGTTTCTTGCAGTGTAAAGTTCTTCAATGTCTGCATTTTCAGCCATAAATTTCCCATTAGGGCTGCTTTCTGTTCATGTCATATATATTCGTAGTATGTGTTTATGTTTTCATTTGTCTCCAAGTGTTTTTTAATTTCCCTTGTGATTTCTTCCTTGACATGTTGATTTTTGAAGAGCATGTTGTTTGATTTCTATGTACCTATGACTATTTTATTTCCTCTTTTGTCATTGATCTAGTTTAATTTTACAAACAGTTTGAAGAGCATTTCTTTCAATTTCAATAAGTTGCCTTGTCATTCTTCGTGTGTGACAATGACATGTACGTAGATTTTTTGCTATAGCAACTGGTTTATGTAACTGTAGACACAGAATAGCCCCCTGACATAGGAGGAATATCAAAATTGCTGAGTGCTAGGATGTGAAGCTCACCTCCTCCCACAAATACATCAAAAAACACGTCTACATGTAGAATGATTCTCCCAGAATGTCTACTGAATGCTGGCAGAGGATCTCAGACATCTGAAAGGGCAATAAAATCTCTTTGTATCTGGGTAAGACAAAAGAGAAGAAAAAAGAAAGAAAGGAATCAGGATGGGACCTGTACACTTGGGAGGGAGCTATGAAAGAGGAAAGTTTCTTGTAACCTGGGAAGTACCCCCAATGGCAAGAAGATCAGCTGGGATATGGGGAACCTCAGAGCCTTGAAGGAGAGGGTAGCAACCAGTTTGCAGCAGCTAGAACATTGATAGATACGCACAGATGGTCAGTGCAACAGCCCTACACTTCCCAGCCTGTTTGTCTGCTGGTAAGGACAGGGGCAGGGTTTAAAGCTCACCTCCATTTTGGAGCATGTTTTGCCACTGTCATCCTGGACTCCAGGTGGAGTCATGAGCTGCTTCTACTCCCATCGAGTGCTCGGGGGGCACGCGTGAGCCACCACTGCCACCAAGAACTCCAAACTGGGTATCAGACACCACATGGGCACACCCCCATAAGGGAACAATGGTCAGCTCATGCTGAGGAAAGAGGTGACAGGTATATGTACTAAAAACAGCCCTTGCACCAGAAATATTAAACCCACACAATCTACATGTGGATGCTCCCATGTATAAGCAGACCTCCAAGACCACAGGAGATAATTGTTTCTCTTAAACTTCCAGAATAAGAGAAATATAAATAAAATGAAGAAGCAGAGGAACCATGCCCAGTTAAAAGAGCAAGAAAATTCACCTGAGAAAGAAAATGAAATAGACGTCTTTAGTCTAATAGACAATAATTTCAAAAAGGAGATAATGAAAATGCTGAAGAAAACAAGAGAGAACCCAAATAAAAAAAATAAGAAATGAAAAAGGAGACATAAGACCAGTATTACAAAAGTATAAGAAAAAATAAAGAAATCTATGAACAGTTAAATTTGAACAAATTCAACAACCTAAAAGAAATGGAAGTTTCTAGAAAAATGCAGTCCACGAGCTGCATGTTGTGGCCAAAGAGAGATAGAGAGACAGGTGTACCTACGTATGAAACAGAAACAGATTCACAGACATAGAGAACGGAGTTTGAGTTGTCAAGGTAGACGGGTTAGGGGTTAGGTAAGCTATTATATAAGGAAAGGATAAAAAACAAGATCCTGCTGTACAGCACAGAGAAGTATATTCAGTATCATGTGATAAAAATAACAGAAGAGAATATATTAAAAATGTATATGTATAACTGAGTCACTTTCTATACTGCAAAATTAACACAGCATTGCAAATCTATACACTTAAAGCAAGTTATAAATCAAGTAAACAAAACATAGACCACCAAAGAGATCTATGTCCTAATACTCACCAGTGAATGTTTTACTTTACATGGCAAAGTAAAAGTGATTAAGAATCTTGCTATAGGAAGAATATTCTTGATTATCAATGTAAGCCTAATATAATCTTATAAGAAGGAGGCAGGAAAGCCAAAGTTAGAGGACAAGTGACAATGGAGGCCCAATTGGAGTCATAAGAAGATAGAAACCTTGAGAAAAAGACTGTAGATAGTCGCAAAAGTTTGGAGAGGCAATGATCAGAGCCTCTAGCTGAAATGTAGCCCAACTGACTCCTTGATTTTAGTCCAGTAATTCTGTTTTTGGTCCCTTCATATCCAGAATCATAAGATAATAAAACTGTCATTTTTAGTCACTAAATTTTCTATAATTTATTACATCTGCCTTAGGTAACTAATATAACATGACTGTGTCATCGGAAAAAATCCCAGGGAGTTGAAACAAAGTTTTACTTTCTTCATAAACTAAGTGTTCATTGTATATTGGGAGCTCTGAACATCACTGTCACTCAAGTATCCAGGTTGTTGGAGCAATTCTATCATGAGTATGTGGCTCTCTAGGGAGGAGAGAAGGTGGCCCATAGAGGTACTTGCAGTTTAATGAATAACATACAAAATACATGTATCGCTTCTCCTCACAACTCGGTGATCTAAGAGGTCACATGGTCCCACCTAATGCAAAGGACAGAATGCAGCACTCCCTGAGGACACACAGTGAACACCCAGGAATACTGGGTCGATCATGACACTTCCAGAGAGGGCTCAAGTACTCAGTCCCAGTCTCTGCCACATCACTGACCTCTGTGCCTCGGTTCCTCTCTTGTATTAGTGTCTTACATTACAGGCTCATTGTGCAAGCTTCATGCAATGTGCACGCAGTGTGCTGAGTTTAAGTCCCATTCATGGTGCAGTCAGACAATGAAAGCTGTTGTTGATTGTTGATAAATATTTAAGAAAACCTACAGGATCACATGAGGATGAACAAATAACTGCTTTGTGTTTTCCTCCAGGAGCGGCAGGTGAGGGGGAGCTACAGGTGATTCAACCTGAGAGGTCAGTGTCTGCTGTAGCAGGAGAGACAGCCACTCTGCACTGCGCCGTGACCTCCCTGAGCCCCGTGGGGCCTGTCAATTGGTTCAGAGGAACTGGGCCAGGTCGGGAGTTAATCTACAGTCAAAAAGGAGGTGTCTTCCCCCGAGTAAGAAGTGTTGCAGATACCACAAAGAGAAACAACCTGGACTTTTCCATCCGCATCAGTTACGTCACCCTAGCAGACACTGGTGTCTACCACTGTGTAAAGTTCCAGAAAGGAGAACGGGGTGACGTGGAGTTTAAGTCTGGACCAGGCACTCATCTCACTGTGAGTGGTGAGTATGGCCTGGGTGTCCTTCTTCCCCTGGTCTCTGACAAGTCAACAAGAATGCCCTTCACTCTGAGGAAAAAAGGAATCCAGTACAACAGTGATCTGGACATGATCTGATTTTACTCCCTTCTACAAATCAGAGTATTTGAGGCCATGAGGTTGTGCTATTTGCTCAAAGCCCCACAGCTGGTAAACGTGGGAAAAGTCTGGATTCCCCGTCTACCTGGTTCCACAGTCCTTGTCTTTTCCATCACATTCAGTCGTTTGATTTCAGGGATAAGGGAAATGAAAGTCTGAGTGACTTGCTCCTTGACAGACCAGGCTTCACTTCTTACCTCTGGAGAGTGCACCCTTAGTGTGGCTGAGTCTTCTCTTTATTCAGCACTCATTGAACACCTACTGTGTGCCAGGCCCTGCCCTGGATGCTGTGGAAGCAGCAGTGAACAAAGCAGGCAAGGGCTTCTCTCCCATGAAGCTTATGTCCACTTCCTCCCAAAGAGGAGAAAGCCATCCAGGGCAGGGAGGGGAGATGTGTTTCTTTATTTTCTGTTCAGACTATCACACTGAAAAGAGATTCTAAGAGACACAGTTTCAGTGTTTATTTTGATAGCCCTGGTTGGAGACTATGCCGAGAGGTTGGGTGTTTCCAGAGGATCTGTTGAAAAAATTCTTCGGTCATTCATGCATTGACTCACATAATCACTGAAGTCTCCCAGCATCTCGGAATGTCCCTCCTCGGGGAACCAATTCTCCATGTGGGTGACTCAGGAGCTGGAGCAGCCCTACTGAGGCAGAAAAAGGTGTTTATTTAGATTTTTTCTGACAAAGACCCTGAATCCTGGACTCTCAGAACAGGATGGGTCTCTAGACACCATCCTCCCAAACCCCCATGTACAGATGGTGGCTGAGGCCAGGAGATGACAGCGGTCCAGACCACAGTCACATAGACAATGAGAGGATCCATTAAGAACCCAAACTGATTCCAAGCCAGTCTCTTTTCTGCACAAGCATTGGAACTCCTTTCATGAAAGAGACTTGCACACACAAGTTGCAGAATAGAAGTTCCTTGAGTTAACCATGAAACAGGCTCTTTTCATTGCTTTCCCCAAGGTTCAGAAGGCCCCTCACATTCAGACCCTGAGCCTGAGGTGACTGGAAAACTCTCCCTACTTTCACCCGCATGATCCCAAAACCCTCATTCCACATCAGCACCTGGAGCTGCCCTGTTTTTCAACAGCTACGTAACACTCAGCATAGGGCAACACCATCGTTCATCTTATAGTCTCTTGTTGATGGACATTAAGCTGTTCCTAACCTTGGGCTACTGAAACAGTACTGAAGGAATAACCTTTCCACGTGTCACTCCTCAGAGGAGAAATATCCACTGGAAATGGCATTGCTAGTTTAGACAGTATGCCGATTTTAATTTGTGTGACAGTATTGCCAAATTTCCCTTCTAGTCATGGTAGCAAATAAATCTCCCCAAAGCTCCAGACATCAGCAGGGCAGGTGGCTTTATCATGATTTTGCAGATATTATTAAACTTCCCATGGTGGGGCCCCTGCTCAGTTTCAATACAGATAGTAAGTGGCTCCCCCACCTCTCAGATCTGCTGGCTCCCAGGGATGCTCATCCTCTTCCGCAGGCTGCTGGCCCAGATGATTCCCTGGATGAGAAAGGAGGGAGGGGAGGGGAGGAGCAGCCTGTCAGATGGTGAATCCTCCTTAGACATTTACTCATTACTCAGTGTTCAGAAGGAAAGGTTGTCTGTTTTCCATTTTACAGATGAGGACCCTGAGGTTCAGAGAGGGGACTTGATTTGTGAATAGCTAGAGGAGCCAAGATTGAACCCTAAACACTCAGTGTCATAGCCCTGCTCTCTGCACATCCCACTGTGCTTGTCAAAGTATAGAGAAAGCTCCAACCGTATCCTCTTAAAATCTTGCTTTGTCCTCTCCTTTAGAAATAAACACTTTAAAAAGTCCTGTAAGAGAGGCAAGTCCAGTTTTACAACCCAGATGAGATCAACCATTCAGTGTTGTGTGATGTGCTGAAATGTTCCTCAATGACAGGGATCAACACTCTTAAAAGCATCAGGAGATTTTCTCCCCATTGTTGTGATGTTGCCCCTTCCCTAGGCCTCCCGTGGAGCAGGTCTGGGAAGGGTGGGATGGACAGAGTCCAGAGGGGCCTCCTTGACCCCAGCAGCACCGGGCATGCCCATTCCTGGTTCTGCAGACTGAGGATGAGGAGAGGGAGGTGTTTCCTAGAGGGAGTGGGGCCCCGTGTGAGCAAGAGTTCCTAGTCTAGACTCAGGTGTCAGGAGGCCATGTCTTCCCTTGTGGCTTCAGGGTCCCCAGGCCTGGGGCCTCAGAGGCCTCTCCTCCCTGTAGTCTTTGAAAGTCAAGAATCTGAAAAGGGGAGGGTGGTGGTCAGTCTGGGGGCTCCTGAAGATGGGCCTTGCTCTGCTAGTGAACTTGAAGCATGATTCCGGTTCACTTTCATGGAGAGTGAAAGTGAAAGTTGCTCAGTTGTGTCCAACTGTTGCAACCCATGGACTATACAGTCCATGGAATTCTCCAGGCAGAATGCTGGAGTGAGTAGCCTTTCCCCTCTCCAGGAGATCTTTTCAACCCAGGGATCGAACCCAGGTCTCCCGCATTGCAGGTGGATTCTTTAAGCAGCGGAGCCACAGGTGAAACATGGAGGTGACAGGAAATACTGGGACACGGTGGGGAGTGAGAGGAGACAGCCCCTCCATTTCTCTCAGCGTTGGTTTTCTCTTCGTAGAATAGTGGTCCTCATGGTCTCCTTTCAAGAGAATTGGAAGTATTTGAGGTGCTCTGTCTAAATCACCAGCACAGAGTAGGTTCTCCTAATTGACGTGTTATTTCAAAGCTGAGACCCAGATCCCTGTGCTTGTCCCCATTCCTCACCTGCAGAAAGAGGATAATCACACAACCTTTGCAGGGTGTCCTGAGGGCACAATGACCTGGTGACCGCACCACCCCTCAGAGGGCGATAATGCGTCCATCCCAGGAGGGCAGTGGGATCCTGGGAAAGTCTCAGTTTCCCTATCTGTGAAATAGTTGTAATTACATTACCTTTCAAGAATCTGTGATGACTGGAGAGGATCTAGAAAGCCTTGGGCTCGGGGCACTATGCTTGAGAGCCTGGGCCATACCCCTGCCTGGGTCCCCATCCCAGCTCTGCCCCGTCCCAGCTCTAGGACCTCTGATGAGTCCTTCCCCACACTGCATCAGTGTCCTTGTCACTCAGTGACAGCCCCATCCTAACAGAATAGCTGCAGGGATTGAGGTCAAGTGATTAGAGCAGAGCCTGGTATGTCTTCCACCAACATGAGCTCTGACGTGCCAAAACCAGAGGATGTTCTATGGGCCACTTTCCCTCTAAGACTAAGTACAACTAGGGTTGGTGTGGGACTAGGTGCCTTTCAACTTCAACCATTCATGGCATCACCTGGGAGATGGTGAAAAGTTCCCCAGACCCTGGCTCCACCCTAGAAATTCTGATTTGAGTGCACAGACATGGCCTGGGCAGCTGAGTGTCTTAATTTCTGCAGAGGATGCTGGTGCCTAGTCAGGGCACAGGAGCCCAGAGCTACGTATTTTCTGGGGTCACAGAGGGAGAGCTGCAGTATTTCCCTGATAGACATGGATCCTTCTGGTGCCTGGATTGAAAGAACAGCTGTCCCAGGGGTGGGTGCTTCAGAATAGGCTGTGATGTTGACAGATTTTAGGAGGCCCAAGAAAATCAGCCCAAGTAGGGTGGCAGGAAGAAATCCCACCTCCAACCGAGCTCTCCTGATCTGAGAGGGTATTCTTCCCCACTCAGACTACTCTGTGCAGACCTGAGCTTCGTCCCTGGGGAAACCTTCCCAACTTTAAACACAGGAATCTAAACAGGTGCTGGAATCCCTGTGAATACTCTCTGCTCAGCCAGGAACCCTCCTGCCTCAAACACCAGAGAGGATCTGATGAAATCTGTCCTCCTTCGTTTCAATTTGCTTGCTGATTCTGTAATTCTGTGGTCTCTTGTGTGTTTTGAAAGCCTATTTCCCAAACTTACCTCTTGAGGGGATTATGTTTTTTAAAGGGGTCAGATTCATAATTTGGTGTTCCTACTATTTCTTTTCATGTTGATTTTTGCAAGGCAGCTGTATGGAGCAAGACTTGAGACTCTCCTCGGTGCTTCTATTGTGCTTTTGTTTTGCTTTCTTTTGCCTAAAAATGTAGTTTCAGAACTAGAACTATCAGATCATAGGATAAAAATCACAGGTGTTACTAATTAAACACCTACTATATGCCAGGCTCTATATCTTACATACATCCTCACTCATCTTATAGATGGTGCTTGTACCCACTTTGTCCAGAAACAGTAAGGCTCCAGGATAAAAAACAGCGACACTAAAATCAGTATATCCTGTGTACAGTGAGGTGAGCTCTGACCTTACCTGCTGGGTGCCCTAGGCCAGCTGCATCCTTTCTGAGCCTCATCCCACGTATAGGGCTACTCTCAGACCCCTCCTCAGGGCTGGTGGGAAGATTAGAGAGCTGAGGGTGGTCAAGAGTTTAGCCCATCTTTAAGCTCTGAACAACTCTGGACAAGTGGTAACTAATCACAGTACTTTAAGGGGCATCCATGATGCTGGTATTTGTTAAATTTGACATATTAAGGTAACTCCTAACTATGTCTTAAATGTTTGAGTTTTAGGAAGTTAAATGTTTAGAAATGAAAATGTTTGTTACATTTGCTGTCTGACAACTTGTAAGGGGATGTTGCATAATAATGAACAATTAGAGACACCCAACAGCACCAATCAACAGAGAAACCACTCTCACATTTGATTTGCTGATTTGTGTATCTACAGATTTAATAACAGTTTAAAAATTAACCAGGCTTCCCTGGTTGCTCAGACAGTAAAGAATTTGCCTGCAATGCAAGAGACCAGGCTTCGATCCCTGGGTCAGGAAAATCCCCTGCAAAGGAAATGGCTACCTACTCCAGTATTCTTGCCTGGAGAATTACATGGACAGGAGAGTCGGGCAGGCTACAGTCCATGGGGTCATAAAGAATCAGAGACAACTGAGCAACTAACACACACACACACGTATATAAGAAATTAACCACCACTGGTTTCTCAGCACTCAGTAATCTTTCTTTTCAATCCAGTACTAACCCAAGAGAAAAATCCAGACTCAGAAAAAACACTTTTTGCACCATTCCTTTGAAATTCAGGGATTTATACATTGGTCCTATTGGAATATTCATGGAAAGAAAGACAACTGTGAAGGAAATTCATAAATTCCTGAGAGGACAGTTTTGCATATAAATACATTCTGGGTTAAACAGAGGTCTGTGTTTTTTAGTTTTGTGAAGCACCTGACATTTTTCTCCTTGAAAAAAAATGCTTCCAGTGCATTTAACCTTCACTGCAACCATGAATTTAAAAATAATATATTTGCAATTTCTTAACATTGTCATGAGTTTTTGGTAATGATGATAAATCACAATCATGTTCTTCGTTTATAAATATTTCTTTTGTAGCCAAGCCCTCTCTGCCCATGGTATCCGGCCCTACAGTGAGAGCTACACCTGAGCAGACAGTGAGCTTCACCTGCACATCTCACGGCTTCTCCCCCAGAAACATCTCCCTTAAATGGTTCAAAAATGGCAATGAGCTCTCAGCTTCCCAGACCAGTGTGGACCCAGAGGGAGACAGTGTTTCCTACAGCATCACCAGCACAACCAAGGTGCTGCTGGCCCCAGAGGACGTGCACTCCCAGGTCATCTGTGAGGTGGCTCATGTCACCCTTCAGGGAGGCCATCCTCTCCGTGGGACTGCCAACTTGTCCGAGACCATCCGAGGTAGATGTCCCTTATGTCAGCCCTAGCCCACACCTGCCCCCAAGGCCCCAACCTGCTCCTCCTCCCTGCCTTTTGCTTCAGGCCTTGAATTGCCTGAAATCTACTTCCTGACAGTCCTGTCCAGTCTAGCCCTTCTAGAAAGGGCTCCTAGAAGAGTTGGTCACTCTATTTTAATGAAAGTGCCAGATGTACAACTGCCATGTGCCAACCACTGTGATAAGTAGTTTTCTTTATTAATGAAAGTGAAAGTGAAGTCGCTCAGTCGTGTCCTATTCTTTGCAACCCCAAGGACTATATATAGCCTACCAGGCTCCTCCATCCATGGAATTTTCCAGGCAAGAGTACTGGAGTTCGTTGCCATTTCCTTCTCCAGGGGATTTTCCTGACCCAGGGATCGAACCCGGGTCTCCTGCATTGCAACCAGATGTTTTACCATCTGAGTATCTCCAATTACTGAGCACCTATGCTAAGCCCAGGACCCTATGTGCTTGGTGATTTCATTTCTTTTGCTGCAGTCTTATATTCCAACTGCATGCCAGAGGCTGAGCGTGTCGATTTCACACATTATAACCCTAATAGGAGGTCCCTGTCCTTGAGCAGTGTACTTTCACTGTGTTCAGTGACTTCATTCATATGCAAACAGACCCTCAGTGTTTGAGCACCTGCTGCATGCCTGGCTCTGTCCTGGGTGACACCCTTGCTGTACTGGGAGCTGTTCTCCAGCCCCTCTCCCACGGTGATCTGTGTTATAAGGTCCAAGCTTCTTCCTGTGCTGTTTCAGTTCCACCCACCCTGGAGCTTACTGCATACCCCACAACGGAGAGCCAGGTGTTTATCTCCTGCCAGGTGAACAAGTTCTACCCCCCGCACCTACAGCTGACCTGGCTGGAGAATGGAAACGTGTCCCAAACAGAAGCAGCCTCAGTCCTCGTAGAGAACAAGGATGGGACCTTTAACCAGATGAGCTGGCTCCTGGTGAACTCCTCTGCCCACAGGAAGGCTGTGGTGCTCACCTGCCAGGTGGAGCATGACGGGCAGCCGGCGGTCTCCAAAAACCATACCCTGGAGGTCTCTGCTCCCCAGAAGGACCAGGACACCCATGAACTTCCTGGTGAGGCTTCCATTACATCTAACAGGGCTTTTCAAATTTTATCTTTTTTAATTATTAAGAATAGTAATTCAAGTTTATTATAGAAGAGTGTAAAAGTCTATAAATAAAAAGTAGAATTTTGAAGTGAGCGCCTCTCCCCCAAATTTCATACTCCAGCAGACACAATTTAAAATGGGTTGGTACATTGTTTATATGACTTTTGACATAAATATAATTAAAGAAGGAAATAAGATACAGAAGGAGACCATCTCATTCACACTGTCCTGCTTCTCACTTTCTCCAGCTATTAGTGACGATGTTCACCATTCCATGTCCGCCCACCTCCCTCCTCCTTGTTCTTTCTAACCTCTGCCTAGTCTGTCTCCAGCCTAGACTTTCCATCCACATCAGGAACGTCATCCCAGTAGACTAAGGCATCTGCTACTCTGTGAAGTTCTGGAAGAGGAGCCCTGAGGACACGAAGTTTGTGTCTGGTTTTGGCACACAGTCGACTGTGAGTGGTCACTGCACAGGGCTCCTTTGTCCTTTGACTTCTGGCAGCGGGCCAGCAGTGACCACAGTCACTCACTGCACGTTTACTAAAGGTAGCTCTCAGTTCACTTCCTGCTTTAGCCACCCAAAGCGTTTGGACTTTACAGAAGGGACTCATGGAGAAGTAGGGAGGGGATGATGTGGTTGAAAATGTGTCGCTTTTAGTCCAGATGACTGGGCTAAGATAATCAAGGTGAATCTGAGTCTCTGAGGACAGGGACCACCAGTCTATCTAATAAATATGTGCTAATTAGAGAGAGGTTCCCCCCTCAGCTGAGGCTTGTCCCAAGGACAGTCCTCCTTTCTATAAATAAAACATCTAATAGGCTCTCATGTAACATCAAGAGAGGGTCAAGTCAGGTTCCAGAAATCGTTACTCCAGAAGACCTATCAAAGGCCCACTTTTCTTCCAACATACTCTATGGTGGTGTCCTCATCTGCTGGGTCAATACTGGGTCACTGAGTGTCCATGTCCCTGCCTGCTGGAAGGATAAAGAGAGGTAGGGGAGAATAAACAACTTCCCTTGAACAATAGATACAGGACAGTTTCATAATAACGTTACTTTAACTTAGTCCTGTGTGCACAGTCAATGGTGTCCACAATAGTGTGGTTATCTGGTTAAGTATATTGACTTTCTATAAAAATCATACAAGTGCACACTTAATATAATCAATTCTAATTGACTAACACCATAAATTCAAATTTTCCAAAATACTATTACTGTTGTTTTCTGTGTACCAAAATTGTTTTTATTTGTAAGTTCTTGGCAAAATTTTCCCATGAAACCATCTGGCCTTGAGAATCTTTTGAAAATTAATTTGAGTCAAATATTTAAGAGTATTCAGATTATTCATTTCATATTGAATGAGCTGAAGTAGTTTTTTTTTGTTTGTTTGTTTTTTTTGAGGTATTTGTTCCATCTCTGAGTTGTCAAATATGTTTCTGTACAGTTGTTCATGACATTTCTTTATTATCCTTTTGTCTGCAGTATCTGTAGTGACATCCTTGGTTTCATCCTAATACTGGAAATGTGTCATTCCTCTTTTTTTATTTGTCAGTTGTACTGGAAATTTTTCAGTGTTATTGGTCTTTTAAAAAGAACACCCTCTTTCTTTCAGTCATTTTTCTCTATTGCTTCTCTGTTTCCAGTTTCACTGGTTTTTCTTTCTTTATTTTGTATTTCCTTCCTTCTACTTGCCTTGGGTTTATTTTGCTCCTCCTTTTCTCATTTCTTGAGGCATGAATTTAGGTAACTGGTTTAGACTTTTTCTTTCTTGCAGTGCCACACCTGAGTCTCCTCTTGTACTGCGGAGTTAGGAGAGTGAACCCGAGTGGCTGACTACTGTGTTCTTCCTCCAGATCTCAGATCCCTAGACAGTCTGCCTCCTCTCCCACCTCAGAGTCCTCCTATGCTTGTCTCTTGTGCTCTTTCTAGGGTTCAATTTGTACTTAACAGGGAGCATAGGAGAGAAAAGCCCATGGCATTTTGTCTGCTGCTGCTGCTGCTAAGTCGCTTCAGTCGTGTCCGACTCTGTGCGACCCCAGAGACGGCAGCCCACCAGGCTCCCTCGTCCCTGGGATTCTCCAGGCAAGAACACTGGAGTGGGTTGCCATTTCCTTCTCCAATGCATGAAAGTGAAAAGTGAAAGTGAAGTCGCTCAGTCGTGTCCAACTCCTAGCGACCCCATGGACTTTTGTCTGCAGTGGCTTGGAAAGGCTTTTAGTCTTCAATCTCTTAATGGACTCAGCCAGGGCTGCTGTAGGGTGCCTGACTCAGCATGCCTGCTAGTGTGTTTTGGGGGGCATCTAGGTTGTCAGGCTGAAGAGAAGTGTAAGATGCTGATGTGACTTTCCTGCTGCTGCTGCTGCATCACTTCAGTCGTGTCCAACTCTGTGCGACCCCAGAGACGGCAGCCCACCAGGCTTTGCTGTCCCTGGGATTCTCCAGGCAAGAACACTGGAGTGGGTTGCCATTTCCTTCTCCAATGCATGAAAGTGAAAAGTGAAAGTGAAGTCGCTCACTTTCCTACTGAGACCCAAAACCTACCCTGAGCATCTGAGGACTCCAACCACTGCAGTGCTGGGTCCAGTCAGTCTGGTGGGAGGATGGAAGGATGGACATCTTATTGTTTGTTTTTATGGTACTGGGGTATTGTACAATAAATTCCTATCCTAATGGACTTCTCTTCCCACAGTATAGAACAAACCAAAACAGTAATGGCGTTTTTGGCTGGTTGGCTGGTTGGTTTGATAAAGGGAAAAAGGTTCTGACTCTTCTAATTCTTTGGTTCCCTTTTATCGTTCAGGAACCAGTATCTGAAATAGCTTCTCCCTACCTTTTTCTTTTTCTCTTTACCACTCAATTGCCAAATAGCACTTCTTTTCTCTTTCTGCCTTTTCTACACAGAGAGTATGCGTTTTAAATCATGCCTGTCCATAGAGTCAAATCTGTCTTCCTTAAATTGTGTTCCTATAGTCACTGTGAGTAATTAATATGTTTAGTGATTTAATACAAGATAAATATATTATCATATAGTTGTAGAGGTCAGATATTATAATGGGTGACTAGGCTGTGTTCCTTCTGAAGATTCTAGAGGAGAATCCATTTCCTTCCCTTTCCCAGCTTCCAAGGGTGCCCACACTCCTTGGTAAAGGGCCCCACATTACTCTGACCTCTGCTTCTGATCACATCTGCTTCTGCAAATGACCTGCCTCCATCTTTTACTTATAAGAATCTTCATAACCACATTGGCTCCGCTTGGAAAATCTAATTTAACGTGCCCATCTCAAGATCCTTAACAAATCACTACTGCTAATCCTTCTTGACATGTAAGGTAACATATGCAGAGAACCTGGGGATTTTGTGCCAATCCTTTAAAATCAGGCTTACCTTGAATCCCTTTCCTATAGTCTGTGCTCATAGGAAATTTTCCCAATATTTTCAAAGTTTAGATATATTTAATATTGATGATGATAATTCCAAATAACTCTAGGCACCTGTTCTAGCTGCCTTGCCTGTTTCTCCTGCATTTTCCTGATGACTTGCCAAGGATGGAATTACAGCCTAATGAGAGATTGTGCACAAGGATTTGCTGAATTTTTCTTGTCTCACAGTTATTTTCAGTCCTGGCATTTTCTCTTCAAATAATAGGACTGTTGCAGCCTGAGAAAAGAAAGAGGGAAAATGAGGGGATTCTGTACCCTAATTTCTGCCTTGAGCCTTAGCTCAGGTTGCAGGTCAAAGCCATTGCATGTTGATGGGCCTGGGCAGCCTCAGATGGAGTAAGTGGAGGCCCCTGGGATGGCTCCTGTGTGGCACATCTGATCACTCCTCTTGTCCCCTGATTTCCAGGTCCAGAGCTGTCTTCTCTTTGGGCAGTTGTCTTCCTAGTCCCCAAGGTGCTGCTGCTGCTCAGTGTCTCTGTCACCTTTTTCCACAGGAAGTGTCGAGCCTGACTGTAAGTAATGGATGAGGGAGGGCAGGACAAAATCTAGAAGACATACGGTCATTAGGGGGGCCACCCACAGGCCACACAGGGGCAGGGCTCACGCGGAGTTAAGAGAAGGAGGCACACCTCCCTCGGTACCCTCAGGAGTATCATGTTTCCCTCTAAGAGGTGCCCAGCTCCCAGGAGATGGTGAGGTCCTGGAGGGGGTGGACTGCATCAGGGATTTCAAAGGGTTTCTCCTGGTGTTTCTGGGGAGGAGGTAGGCAGAGTGTGCTGAATGAGGAGCAGCTGAGTGGGCGGCTCCCTTGGAGACCATTTCTAGATCACTGAACTCAGGGGCTCCCTGGGGCAACAGGTATCCACACTCAAGGTAATATTGATTAGTCCCAGATCAGCTCCTCTGATGGCTGCTCCAACTGTGACCTTTGTGTGACAGAGTGGAAGGCCTGGGGAGGGAGCATGAGGACCTGGGGAGGAGGCTGAGGGGTCAGAGTCCTAACTCAGGGGCTGTCCATCCTTTCAGGACTGGCATCCCAGGAGGAGAATACCTGGGCATGTGGGAGTGAATGATGAGCAGATAAGTATGAAAAGGTTTCCCACAGCTCCTTCCTTCCTCCCTGCTAGGTGCCACCATCAGCCTCTCTCAGTCTCCTTCCCTCACTGAGGGCCCAGCCCACAAGAAGGACCCAGCTGAAAGCTTCCACAACTCTGCCCTAAAAGTCTTCTGTCCATGGAGATCTGCCTGCCCACATGTTCATGAAACCCCCAGAGCTGAATCTTCATATGTGATCCTGAGCAGAGATCATGGGAAGTAGCTCTGGAGACTGACTCACAACATCTCCCGTGGACGTGAGAATTCACTTCAGTTCAGTCGCTCTGTCATGTCTGACTCTTTGCGACCCCAGGAACCACAGCACACCAAGAATCCCTGCCCATCACCAACTCCTGGAGTCCACCCAAACCCATGGCCATTGAGTCAGTGATGCCATCCAACCATCTCATCCTCTGTCATCCCCTTCTTCTCCTGCCCTCAATCTTTCCCAGCATCAGGGTCTTTTCAAGTGAGTCAGCTCTTCACATCAGGTGGCCAAAGTATTGGAGTTTCAGCTTCAACATCAGTCCTACCAATGAATACCCAGGACTGATTTCCTTTAGGATGGACTGGTTGGATCTCCTTGAGTCCAACTAATACAGATCAGGATTAAGTCCAACTAATGCAGATCATCCATCACCTTGGACTTGGCCATGGACTATACACTGATAACCTGTGGAGAAGTTATTCTGTCTTCTGGATTCTTGCCTTCACTTAACTCCCCACCATTGAAGTGCCTCTTTAGTTTTAAACCAAGTGCCATCTTGGTTTTAAGAAAAAATTTTCTCCTTCCCCATTTGGCTAGATAGCCTACTTCTCAAATCCAGAAATTAATGTTTTTTCTCTTTCTGCAATGGAAAGAGTAGTTTTCCATCAACTTGAATCTTTCACAATCCTTATGAATTGCTCATGGGAAATATGCTGTGTCCAGAAGCTTTGAATTCATCCTTGATTTCTCTTTCTTTTATGCTGTTGTTGTTGTTCAATCATTCAAGCATATCTGACTCTTTCCAAACCCATGGACTGCAGCATGCCAGGCATCCCTGTCCTTCACTGTCTCCCAGAGTTTGCTCAAAGTCATGTCCATTGATTTGATGATGTCAACCAACTCATCTTCTGTCACTCCCTCCTCCTGCTGCCCTTAATCTTTTCCAGCATCAAGGTCTTTTCCAATGAGTCATTAGGTAGTCAAAGTTTTGGAGCTTCAGCAACAGCACAGTCCTTCCAATTAATAATTAGGGTTGATTTCTTTTAGGAATGACTGGATCTCCTTGCTATCCAAGGGACTCTCAAGAGTCTTCTCCAGCACCACAGCTCAAAAGCATTAATTCTTCAGCGCTAAGCCTTCTTTACAGTCTAGCTCTCACATTGGTACATGACTATTGGAAAAGCCATAGGTTTGACTAGTAGGATCTTGGTTGGAAAAGAGATGTCTCTGCTTCTTAATATGCTGTCTAGGTTGGTTATAGCTTTTCTTCCAAGGAGCAAGAATCTTTTAAATTTCTGATTGCAGTCTCAGTCCACATTGATTTTGGAGCCCAAGAAAATAAAGTCTGTCACTGTTTCCATTTTTATCCTCATCTATTTGCCATGTAGTGATGTGACCAGATGTCATGATCTTCGTTTTTTGAATGTTGAGTTTTAAGTCAGATCTTTCACTTTCTTCTTCTACCTTCATCAAGAGGCTCCTTAGTTCCTCTTTACTTTCTGCCATTAGGGTGGTGTCATCTGCATATCTGAGGTTGTTGATATTTCTCTCAGCAATCTTGATTCCAGCTAGTGCTTCATCCATTTCACATGACTTTTCTCTGCATATAAGTTAAATAAGCAAGATGACAATATACAGGCTTGATGTACTCCTTTCCCAATTTGGAACCAGTCCATTGTTCCATCTCCAGTTCTAACTGTTGCTTCTTGACCTGCATACAGATTTCTCAGGAGGTAGGTAATATGCTCTGGTATTTACATCTTGTTAAGAATTTTCCACAGTTTATAACTCATATTCAATTCTACCTTCAAAACAGTAAAGTCCAGTGGTGAGATAGTAAACCCATAACAACTGATTCTTTTAATTAATTTATTTATTTTAATAGGAGGCTAATTACTTTACAATATTGTAAATTTTGCCATACATTGACATGAATCAGCCATGAGTGTACACGTGTTCCCCATCCTGAACTCCCTCCCACCTCCCTCCCCATCCCATCCCTCAGGGTCATCCCAGTGCTCCTGCCCTGAGCACCCTGTCTCATGCATCGAATCTGGACTGGCAATCTATTTCACATAAGACAATATACATGTTTCAATGCTATTCTCTCAAATCATGCCACCCAACAACTGACTCTTAAAAAAAAAAAGCCTGATTGGTAGTACATGCCAATTCTTTCTGTAAATACTCCCAATGTGGTCAATTTTAGGTTAGCATCAGTTTAACAACTTGCTTGCAAAATTCTTCAAAATGCAAATATCAAGTCTCATGAGCCAGTCCAAGCCTCTTTCAGCACACCACTGGACTCTTTTCATAATGTCCACATTCTCATCCCCACCACCACTCCCTCATCTCAGCCACCGTCATCTCTTCCTGTACCATTGCTATGATCTCTAACTGGCTTTCCTGTTTCAGGCACAGTGAATTTTAGGGAATGTCAATCAAATTCTACCACTCCTCTGCTCCCCACTCCCACACATATGCACCTCTCTCTCTCTTCTTTCCAAACTCTGCTCAAATGTCACTTTATCCAAGGCACCTTTTATACACTACCCTGTATAAAATGTCAGTTCCACTCTTACCCTGACATTCCATGAGCTCTTAACCTGGTTAATTTGTTTCCTAAGTACTTATTGTCTTGATGGTCTGTACACAAGTTGGAAAAGAATTTCTAAATAGAATATTTCAGAAAGGAGTGAGTTAACTAAGAATAAGTTCAGTTCAGTTCAGTCACTCAGTCGTGTCCAACTCTTTGCAACCCCATGAATCACAGCACACCAGGCCTCCCGGTTCATTACCATCTCTCGGAGTTCACTCAGACTCAGGTCCATCGAGTCCATGATGCCATCCAGCCATCTCATCCTCGGTCGTCCCCTTCTCCTCCTGCCCCCAATCCCTCCCAGCATCTCAGCGATAATAAGAACACTGGAAGCAAAGAGGCCAACTTCCTGACAGACCACAGAGAGATAACTGTTAAAACAGCAGGCTGGCTCATGGGAGAGCCATGCCTATCATGGGTTAGTAGTCAACTTTAACAGCCTCAGGAAAAATAAAATTCCTGCTGAAAGGATGGCAGTAGGTGATTGGTTAGGATAGGTATTTTTAACTAACGTGGGGTCAGGGAGGAGGCCAGTGTAGATCAGGAGTGGGGATGGGAGTCATGGTAAAGGTAGGCAAGAGGGCCAGTCAGTCCTGGTGATGACTTTTGTGCTGGGTTCTGCATCTGTGGCGTTGGTACAAGGCCTCCCACCTGCAATACTGGCATATGGCTCCCTACACATTACCATCTGACATACAAAGCGCATGCAGTCCTCACTTTGCATGATAGAAAAGGACCATAAAAATTACTGAATAAACTGACAGTGAACTCAGTAATCAATAGAAAAGATAATGTTCATTCTATGATGTTTTAAATTTGTTTTGAAAACATTATAAACTCTCTGTCAGCTACTACTACTTGTACTTTGACAAAAGTGCTGCACTCAACAAATTAGAAACTTTGAGAATTTAAGTAATTTATTAATATTTCTTTGTAAAAACATATAAAAAATGCTTGCACCCTACTTACATTCTTCTTGTATAATTTACAACATTGTTGCTGTTGTTCAGTTGCTATTTGTGTTCAACTCTTTTTGACCTGACAATACACAACCTTAACGTACTGCCTTCCCAATTTTGAATCAGTCCATTGTTTCACGTCCAGTTTTAAATATTGCTTCTTGCCTTGCATACAGGATTCTCAGGAGACAGGTAATGTGGTTCAATATTCCCATCTCTTTAAGAATTTTCCACAGTTTTTTGTGATCCACACAGTCAAAGGCTTTAGCATATTCAAGGAAGCAGAAGTAGATGTATCGGTTTTTTGTTTTTTTGTTTTTTTTCAATTCCCTTGATTTTTCCATGATCCAGCATATGTTGGCAATTTAAAATTCAAGAAGGCAAAATGGTTGTCTGAGGAAGCCTTACAAATAAGTGAGGAAAGAAGAGAAGTGAAAGGCAAAGGAGAAAGGGAAGGATATATCCAACTGAATGCAGAGTTGCAGAGAATAGGAAGGAGAGATAAAACAGCTTTCTTAAATGAACAATGCAAAGAAACAGAGGAAAACAAGAGAATGGGAAAGACTGGAGATCTCTTCAAGAAAATCAGAGATACCAAGGGAACATTTCATGCAAAGATAGGCACAATAAAGGACAAAAATGGCAAAGACCTAACAGAAGCAGAAGAGATTAAGAAGTGGCAAGAATACACAGAAAAACTGTACAAAAAAGCTCTTAATGATCCAGATGACCATGATGTTGTAGTCACTCACCTAGAGCCAGATATCCTGGATTGTGAAGTTAAGTGGGCCTTAGGAAGCATTACTATGAACAAAGCTAGAGGAGGTGATGGAATTCCAGCTGAGCTATTTCAAATCCTATAAGATGACGATGTTAAAGTGCTGCACTCAATATGCCAGCAAATTTGGAAAACTCCACAGTGGCCACTGGCCTGGAAAAGTTCAGTTTTCATTCAGTCCCAAAGAAAGGCAATGTCAAAGAATGTTCAAATTACCATGCAGTTGCACTCATTTCACATGCTAGCAAGATTATGCTCAAAATCCCTCAAGCTAGGCTTCAGCAGTATGTGAACTGAGGACTTCCAGGTGTACGAGCTGTATGTTAAAAAGGCAGATTAATTTACAATATAAGAGTATCTTTTTTTACAACCTGGTGTATTATGCTCCTTTGGATCAATTTCCAACATTTTATGCCTTGTATTCTCAATGTTGTGAAATCTTTTCAAAACTTTAATTTGAAGTATTTGCTGCTGCCACTTCTTTTGAGAAAACTTCACCCTTTTCCTCACCACCACTTTCCTCATTTATGTTATAAGTTTGCCTTCACTAAGTTCTTCTGACTGTATATCTGGAATCTTTCCAACAGTATCAAGTTACCACTCCATGGTCAGCTATTTCTTCTGTAATCCATTTATTTTCATCTTGACTATAACTTCCAGTCCCATCATTGTTTCCCAAAGCACTTTCATCCTTGATGCCAGGTCCCTATTACAATTACTCATTTTGTAAATGTCATGTGGGTTCATCACTGGAAGAGAGGAGACAACACAACTACACATCCTGCTGTTTCTGCCTAAACTGAGTAACAGAGTCACAGCGACCAAACTATAGACTTTCAGAGAATTGATACCAATGTTTATGGATCGTGATGAGCATCTGTCATTACATAGTGATTTGTGGGCTGAAGTAGAGTAAGCAGCTTTATGCAATTATTAGTCATACTTTATGCAATTATTCAGTTTTCTGTGGTAATTGAAAACAGAACTATGTGTTGCAAGACTGATTTATTTAACTAGACTGAAAGTCTTGCATCATGAAAAATGAACCCCAATGTGTTGTCTCTTTCTCAAACAAGATGTAAATTCTATGAGTTCTTTGAAAAATAGGCTGAATCCTCTGTTGCCAGATCACTTACTGCCACATATCAGGCCATTAATGTTTAATTTAATAAATGAGTGAATTTGTCTTTACTAAATGCTTTATTTCAAAATAAAAATGATTTAATTCAATCACCTGGCTCTTCTGTTCTAAAGGCCTTTCATTAAAGGCTAATCTCTCTTCTTTGTGTTTAGAAATCCTATCAAAAATTCAATATCCTTCAGAAAATATGGAATTGAAAAACTAAAAGAAAACAAAATGAAAAAGCAAAAACCATTGATAGGAGTTTGTCAAAGAGGCTCAGGAACCAACAGAAAGATCTCCCAGTGGAGAAAGCTGAAACAATTTGAGCAACAGATATATCAAATGTTAGAGATATATTTTTATACACACACACACATATGTATATATATTTCTGAATGTTTTCGTCCCTTCAAAATTCACATTTCAGAATATTAATGCTCAAGGTGACCATGTTAGAAATTGAAGCATTTGGAACACTACTAGTTCATGAGGAATTCTCTGTTATGAATGGGATTAGTACCCGTGCGAAAGAGAACCCCAAGATCTTCCTAGTTCCTTCTGCCATATGAGATTACAATAAGAAATCTGCAGTCCAAAACAAAACCCTCACACCATCATGCTGCCAAAGTCATGGTGGGATTTAAGCCTCCAGAACTGTGAGCAATAAATTTCTAAGTCACCCAGTCAGTGATATTTTGTTATAGCATCCCAAATAGACCAAGACAGATTATAAATAAAATAAAATAAAACAAAATAAATATCTACGACCCCCTATTGATGTAAATAAATAACTGAATACATTAATAAATGGAGGATAATATGTAAATACCTTTTGTACAGGAAAGTTCCAAATAATTTGTATAGACAGTTCACTCTAAAGAAGGGGAAACCCAGTGCAACACTCCTGAACTCTGGGCTGCACATTGTGACTCTCTTCCAGAGAGGACAAAATGGAAGAAGGAAAAGAGAGTAGCTTTACAGTGGAGAAACCTGACAAATACAAGTGAGCCACTTCCTCAATAACCATAAACCAACATTATTAGGCATAAATTATTTTGTTGATTTGATGAACATAGAACTTTCCCTCTAAGACCATTTTCCCCAAAATACCCATAACTTCAGTTTAGTTACTGGAAGAGCATCAGAAAAACTGTAATCTAGGGACATACTAAAATACACTAGTATTCATCAAATTTGTTGAAATCATCAAAAGCAAGGAAAGTCAGAGAAGATTCACAGCTGAGAGGGGCCTTAGGAGACATGACAAGTAAATGTATGCAGTATCCTGCATGGGATCTTAGAAAAGACGAGAACTTTCTATAAAACTTAAGGAATGAATGTCGTGGAATGAATGTTTGCATCCCTCCAAACTTCATCTGTTCAAGTTTAATCTCCGAAGTGATGATATTTGGAGGTGGGTCTTTGGGAAGAAATCAGGTCATGAAGGTAGAGCCTTGTCCCAGAATGTCACATAGTTGGAGTTATGCAGCATGTAGATTTTTGCTTTCAATTATTAGTAGTATTTTAGATTCCTCCACATTTTCTCAGGGCTTGAGAGCTCATTTCATTTTAGCTTTGAACAGTATTTGACTTTCTGGATCTAGCAATTTCTTTTGCAGTTCACCTACTGAAGGTCATTGTGGTTATTTTCAAGTTTTTGCGAGAATAAATAAAGCTGCTATGAACTTCAGGGAGAACCTTTTCCAGGCCTCTCTCCCAGCTCCTGATACCTCAAATATTCCTTGGATTGTAGATGGCATTCCCCTGTGTCTTCACACCATCTTCTTTCTGTGAATGACAGCTAAATTAAGCTGTGCCTTAACTCCTGATTCACGCATAAAATTAGAAATAACAGACTTGGTTTTTTTTTTAATCCCCTATATTTGTGGAAATACATTATTCAGCAATAAAATACAAATGCACCAAGTTTGAGAAATCTGTCAGGAGAAATTCCTCCATAGATTGTTTTAAGTCCTGCCCCAAGTCCACAAATGTGAGGTCTAGTACAAAGGCCTCAGAAGTAGAACCCAGAACAAGTTCACCTCCGAAGATGACTGAAATCTTTTGTAACCATTACCAAAATCCTCCAGATAATCACCAGCAGCCTTTTTGACCCAAATTAGGCAAAAATGTTCCCTCAGTAGTCACTCAATAGTGCCCTAACCAATCATCTAGTCCCAACATTCCAGCAGGAATTTTCTTGAGACTATAAAAATTGGCTGCTAATCCACAAAAACTGTTGACTCTCCCTGATCAAGAGGTTGGCCTGCTACACTCACAGTGCCTACACTATCTCTACTCTTTGCTCTTACTAAACTCACTCCCATCAGAAAAGCTCTGTGTCTGGCAATTCTCTTCCAGCTGGGACTCGAACTGCCTCAACATTTGGTGGCCCATTCAGGGACTCTGTGTGGCTCTCCCTCTGTCTATTTTCCTCTCTTGTTTCTTTGTCCTCGAACTCTTTGTGAACAGGCAACTGATTATGGAACCAACTGAGAAACTCTGGCCAGGGTTACTCTCTGGCATGTTCCAAAGGCCCCATATCACACTGCACCCCAATAACTGGCACCCAAGTGGATGAGGGTGCCTTTCCTCCTTATCCTTTAAGCTGAGGACCAGACCGTTGCTCGGTCATGTCTAACTCTCTGCAACTTCATGGACTGTAGCCCACCAGGCTCCTCTATCCATGGGGATTCTCCAGGCAAGAATACTGGAGTGGATTGCCAGGCCCTTCTCCAGGGGATCATCCCAACCCAGGGATCAGAACCAGTTCTCCCAAATTGCAGGTGGATTCTTTACCATCTGAGCCACCAAAGGAGTTGCCAGGAACTTAAAAGCCATTAGGGTGACCACCACTTATCCCATGACAGGATAAGGGGATTATGGAACGGGCCAGGCTATTAGAGGGTCTGTTCAGTTCAGTTCAGTTCAGTTCAGTCACTCAGTCGTGTCCGACTCTTTGCGACCGCATGAACTGCAGCACGCCAGGCCTCCCTGTTCATCACCATCTCTTCGGAGTTCACTCAGACTCACATCCATAGAGTCAGTGATGCCATCCAGCCATCTCATCCTCGGTTGTCCCCTTCTCCTCCTGCCCCCAATCCCTCCCAGCATCAGAGTCTTTTCCAATGAGTCAACTCTTCGCATGAGGTGGCCAAAGTACTGGAGTTTCAGCTTTAGCATCATTCCTTCCAAAGAAATCCCAGGGCTGATCTCCTTCAGAATGGACTGGTTGGATCTCCTTGCAGTCCAAGGGACTTCTTCTCCAACACCACAGTTCAAAAGCATCAATTTTTCGGCGATCAGCCTTCTTCACAGTCCAACTCTCACATCCATACATGACCACAGGAAAAACCATAGCCTTGACTAAACAGACCTTAGTCGGCAAAGTAATGTCTCTGCTTTTGAAAATGCTATCTAGGTTGGACATAACTTTTCTTCCAAGGAGCAAGCGTCTTCTAATTTCATGGTTACTAGCAAGAAAACTTCTGTGCAATGTCAGACACATATTGGCTCAAGCAAACACTGAGCCCACCTCCCTTGGCCACTGCCTTCCAGGTAGGACTACAGGGCAGATTCCTCAGCCTGTCTTCCCTGCTACTTTCACTTTTCCTTCCTCATTCCAAATTTAGCCTAGGAGTCGTTTCTGAGTCATCGCAGAGTGCCTTCCACATTTCAGGAAATCACCATACACCATGTCACATTGGTCTCGGGACCTCTTTTCTGTCCTTTCCTGCCCTACCCACCAGATGCATTTTCACACTGTTGTGCCGAGGCGTGTGCCTGGTCTAGTTTGTGCCACTCTCTGTCATGTGCTCAGGCAGCACCTCTCACTGTTGGGATTGTTGGCCATTTGTGCCATTAGACGTGCAGTGTCTCAGTTGCACACAGAGGGTATATTGGGACAGTTGGGACATCTTCTGTGGCCAGTGAACTCTCGGTAACCCCATCCTAAGAATGGGCTTGGGTACATCTCAAGAACCTCCCTCAGGCTCACCTCTAGGCTGTATTATCAGGAACTGGAAAAAATTTGACCCTGAAGTCTCAAAAAGAAGAGACTTGTAGTCTTTCGCAATGAAACTTGCAGTCGGTATGAATTGGGGAACCAAGAAAAATGGACTCTTAACTGCACAATAAATTACAACACAGTCCTCCAACTTGATCTCTTTTGTCATTCCTTATGCTTAAACCCTATGACACTCAGTCAGTATCTAAATCTGAGGGACTCATGCTGCATGTATCTTTCTATTGCCACCCTATCCCCTCAACCCTCCTTCTTTCTTCCTCTCTGTCATCCCTTTGGCCCAGGACTCTTTCCTATAATCAAAAGCCTGAAAAAACTCTCCTAAACATTCTAAAGAATCTCCTTCTAACTCCTCCATCTCTCAGGGAGGTAGACGGGTAGAAAATGGGAAGGAAAACAAGCTTTCCCAACTTTTGCAAGTTCCCTTATTCCTTCAGAGTCTTCTGATCAGACTAAGACCTCAGTTCCCGCAAGGGACGATCTCTGCTGGGACAGCATCTTATCAGTCGGTCTGTCCTTGTCATCAAAGCCAATTTGAGCACTATTTGGTCTATATTTTAGCTATAGAATTATGAATATAAAAAAGGGAGATGAATTGTTTGACACTAGATGGCCATGACGCTCTTTAGACTCAGGAGAAAACTGGTTAAAATGAAATCCTTTTAAAATTGCAAAACCTGTTCTTTTTGCATGTGCAATTAGAAAAAGCTGACTTGTTAAATTCTTTTCTTGACTAGGAAATAGCCTGACATTGACTCATCGTATCCTTGAGATACACAACCCACTCTGCCTGAGACTTCAGCCTTGGACAAATTGGTAGAACTTCAAGCCAAGAAACAAAAAGACAAAGGGACACTTTAAATCTCAAGTGGAAAACTATGTGATATCTGTCTATCTGGATTTATGTGTCTCAGTGTGTGTCTTTGTCTTTGGATACTATTGCTAAGGTTAATTTGTAGACAATCTCTAATTTAATTGACCTAAAGAAAAGTAAACACTTGCAAATCAAACAATTCTAAATTCAAGAGAAATTAAATGAATTTCAGGTTCACATGAACTGGGAAATAATCAGTATTAAATTAACCTGGTATTAATGCTTGTCTGTTAATCTAATTAATATAGACATGTCTTAAGGTTCATCAGCATTGAGTAATACTTTTATTGTGCTTAGGTTTAATGTAGACTAAATATGATCTTATTATATCTGTTACAAATTTGTCAGCAAAGGAAGTCACTCAGTGTGAAGCAACTTTTAAAGAAAGAAAATGTAAATGAGATAAGAACTTTGGGTGATTTTTGTTTACCAATCTACAGAGTGCTGGCATAAAGGACAGTTCATGTTTGCTTAAGGAAAGTAAGATGTCTGTTTTTAATAAAGAAGTATAAAAAATGGAGTTACATTTTATTAAGGGAAAAGGAAGTAAGTCTCATGGGTGGCTGTTTCTGAATGGACAAAGTGATGGATACAGAAAGTGAAAAAAAAAAAGCTTGTGGAATGTGGACCCTGAGAAAAGTTTTCTAAGACATTGAACTGCCTTTGAAAATTTTTATTGCAAATAACTACTATTTCACTGTGAGTATAAGCTTGTAACAGACTGGAATTTGGTTTTCTCTCTTTGTTAAGAGAAAAAAAATTTTCTTGGAATGCAGCTTTTGATAACAGACTATGTGAATTTCTTTGCCTTTAAGTGATTTCTATTTGTTTTTTTTAAATCTTTCATTAGTTTGGTAAAATAAATATCATTTCATAATGATCTATGAATACTATGGCACAGATAAAACTCATTCTGCTTCTACAAACGTTAACCCCTCTTTGTCAGTCTTTTGCTATCCTGATGTCCTTGAAACATGGCCACAGTCTGTTCCTAAATCAGGGAATTTAGAATCAATAAAAAATGGCTGTGATTAAATAGTCAGGGCTATAGGAAATCCAAGAAAGTTGTTTGGATTTTCCTAGCTCCCTGACAAACTTCATTTTTTTATTTGATGAAATAAAGCCTTTCCTGACTTCAGGATGTCATAAAAGAAAGCATGTTAATAACTATTTGTGATACATCAGCAGAGTGGAGGCATTCTTGCCTTTAAGCCATGAAGTTATTCTTTAGAGCTAACACCCATGGGGGAGTTTATTCTGTGCCCTGCTGGGTGGAAAAAACCACAGGCTTAGGTTGCAGATAGATCCGGATCCAAATCCTGTCTCCAAGTTACTGTGTGGCCCTGGGAAACTTATCTAAGCTCTCTGAGCCTCAGTTTTCTTAACTATTAAGTATAGAAATAACAACTATCATGCAGAATTATGAGGGTTTGCTGAGATATGTTACTGATTCCAAGTTCATACAACTCACTGCATTTATTCAGTCACTAAGTTGTGTCTGACTCTTTTGTGACCCCATGGACTGCAAAGCTCCTCTGTCCTCCACTATCTCCCAGAGTTATCTCAAGTTCATATCTGTTGAGTTGGTGATGCTATCCAACCATCTCATTTCTCATCCTTCCCTGTCTGCACGGCAAGCCAATAAATAGAGATGAGTGTTAGGGCAAGGAATAGCAATTTTTTTTTTTTTTTTTCAGAAAGCCAGCAGATCAAGAAGAGGGCAGACTCCTGTTCCAAAGAACTATCTTGTCTGAATTAGAATTCAGGCTTCTTTTATACTCAGAGGGGAGGGAGTAAAGTTGAAAATTTCCTGGTTCCAGTCACCTCCTGGGTGTGTGTGTGTGTTAGCTGCTCAGCTGTATCCGACCCTTTGCAACCCTGTGGACTATAGCCTGCCAGGCTCCTCTGTCCGTGGAATTCTCCATGCAAGAATACTGGAGTGGGTAGCCATTTGGGCTGTGTTAATTTCTTCCTTCCTGCAGTTATTCACAGGTAGATGTTTCCTGTGAGTTAAACAAAGGTATTTTAGCTTAATGCTCATTCCTTTGGAGGCAGGGTTCCCAGAGATGTGCCATTATGCATAATTTAAGCTTATAGACCACATCACTTTAATGATTAACTTGTAATAGAATACAAAGATTCTTCCTGTTATAGTTATTACACTTAAAGCTTCCAGTACAGTGCCCCCAGCTTTCCTTTTACCTTTCCCTCTTTTCTTTAAGGTCATCAGCTCTTGCTGAATTCCTAGTCTTTTGCTCTGTTATTGTCTGGTAACAGGAAATGTATGCTACAAAAGCATCTCCTTCCTATGCTCCCCAGGGGCCTTGGAAAAGATGGTCAGGCAGAGGAGTTCTGAGTTTTCTCCTGCTGAATAAGAGTCTGCCTTTGTTCTGCTGGTCCTTTACTAATTTCAACAATTTCTATCAAATGCCTATTCTGGACCAGGCTCTTTACCAGGCTCTGGGCTACAGTGGGAACAGGGCACCCAGGTTGATTCTTGGAGGTGGTCAGCTAGGGTTCCTGTTCATTGAGCTGGGTATCTTCCATTTCCCCTCCAGTTCAGTTCGGTTCAGTTCAGTCATTCAGTCGTGTCCGACTCTGCGACCCCATGAATCGCAGCACGCCAGGCCTCCCTATCCATCACCAACTCCCGGAGTTCATTCAGACTCATGTCCATCAAGTCCGTGATGCCATCCAGCCATCTCATCCTCGGTCGTCCCCTTCTCCTCCTGCCCCCAATCCCTCCCAGCATCAGAGTCTTTTCCAGTGAGTCAACTCTTCGCATGAGGTGGCCAAAGTACTGGAGTTTCAGCTTTAGCATCATTCCTTCCAAAGAAATCCCAGGGCTGATCTCCTTCAGAATGGACTGGTTGGATCTCCTTGCAGTCCAAGGGACTCTCAAGAGTCTTCTCCAACACCACAGTTCAAAAGCATCAATTCTTTGGCACTAAGTCATCTTGATTTGAGAAGTCCCTCTGTTTTCTGCTGGAGTCTGACCCAGTTGCAAATAATAAACATCCACGCTGGCTCTGATGTACATTAAGAAAGGAGAATTGCCCACATTCAAAACATTCATTGAATTTCTATTCTGTATGAAATTCATGGTGGTGTCTATTGAGGACTGAATTGTAGTTAAAGGTTTCTTCATGTTGATTACTTCAAAAGAATTTTTTCCAGTATAAAATCTCTGATATACCATGAGGTGTACAACTTTTTTTTGAAAAAGGTTTTCCATGGTGATTACATTCATAAGGTTTCTGCCCTGTATGAATGCTATGACACTCATGAAATGTGACTTCTGGCTCTAGGCTTCTCACTTTGATGGTGTTCACAAGACTTCTCATTCTGGTATGGATCCTTTGGTTAAGAGGTGAGCTATCATTGATTCCACCCCAGATTCATTACTTTCAGAGTAGATGTCTTCACAGGGAATTCCAAGGTGTATGATGAAGTTTGAATTTTGACTGGAAGCTCTCACTCAGTGGTTCTATTCGGGGTTTTAATCCAACATGAAAGAAGCAGGACAGAACCATCTTTCATCCAGCAGATGACTTCATCCATGTACAATTTGCCTCATGATCCGCCACATCTAGATTATGATTCAAATTCATTCTAAGTGTGTCACATTGATGGGGGATTTATTTTTTGGAGAAGTATGGAGGTTAAATAAACAGGTGCATGTGTGTGTGCTCCGTCACTTCAGTCGTGTCTGACTCTTTGCAACCCAATGGACTGTAGCCTTCCAGGCTCCTCAGTCCATGGGATTCTCCAGGCAAGAATACTGGAATGGATTACCATGCCCTTCTTCAGGGGATCTTCCCGATCCAGGAATCGAACCTGCATCTCTTGCGTTGCAGGCAGATTCTTTACTGACTGAGCCACCAGGGAAGCCCTCACACCAACATGTTTTCCAACATTCTCACCTTGGTCTGGATTTTCCTGTAAGAGAACATCTCTGGGGTGGAAAGCTCACCTGTTCTATTGTCAGTTTGTCAGGTCATCATCTTTTCAAAAAAAGTCATAGGCTGTTCTTTATGAGTCTTTCAATGATATGAAGGAATAGACACATCTTCAAAATGTTTTACCATAAGGTGGGCTCCTTAGTTTTGCCATAAGGTAGGCTCTTTATGTTACAGAAATCTCACATACAAATCTTTTCCCTCTCAGGTTCTGGGAGGGAACCTGCCAGTGAGCACCTACCTCGCATTTCTCCCTCCTTGGTCCATAGCTTTCCTCCTTGTTTCAACTTACAGATCACATCTGGTTTGCTGTCTTCTTGCTTGTTTGTTTTTTGGATGAGCCACTTGACTTGCAGGATGTTAGTGCCCCCTACCAGGGATCGAACCTGTGCCCCTGCATGGAGTTCTAACCACTGGATCACCAGGAAAGTCCTTGGTTTGCTGTCTTGGTGCTCAGTGGAAAGTAGGATCTGTAAGTCCCCAGCATCGTGTCTCTGTGGTCAGCCATCTGTGCAGTCCCTGCTGCCCCAGGTAAAATTCATAGCCACTTCTGTAAATGTTGCCAGTGCCTTCTATTTGGTCCTTTCAAAGTCTTCTTGGGAAAAATCAGAGAGGGTGGATTATTTAGCAATTTATTTATTTTTGCTTATCTTCTAGTTCTTTGTGTGTTAGTTCACATTTCTTATTAATGGCTATGGGCATTTCATAGCATTGATATGTCATAATTTATTCAAGCACTTGCTTGTGGTATCTCAATCACTTCATAATAAAAAACCATCATTTTATAATAAAAACAAGCTGTTAAGGATTTAAAAGTTTAAGCCATTTCAAAAGGAAAAGCTAGCATTTGTTTAAAAAAAGAAAATTACCAATCCTCAAAGTCTAAAACGTTTAAGAGTAGATTTTGATAAGATGGGCATACCTCTTAAATGGAAAAATCCAAACTTCTGAAAATCCAAACTACTTCTTCTGAAAAGAAAAAGACCAAAGCCTGTCTGAGTGTACATTTCTATGACTGGATAATAATTAGATGCTCAGTACACCAAAAACTTAACTAATGAAATTAAATGGGACAAGACATGATTGTTGCTGTCTGGGGAAAAAATTCAGGTAATTATACATTTTCCACCCAAACAAAAGGTCAGGCTGTCCTACACTGTGAAGCCATCACATGGGCCATTAGCTTAACATTAAGCCAGAGAAGTTCTGTCTTCATTGTTTTGATCCATCTCAAAAGCTACTCTGAGCACCTGGCACCTTCTTCTGCCATGTCCTGTACACACTATGCAGGGAATGGACCCCAGAAGCATACAAACCAATGGAGCAAGTGAGCCTTTTATGAGTAAAGATACTAAATCTGAAACACATGGTCCTTTTATCACTTGGAATCTGCAGCTTCTGCCTTTTGTCAGGTGCCTCAAAAGCTGCCAGAAGCAAAACTTGCCAACTGAAAGCGTTCTTGGAGATGGGTCTAAATGAAATTGGTCCTCCGTCCCTGACACCAAAAAAAGTGTAGGTGCTCCAGTATCTTCTGGGGGTGGTTTAGACTCTTGCTCATCCAGGTAGCTGGGTTGTTGAGCAGTGCACCTAGGACAGTGTGCATCACATCCCATTTACACATCTATTCTTTTTGCAGGTTTCCCTTTTTCAACAACTTTGTTGTTGTTTAGTCACTAAGTTGTATCCGATGCTTTGCAACCCCATGGCCTGTAGCTCACCAGGCTTCTCTGTCCATGGAATTTCCCAGGCAAGAATACTGGAGTGGATTGCCATTTCCTTCTCCAGGGGATCTTCCCCACCCAGGGACTAAACCCACATCTCTTGCATTGGCAGCCAAATTCTTCACTGCTGAGCCACCAGGGAAACCAGTTTTAACTGCAGCCATGAAATTAAAAGACGCTTACTCCTTGGAAGAAGAGTTATGACCAACCTAGATAGTATATTCAAAAACAGAGACATTACTTTGCCAACTAAGGTCTGTCTAGTCAAGGCTATGGTTTTTCCTGTGGTCATGTATGGATGCGGAGAAGGCAATAGCAAGCCACTCCAGTACTCTTGCCTAGAAAATCCCATGGATGGAGGAGCCTGGTAGGCTGCAGTCCATGGGGTCGCTAGAAGTCGGTCGCGAGTGAGCGACTTCACTTTCACTTTTCGCTTTCACACAATGGAGAAGGAAATGGCAACCCACTCCAGTGTTCTTGCCTGGAGAATCCCAGGGACGGGTGAGCCTGTTGGGCTGCCGTCTATGGGGTCGCACAGAGTCGGACACGACTGAAGCGACTTAGCAGCAGCAGCAGCAGCAG
>SJYT01078194.1:268114-297586 GCA_006410635.1 Cephalophus harveyi
TGAAGCTGAAACTCCAGTACTTTGGCCACCTCATGCGAAGAGTTGACTCATTGGAAAAGACTCTGATGCTGGGAGGGATTGGGGGCAGGAGGAGAAGGGGACGACAGAGGATGAGATGGCTGGATGGCATCACAGACTCGATGGATGTGAGTCTGAGTGAATTCCGGGAGATGGTGGTGGACAGGGAGGCTTGGCGTGCTGCGATTCATGGGGTCGCAAAGAGTCGGACACCACTGAGCGACTGAACTGAACTGAAAATTTACATACCATAAAATTCACCCATTCTTAGTGGGTCACTGAGTTTTAGTCATTTTGCTGAGTTGTGCAATGAGCTGTTTTTACTTCTAACTGATACGTGGATTTTCTCCCCACACCAATCAGTTCAGTCGCTTAGTCGTGTCTGACTCTTTGCGACCCCATGGACTGCAGCACACCAGGCCTCCCTGTCCGTCACCAACTCCCTGAGCTTACTCAAAGTCACGTCCATTGAGTCGGTGATGTCATCCAAACATCTCATCCTCTGTTGTCCCCTTTCCCTCCTGCCTTCAATCTTTCCCAGCATCAGGGTCTTTTCAAATGAGACAGTTCTTCACAGGTGGCCAAAGTTTTGGAGTTTCAGCTTCAGCATTAGTCCTTCCAATGAATATTCAGGATTGATTTCCTTTAGGATGGACTGGTTGGATCTCCTTGCAGTCCAAGGGACTCTCAAGAGTCTTCTCCAGCACCACAGTTCAAAAGCATCAGTCCTTCGGCGCTCAGCGTCAATAGGGTGTCCTACAAATCAATTCACTGTGTAGTTCGGCGCCTCGCCCCGCCCGCTGGGTCGCCGCTGACCGGCCCCGGCTCCCAGTGCCGCGCCCGCCGGGACTGCCCAGCCTCCCCGCACCCGGCCCCCACCAACCTCCGCCCCGGGGCCTCCTCGTCCCACCTCCAGCCGCGCGCGCCCGCCCGCCTTCGCTCCCCAGCGGGCCTGCCTGCCTGCCTGCCTGCTGTGCAGGCGGCGGCGGCGCGCCAGCCCCCCGGATGCTGGAGCCAGGCCCCAGAATGAACGGCTTCTCGCTGGGCTAGCTGTGCTGGCTCTTCTGCTGCCCACCCTGCCCGAGCCCCATCGCCGCCAGGCTGGCCTGCCTTCCGCCTGAGCCCACTTACATTGTGCTGGCGCCGGAGCAGCACGGCCCCGGCGCGCCCGCTCCGGCCTCGGCCGCTTCCACTCCTCCACCTTAGCCGCGGCCGCAGTCCGAAGACGGGGGCCCGGGGGCCCGGCGCGTGCAGCCTGCACCTGAGCAAGCGCGCCGACTGCTCGCAGCGCTAGCTGGAAGGGGTCGAGGTCTTCTCGTGCACCGCCGGGAACAACGGCTAAGCTGCATGTTCGTGCGCTGCACGCCCTCCAGCCGCTACACGCGGCTCTTCTCGCACGGCAACGCGGAGGACCTGGGCTAGATGTGCGACTTATACATCAGTCTGGGTTCGTGCATCAACTGCAACATCTCCTACGACCTACTCCGGCTACGGCATCAGCTCCGTCAAGCGCCCCCCAAGAAAAACCTCTACGCAGACATCGACGCCGCGTGGCAGGTGCTGCGCACCCGGAAAGATCTGTGTCATTGAAATGCACAAAACTTAGCTGTCTGCCTCCCAGCAACATCTTCTTGCTGTCTGTATCAGCCTGTGATGAGCTAGCTGCAGACACTAGCTTTTCCTGGTGTGCTCTGGTATCGCACCATCACTGGAGCGTGGATTGCCACGTACGGCATAAGTCCGGAGAACATCATCTTGAATGGCCAGAGCATTTGGACAGCGCCCTCCCCCCCCCCCCCCCCCCCCCGCCCCGGTAGACCTGGCCTCCAGGTGCGAGTGTGCTGCCGCGATTCTCCATTCGCCTGTGATGTCTGGGTGGCGTGTGGCTTTTCCCGGCAGCAGGAAAACGTACTGCTTTGATGCCTTCCCCAGCATTGAAAAGATCTCCAAAGTCACCTCTCCCGTGTTAGTTATTCACGGCACAGAGGACGAGGTCATTGACTTCTCCCACGACCTGGCCATGTACGAGCTGTCCCCAGGCCGTGGAGCCGCCCGGGGTCTAACGGGCCGGGCGTAATGACTTAGAGCTTTACGCACAATACCTAGGGAGACTAAAACTTCATTTCTCACGAACTTCCCAATTCCTGAAGACGACGACTTGATATTACCTCACTGACTGTGAGCACGAGTCCTCCGTGTTACACATGCTCTCACTGGACAGCGGTCATGGCGTGATCACCACAGGGAAGCACCCAGCTTTTCCGGCATCCTCATCAGACAGCCGAGGACTTCTCGGTCTTTCATATACAGAGATTCTACCGACTCACACATCGTGTTAAACGGAATAGTTGTGACTTCCAGCTTCATTGCCTTGCAGGGCGGGAATGAGAGCTGAGTGGGGGGACCACTTTCTCATGCTGTAAAAAAGGCTGCTCACACCCCTTTCTCCACCTTACCCATCATGTAGGATTCATTTATGCAGGACTCAACCTCTCTCCCTGGTGGCCTTCCCTGGTGACTCAAAGGATAAAACATCCCCCTGCAATGCAGGAGACCCGGGTTCAATCCCTGGGTTGGGAAGATCCCCTGGAGAAGGAAATGGCAACCCACTCCAGTATTCTTGCCTGGAGAATCCCATGGACAGAGGAGCCTGGCAGGCTACAGTCCATGGGGTCTCAAAGAGTCGAACACAACTGAGCGACTTCACTTTTTCACTTTCAACCTCTCTCCACCCGTGTTCCAGTATTTGACCTGCAGCTCTCTTTCAGCCACTGGATTCATGGGTTCAGTCTATTTGTGAAGCTGTGATTAGTTTAACTGGAAACCATTGTGATTAAAATTGCTTCATTTTTATTGACATGCCAATCTGTTCCCCAAAACAAATCAATTAAAGGGTAATTTACTGGAACTATGGTGATTGGCTTCATCAACTGAAACCATATAAATATAACTGGAATATTCTTAAACAAAATGAAACTTTTTTAAAGTATAAATTTAATACACTAGTCCACAGAGTTTTAATATTTGGATTGTCTGGTTGGTCTAACAAAGAACCTAGCCAACTTTCCTCTTTGTAGGCTTTTTTAAAGTACTGTACATATTTGCAATCACATTGTGCAAAGATTCCTATTGAGTAATTTTCTTCTGTCAGGCCACAGCAATGACTGCAGATTCCTTGTTTGCAATGTAAGTGATTGAATACATTTTGTTAATATGTTTTTATTGCTATGTTTTGCTATTAAAATTTTTATAACATTTCCAAGACAAAAAAAATAACAAGTTTATGCTTTGAAAAATTTATGTAATTAAAATTTCACTAAACTAATCTTTTTAGTTTAGGAGTTATTTGGGTTTTGACACTGGGGTTGCACCAACAGAAACGTAAGATGCTTAAAATTGTTACACTGCTTCTGTTGGTTGGGGATTTGGGTTTGAGAGTTCTTCGGTTTTATTTAAAAATCTTTTTTTTTTTTTTCCAACTTTAAAAGCCTTAAATGTACTGTAAGCCTCCGATTGTTGTACAGCTGGGTTGCGGTTGACTGCCTGTTTGTGTAGTGTTGCCTGAATGCAACACAGTGGTTGGTCATGGAATAAAGGATACATGGATCTGAAAAAAAAAAAAAAATTTATAGGAGTTTGTGCAGACCTCACAGATGCCAGGGCTCAGCCCGCAGACAGTCCTCATGTCAGACGCCAGTCTCAAATCTCAGGTTGTCACCTGTACTTCTCACTGACAAGCTATACTTTGGGACTTCCTGCAACATCCCCCTCCTCAGGTGTGATAACTCACTAGAAGGATTCAGAGAACACAGGAAAATACTTACTATGACTGGTTTATGGTAAAGGGTGCAACTCAGGAGCAATCACGTGGGCACAGGGGCAAGGTATGCAGGAGGGGTGCTGAGTTCCCAACCTCTCTCTAGGCATGTCACTCTCTCAACACCTTGGTGTTTTCACCAGTCTGGAAGCTCCCCGAGCCTTGACGTTTGGAGTTTCATGGAGCAGCCATTACGTAGTTTTAATTGAGTAAATCAATAGCCAGTACTAATTAACTCACTGTTAGCTCCTCTGTCCTCTCAGGAGGTCAGCACAGCCCTCTAGTCATGCTTACTAGCCTCCTTCCTGAAGCCATCTAGACCACTCATCACCCCAGAGACTCCAAGGATTTTAGGAATCATGTCCCAGGAACCAGGGACAATGACCAAATATTGACTTCTTATATCATATCCAATAACACCACAATCCAGTGTTAGGGTATTGCTGTCGCCCCAGTGAGATCTCTTGTGTCTTTTACAGTTAATCCTCATCCCTCGCCCCAGCTCCAGGTAACCATGGATCTACTTTCCATCTCTATTAATATTGCTTTTTCTAGATATTTTTGTATTAATGGAGTAATACAAAATCTCATCTTTTGTGTCTGGCTTCTTTCACTTGGTGTACTATTTTTGAGGTCGTCCATATTATAAATGTAGTTCATCCCTTTTTATGGCTAATATTTCATTGTATGAATGGGCCACATTTTTTGTTTATCCCTCTATCAGTTGATGGACATTTGGGTTTTTCCACTTTTTGTTGTTGTTCAGTCGCCCAGTCAATGTCCAACTCTGTGACCCTATGGACTGCAGCAAGCCAGGCCTCTCTGTCCCTCACCACCTCCCAGAGTTTGCCCAAGTTCATGTCCATTGCATCGGGGATGACATCCAGCCACTTCTTCCTCTGATGCTCTCTTCTCCTTCTGCCCTTGATCTTTCCTAGCACCAGGGACTTATCCAATGAATCAGCTGTTCAAATCATATGATCAAAATATTGGAGTTTCAGGTTCAGCATCAGTCCTTCCAGAGAGTATTCATGGTTGACTGAATCCAGAGACTGACTGGTTTGATCTCCTTGCTCTCCAAGGGACTCTCCAGCACCACAGTTTGAAGGCATCAACTCTTTGGCACTCTGCCTTCTTTATGGTCCAGCTTTCACAACCGTACATGACCACTGGGAAAACCATAGCCTTGACCATACGGACCTTTGTCAGCAGAGTAATGTCACTGCTTTTCAACACACTGTCTAGGTTTGTTATCGCTTTCCTGCCAAGAGGCAAATGTCTTCTGATTTCATGACTACAGTCACCATCTGCAGTGATTGTAGAGCCCAAGAAGAGGAAATCTGTCACTACGTCTACTTTCCCCCCTCTATTTGCCATGAAGTAATGGGACTGGATGACATTATATTAGCCTTTTTTTTAATATTTAGTTTTAAGCCAGCTCTTTCACTCTCCTCCTTCACCCTCATCAAGAGGCTCTTTAGTTCCTCTTCGCTTTCTGCCATTAGAGTAATATCATACACATATCTGAGGTTGTTGATGTTTCTCCTGCCTATCTTGATTCCAGCTTGTAACTCATTCAGCCCAGCATTTCTCATGATGTACTCAGCATATAGATTAAACAAACAGGGTGACAACAGATAGCCCTGTTATACTCCTTTCTCAATCTTGAAGCAAGCAGCTGTTCCATACAGGGTTCTAATTGTTTCTTTTCCACTTTTGGGCTACACCAAACAATGCTGCTAGAATATTTGCATGAATAACATTTATTTTTAATAATAATAATATGTACAGAGGAGAAAAGTTTCAAAATGAAAGTGATATTTAGGTAATGATTCTTTGATTTTTTAATTATTTTAATTGGAGAATAATTCAGTTCAGTTCAGTTCAGTCGCTCAGTCGTGTCCGACTCTTTGCGACCCCATGAATCGCAGCACACCAGGCCTCCCTGTTCATTACCATCTCTCGGAGTTCACTCAGACTCACGTCCATCAAGTCAGTGATGCCATTCAGCCATCTCATCCTCGGTCGTCCCCTTCTCCTCCTGNAGATGTTTTTCTGGAACTCTCTTGCTTTTTCCATGATCCAGCGGATGTTGGCAATTTGATCTCTGGTTCCTCTGCCTTTTCTAAAGCCAGCTTGAACATCAGGGAGTTCACGGTTCACGTATTGCTGAAGCCTGGCTTGGAGGATTTTGAGCATTACTTTACTAGCATGTGAGATAAGTGCAATTGTGCGGTAATTGGAGCATTCTTTTGCATTGCCTTTTTTTGGAATTGGAATGAAAACTGACCTTTTCCAGTCCTGTGGCCACTGCTGAGTTTTCCAAATTTGCTGGCAGATTGAGTGCAGCACTTTCACACCATCATCTTTCAGGATTTGAAACAACTCAACTGGAATTCCATCACCTCCACTAGCTTTGTTCGTAGTGATGCTTTCTAAGGCCCACTTGACTTCACATTCCAAGATGTCTGGCTCTAGATTAGTAATCACATCATCATGAATATCTGGGTCATGAAGATCTTTTTTGTACAGTTCTTCCATGTATTCTTGCCACCTCTTCTTAATATCTTCTGCTTCTGTTAGGTCCATACCATTTCTGTCCTTTATCGAGCCCATCTTTGCATGAAATGTTCCCTTGGTATCTCTAATTTCCTTGAAGAGATCTCTAGTCTTTCCCATTCTGTTGTTTTCCTCTATTTCTTTGCATTGATCGCTGAAGAAAGCTTTCTTATCTCTTCTTGCTATTCTTGGGAACTCTGCATTCAGAGCCCCTGAATAGAGACTCAGTTCTTATGAACAGAAGAGCTTCCAAGAAAACCACAGGCAGCTCAGAGTCTAACTCCCTGAAAGTACAATCCAGCAGTTTCTTGAAACACATGTCCTCCCACCCACAATTCCCTCTCTTGTTTAGAGACAGAAAAGGAATCATAGGAAAAATCACCTTTTTGAAATAAGGAAATGTATGCCTTAAAATAGCAAGATATCAAAATACTTTGTACACGGGTATGTTCTGATTCTCCAAAGCACTTTACTTCTTTTTCATTAGTCTTGCAAGCTGCCCTGTGTTGAATGCTTACAAACCCAACAACAACAAAAACAATATCAATAACACAAAAATAGAAGTGGGTTCCATTCCCATGCTAGTTTGGTGATGGGGGGATGGAGTCAAGAAGAGGGGCAAACAGCATAGTATTACTTTTCCCATAAAGAGGTTGCTGTTTTTAGGAAGTTGTTTTACTGTAAACAGAGTAATCACGATGGTGTAATCACCTAGAGCCAGACATCCTGGAATGTGAAGTCAAGTGGGCCTTAGAAAGCATCACTACGAACAAAGCTAGTGGAGGTGATGGAATTCCAGTGGAGCTATTTCAAATCCTGAAATATGATGCTGTGCAAGTGCTGCACTCAATATGCCAGCAAATGTGGAAAACTCAGCAGTGGCCACAGGACTGGAAAAGGTCCGTTTTCATTCCAATCCCAAAGAAAAGCAATGCCAAAGAATGTTCAAACTACCATACAATTGCACTCATCTCACATGCTAGTAAAGTGATGCTCAAAATTCTCTAAGCCAGGCTTCAGCAATATGTGAACCGTGAACTACCAGATGTTCAAGCTGGTTTTAGAAAAGGCAGAGGAACCAGAGATCAAACTGCCAACATCCGCTGGATCATGGAAAAAACAAGAGAGTTCCAGAAAAACATCCATTTCTGCTTTATTGACTATGCCAAAGCCTTTGACTGTGTGGATCACAAGAAACTGGAAAATTCTGAAAGAGATGGGAATACCAGACCACCTGACCTGCCTCTTGAGAAACCTATATGCAGGTCAGGAAGCAACAGTTAGAACTGGACATGGAACAACAGACTGGTTCCAACTAGAAAAAGGAGTATGTCAAGGCTGTATATTGTCACCCTGCTTCTTTAACTTCTGTGCAGAGTATATCATGAGAAACGCTGGGCTGGATAAAGCACAAGCAGGAACAAAGACAGCCGGGAGAAATATCAATAACCTCAGATATGCAGTGACACCACCCTTATGGCAGAAAGTGAAGAGCAACTAAAAAGCCTCTTGATGAAAGTGAAAGTAGGGAGTGAAAAAGTTGGCTTAAAGCTCAACATTCAGAAAATGAAGATCATGGCATCTGGTCCCATCATTTCATGGGAAATAGATGAGGAAACAGTGGAAACAGTGTCAGAATTTATTTTGGGGGGCTCCAAAATCACTGCAGATGGTGATTGCAGCCATGAAATTAAAAGATGCTTACTCCTTGGAAGGAAAGTTATGACCAACCTAGATAGCATATTGAAAAGCAGAGACATTATTTTGCCAACAAAGGTCTGTCTAGTCAAGGCTATGGTTTTTCCAGTGGTCATGTATAGATGTGAGAGTTGGACTGTGAAGAAGGCTGAGCGCCAAAGAATTGATGCTTTTGAACTGTGGTGTTGGAGAAGACTCTTGAGAGTCCCTTGGACTGCAAGGAGATCCAACCAGTCCATTCTAAAGGAGATTGGTCCTGGGATTTCTTTGGAAGGAATGATGCTAAAGCTGAAACTCCAGTACTTTGGCCACCTCATGCGAAGAGTTGACTCACTGGAAAAGACTCTGATGCTGGGGGGGATTGGGGGCAGGAGGAGAAGGGGATGGCAGAGGGTGAGATGGCTGAATGGCATCACCGACTCAATGGACGTGAGTTTGAGTGAACAGCGGGAGTTGGTGATGGACAGGGAGGCCTGGCGTGCTGCGATTCATGGGGTCACAAAGAGTCAGACACAACTGAGTGACTGAACTGAACTGACTGAACTGAAATAGAGTAATAGATGAGAAGTTCAGTCTCTTAAGAGAAGAGGGCAAAGCCATTTGAGCAGCCGGCAGCTAGGTGTTGGTAGCTGTAACAGGTTTGCTTGAGGGAGATCCCAGCCACCCTTACTGTTACTGCAAATCCTTCAGTCTGTCTGACCTCAAACATGAGGGAGGGAGTGGGAAGCATCACACACCCTGGATGCATGAAAATGAATGCAGACAGCACCAGAGCGGCCCCCACAGGTCCTCCCCCACCACCACCAGTGACTATTCAAGAAATCAGTTTGTGACTTACCCATGGTTAAGCTGATAAAGAATCTGCCTGCAATACAGGAGACACATTAGACACGGGTTCGATCCCTGGGTCAGGAAGATCCCTTGGAGGAGGAAATGGCAACCCATTCCAGTATTCTTGCCTGGAAAATCCCATGGACAGTGAAGCCAGGTGGGCTATAGTCCACAGGGTCACAAAAGAGTCGAACATGACTGAAGCAACTTAACACAATTGCACAGCACGTGGGCATCCTTTCAGAGAGCCTGTTATATCCATTTTTCCCTTTCAAGATGCTCTCTGCAAGCTTAAAAACAAAAGACACATAGGATCATGGCTAATTACACATTTTTTATGTCTTTTAAGTACTTTTCTCCCTTCCTGCTAAACACCTGGGCTGGCTGGAGGGTCAAAGGTGACCAGACTGAGTACCCTTCCCATGGCCCCACGTCTTATCCCACATTCATGCTGTTGCAGCTGCAGAGGATCTCCTTGAAGGTGTGGCGCAGCTCCAGGCTCCAGGAAAGCAAGATCAGCAGGTTGATGATGGTGGCGCACATGATGAGGACCAGGTGGGTGTTGGAGTGGGCAGTGTAGCAGACGCAGTGGGGTTGGTGGGACAGGTTATGATGAGGATGAGGTGGAGGAAGAAGGGGCCCCAGCAGAAGATGGGGACCCCCAGCAGGCTGGTGGTGATGACTGCCCCCTTCATACACAAGTGCTGCTGGCCAATGGGCCACTCCCTCAGCGGGCAGCTGTGCAGCGATGTGCTCGATGTGAAGCAGGGTGAAGAGGAGCACGTGCACATAGAGGGTACCCATGAGAAGCAGCACGGCAAGGAACATGGTGATCGGGCACACGATGACCGTCTTGCTCTCAGAGTAGACAACGAACTCCACACTGCAGACCCTGCAGCCCAGCCAGATGGCTGCAATCAGGGCCAGCACCTTCCGCATGGTCATGACACTGTGGTAGCAAAGTATGTAGAAGATGGTGGTGTACCTGTTGACTGCAATGGCCAGGATGTTGCAGATGGGGACCACCAGGGAGAGGCAGATCATGGAGTCAAAGACATTGTCCATGTGCTGGATGAATTGGTCCTTGAAGGTCCGGTAGTCGCTGCTGACCACAGGGATCATGAGAGTCTCCAGGGCATTGGACATGCTCACCAGCATGCCAGCCACAGCCAGGCTGCAGAGGAAGATGTACATGAGGGAGTACAGGTTGCCGTTCCAGACCACGGCCAGGATGACCAGGATGTTTTCCAGAAGGCTGATGATGCCAGGGCCAGGAAGACCTCAGGCTTGATGAAGACCTGCTCGCAGAAGCTGCTGCTGCTCTAATTGCTGAAGTTAGGGGCTGCAAGATGCTCTGAGCTGGTAGGCAGCAGTGGTTGAGCAGAGTGCAGATAGCATGACGCATTCATTGCTCACAGTCGGCTGGCTGATCGGAGCAGGGGCTCCAGCAGGGGCTCCAGCAGTGTCCCGAGGCTGCAGTTGCTGCTGATTCTAGGAAAGAAAAAATTCCTTCCATATCCTTCTTTTAGATGCTTTTCCAGTGCACTCTTAGATTTTGTTCTTCCCCAGAATAAAAGGATGGAGAGAGAAAGAGAACAATAGGGAGAGAGGAAAAAGTCAGCTTGAAGACGTACAGAGTACTTTCCTCTGCTTCTCCAAGATGAGCAGTTTTAATAGAAACTCTTCTCTCTCTCTCCCTTCTTACCTTCCTTCCATCTCTCCCTCTTTTCCCCTCTCACATCCCCATGTGGGAACAGAAACCCAGCCAATGGCTGGTACAGTTACAGCAGTTTTCATGGTAAGTCATGGGACGTGGTACCCGTTGTTAGGAGTGAGGGGTGAACACTCAGTTTATATACATTGGCTGGAGGCAAACACCTCCTGCTTAATCTTCAGTGCAGCGAAATGACTAGTGAGCTTTGGGCACCTCTCTGACTGACAGTGCCAACTCCCAGGGCTTGGACCTGGAGATTCAAAAGTAGCCTGGTGCCCTCTACAGGCCGGACTACTCATCTCTCCATTGATTGGGCTGAGCAGTTTCTGTCTAGAAAACTGCCACAGCCATCTTTTCATCCATTTATTTGCTCATTCTTTTTTTTGATAGCAAACATTTACTAAATGCCTACCATGTGTTGAGTTTCTGCCCCGTGCAGGAACATCCTTGTTTCTTCCAAACTCAGAGTCTGGGGTGGAAGACGAGAAATCCGGCATTTTTATTATAGGGAGATACATACTTGAATCAGGGAATGCCAGGGGCTGGAGGAGTTCAGAGGGGACCCCTTCACCTGAGAGGTCAAAGGACATTCCTGGAGGAAGAAGCCTCTCAGTTATGACTTCAAAGAACAGAGGGGATGCCAGGTGGTGAGGCAGGGGCTGGGTTTGAAGGAGGTAGAAGAGGATTCCTGGCAGAGGGAATAACATGCTTACAGCCTGCAGGCTAAAAGCAGTGTTTCTGCACCCTGGACATAGGAGTCATCTGTAGGATGTGGTCACGGGGATCGCATCTGACCTCCTGAATCAGAATCACTCAGGGGCAGGTGGGTAGGTGTGTTTTCCCTTTTTAACGGGTGAGGGAGGACATAGCCAAGATTGAGACCTGTGGAAAAGAAAGCTTGGTGCTTCTGAAGGGCTTTAGTTTTCTCTGGCCGGAGTGTGGAGCCAGGAGACATAATTTGAGAAGTGAGCCTGCAGTTTTTTTCTTTTCCTAAGTGGAGAAAGGCGAGGATTCTGAAGGGCAGTCTCAGCTGAGTGTGGGAGTTTTCGACTGTATCCAGAAGCCAACAGGGGGCTGTGGAAGAGAGGAGATGGGGTTTGCAGTTTAGAAGGATTCCTCATTGCCTGGTGGAGACTGCCTCAAGAGAGGATGAGTCAGGAGCCTGGGGGGCCAGGGCTGCAGAGATTCACAGTGAGATGATGGTGGCCTGAAGCAAGGAGGGGGCCACGGGACCATGGGAGGAGTGGACAGAGATGCTTGGGGTGGTGGGTTCTGGAGATGTGAGTGCGATGGATTAGGACAGCGCAGGGAACACTTCTGCTTCCTTCTTAAGTAACAGGAAGAACAGAGATGGAAAATGCATTGGTTGGCCAAGAAGTTCATTCAGGTTTTCTGTACTATCTAATGGAAAAACCCCAATGAACTTTTCAGCCAGCCCAACAGAAGGCAGAATTTAGCAGCTGACTTTGATACTCAGTTCAAGTCAGATGTGATGCTGGACAGGAGGATGATGTAAACTCTGGACACAATGAGTCTGCTTCCCCAGCCCTCCTCGCCCAGTACCTGCATATCAATTACAGGTAGACTGATGTTCTGATTATCCAACTATCAGCTAACTATGTATGTGAGTGTGACTGTGTGTGTATTAGATAGAAGAAATGTGCATATGAAATAGAAGATAACTTAGAATACTTATGAAACTGTGGGGGTGGAGAGGTCTTAACAAGATAGGCAACCAGATGGGGGAAGGGATAGTTAGGGAATTTGGGATGGACAGGTACCCACTGCTATATTTTAAATGGATAACCATCAAGGACCTACTATAAAGCACAAGGAACTCTGCTCAGTCACATGTGGCAAACTGGATGGGAGAGGAGTTTGGAGGAGAATGGCTACATATACACAGATGACTGCGTCCCTTTGCTGTCCACCTGAAAATATCACAACATTGTTAATCAGCTATATCCCAACACAAAATAAAAAGTGGGTTTGTTTTTTTTTTTTAAGAAAAAAAAAAGGCAACCAAAAAGTGTGAAAATATCAGCAAAGTCAGAAGACAAACAGGAAGAAAAGACTTTCCATAGGCAAAGATTACTGTCTCTTCAATACAAAGAATACTCTCACATTAATAAGAAAGAGATGATTTACCTCTTAGAACACAGGGCAAAAAAACAGGGATAGGAATTCACTGAAGAGGAAATGCAAGTGGCTAATAAACTTAAGAAAAGGTATTCAGTCTTCTGGGGAATCCAAGAAAAGCAAATCAAACTTCAGATTGACAAGGGTGAAAAAGATATCAAATTCAGCAGAGAGTGTTGGGAGAAGAACACTCTCATGCGTTTCCAGGGTTTGTGGATAGTCTCATCATTTTCAGTGTCTACTAAAATAAAAAGAAATGCACCTGAGTGTGGATCTCAGTCTGTGAACTGAGGGACATGAGAAATATTTCTACTGATTTTCAGCAAAGTGGTTTCATTTCTGATGCTAAACCTGTCATGTTCCAGGTTGCAGAAAACACAGTCCTAATCCTTGTGGAGGTTTCTCTTCCTCACCCTCTGGGTCACATTCAGAGGTGTATTTACACTGTCCTGTCTGTGGTTTCGGGGGCCCTCATCTTACCTGTAAAGATCAGACTACTAGGTTTTTGCCCTGCTCTGTGTTTGGCCTGGGCTGAGCACCGACCGTCTTTCTCTGCTTCTGCTCTCTGTTTATGAGCATTGTTGAGAGTGAGCAGGAGGGACCCGGCACCCTCATGCCTAAAGAGTGTTGAGTTGGTCTCCTCTAAGCTCTGCTCTCCGCTTTCCTGGGGGAGTAGCACAGACACAGCTACTTTTAAACTGAAACTGTAGTTTGTTTTCTATGTCTGGCACTCTACTTATGTTTTGTAAATAAGTTCATTTGCACCCATTTTTTTAGATTCCACGTATAAGCAATATCATATATTTGTTCAAATATTCGAACCCCATGACTCAAAGAAACTTTTATTACACAACTGCTTTTAAGATTTACATATTTATTTTATTTTTATTTTGTTTTTGTCCATACCACGCAGCATGTGGGACCTTAGTTCCCGCATCAGGGATTGAACCCACAGCCCCTGCAGTGGAAGCGCAGTGTCTCAACCACTGGAATGTTAGGGAATTCCCTAAGATTTATTTTTACTTATACTCAAGGTTCCTAATATTTTTATGCTTGTAAATTTTGCTTTACCTTTTTAAAATTGAGCTATAGGTAACAGAAAATTCATGATTTTGAAATATACAGTTCAGTGGGTTTTTGTTTGTTTTTTTAGCGTCTTCGCGAAGTTGCCCAGCCAACACCGCTTTCTAATTCCAGGACATTTTCATCACTTCATCCCCATTAGCAGTCACTCCTCATTTGCTACTTCCCTCAGTCTCTAACAACTGCTAATCTACTTTCTATCTCTATGTGACAGTAAAAAATATGCTCATCGAGGCTGTGTTTAACTTTTGGATCACAAAACCCTCCATTTTCTGACTTTCTCATTTTTCAAATTCAAAACCAAACAAACAAAACCAATAGCTGAAGGTGAAAATGTAAACTAAACCAGCCAACTCTATGGAAAACAAAGCAGAGGATCCTTAAAAAACTAAAAATAGAGTTACTGCATGATCCAGCAATCTCACTCCCGCCTGGGCATATATCTGGAAAAGATGAAAACTCTAATTTGAAAATATACACTCACCCTAGTGTTCATAGCAACACTATTTACAATTGTAAAAACATGGAAACAATCCAAGTGCCCAACAACAAATGACTGGCTTAAGAAGATGTTTATATACGATGGAATACTACTCAGCCATCAAAAGGAACAACATATTATCATTTGCAGAATGTGACTAGACCTAGAGATCATATTACTAAGTGAAGTCGGTCAGTAAGAGAGAGACGAATATTATAAGATATTCTGTAAATGTGGAATCTAAAAAATAATACAAATGATTCTACAAAACAGAAACAGACTCACAAACATAAAAAACTAATTTATGGTTACCAAAGCATAAAGGGAGCAGGGAGGGATAAATTAAGAATATGAGATTAACAGATACAGATACTGTATCCAGATACTGATATTGTATATAGATACAGATACCGTATACAGATACAGATACAGATTAACAGATACTATTATACCTAAAATGGATAAGCAACAAGGATTTACTAAGTAGCACATGGAACGATCTTCAATATCTTATAATAACCTATACTGGAAAATAATCTGAAAAAATACATAATTGAATCACTTTGCTGTACACCTGAAACTAATACAATATTACAAACCAACTATACTTCAAAAAAAAAAAAAAGCAACAACAAAAACCCAACAACTATAAATTCTTCCATATTAAAATTCAGTATAAAAGTGGTAAAGTAAAAACAATCAAAACAACAAAACACAAATCTCTTCCTCTTACTCTCTTGAATTTCAAGATCTTAGGAATAGAGAATGAGTTGGAGAAGGAAATGGCAACCCACTCCGGTACTCTTGTCTGGAAAATCCCATGGACAGAGAAGCCTGATAGGCTACAGTCGATGGGGTCGCAAAGAGTCAGACACGACTGAGTGACTTCACTTTCACTCACTTTTTTAAAAAGAACATTCTTTGCTCTCTGCTGAAACCTCTTTTGGAAACTTAGGGTAAATTTTTGCTTCTCCAAGTCCATTTTCCTATGGTTAGTTGACAATTGTAGCAACTGAGTCAAATTAAGCATAAAAAAGCAGTTTTCTGAGGGTAGAAAAACAAAAGATCCATGTTGTTCTCAGTTCTTCTGGTTAAAGGACCAGATATGAGGAATTAAAGCCCTCCATGGTATACAGTGACTTAGCAGCATGCAGAATGGTATACAGACAATATCTCTCTGTATTTTTGGTTGAAAAAAATCAGTCTTAGCACTTTGTAGTTATAATATTTTCTTCAATCATAGAATTTTAACTTTCCTCACCTCCTCTTGTTACCTTTGCCTGTTTAGCACCTGAGTCCTATGTTCTGCGGAGAAGGCAATGGCACCCCACTCCAGTACTCTTGCCTGGAAAATCCCATGGTGGAGGAGCCTCGTAGACTGCAGTCCATGGGATTGCGAAGAGTCAGACATGACTGAGCAACTTGACTTTCACTTTTCACTTTCATGCATTGGAGAAGGAAATGACAACCCACTCCAGTGTTCTTGCCTGGAAAATCCCAGGGATGGGGGAGCCTGGTGGGCTGCCGTCTATGGGGTCGCACAAAGTCGGACATGACTGAAGCGACGCAGCAGCAGCAGCAGCCTATGTTCTGAGTGTTGTGTTTCTTGGTGAGGAGGGACATTACTCTGATGACATTACAGGGCTGGGGACTATGCCACTGAGTTGTCTCACAGCAGGACGGATGATCTCAGACTAGAGCTTCTCAACTTTTGCTGTGCATCTGAATCACCCAGGCAATGCTGATGCTGCTGGCCCATGGACTGTACTGTGAGTAGGGGGGAAAGTGATCTAATCATTTGCAGACATAGATGGAGAAACTGTGCTAATAGAGCCAGCCATGTGTGGAGTTCACTCTGTTGACGTGGAAAAGGAGCACCCCATTCTCAAAGGCCCAGTGGATAGGATGCCCCAGTTGCTGGACTCGGTGTGTGACCAGTGTCAGTCACAAAGGGGGTTGCCCAGAAGCATAACTCAGGCATCGCTCCTGTTGTGTGGCCTCTAAGCTCAATGTTCTGACCTCCCCAGAGAGATTGTGAGCCACCCAATATCATTTAGTAAATTTCTCTTCTGTTTAAATTAGCCAGAGTGGGTTTTGTTACTTATAACCAAGAATCTGACCCACTCTTGCATTCCAATCTGGATCAATAGGTATTGACTACCTGGAGGGCTGGGTAGTGAAGAATCCACGGCTTCATCCCACTTGGAAAAAGAGTTCTAGTGAAGGCAAAAGGAGAAGGGGGTGGCAGAGGATGAGATGGTTAAATAGCATCACTAACTCAGAGGACATGAATTTGAGCAAATTCCAGGAGATGGTGAAGACAGAGAAGCCTGGCATGGTACAGTCCGTGGGGTCGCAAGGAGTCAGACACGACTCGGCGACTGAACAGCAAGAGCTAACACAGGAATGGAAGCCTGCACACTGTGCCTCTGACATCCCTGTATCACAGTCTGTATGAGCTCCTTTTCCTGCTCTAACAAGTCACCCCAAATTTAGCAGCTTAAAATATCAGAAATGTATTCTCTCCCAGTTCTGGGTCAAAAATCCAAAAGAGGTTAGCAGGGCTGCATTCCTTCTGGAGGTGACAGGAGAGAAGCTGTTTTCTTACATGCCTCAGCTTCTAGAGGCCACCAGCATGTCCTGGCTCAGAGCTGCTTCCCCCTGTTTCAAAGCCCACCTGGTCATGTCTTTAAATCTCCCTCTGACTCTGACCTCTGTCGTTACATCTCCTTTTGTAACTCCTGACTCTACCGCTTCCCACACTACAGGACCCCTTGTGATTACACTGGGTCCGCTAGGGTAATCTAGGATCACTTCCCATCTCTAGACCCATAACCTTTTTTTCTTCTAAGTTTTTTATTTTATTAAAACATTTTTATTGGAGTATAGTTGATTTAAAACGTTGTTAGTTTCTGCTGTATAGCAAAGTGAATCAGTTATACAAATACATACAGCTACTCTTTTTTTTTAGATTATTTTCCCAGATAGGTCATTACAGAGTATTGAGTAGAGTTCCCTGTGCTATACCATAGGTCCTTATTAGTTATTTATTTAAATATAGTAGTGTGTATATGTCAATCCCAATTTTTCAATTTATCCCTCCCTGCCTTTCCCTCTTGGTAACCATCAGTTGTTGTTCAGTTGCTAACTCGGGTCCCGGTCTCTAACCTCATCCCCAGAAGTCCAGACATGGTGACAGATCACCCGCTGTGGTAGCTCCACGCAGCTTCCCATGGGGACAGGTGCCAGGCCCTTGTGCCCAGAGCCTCTGAAAGATAACCCTCTTTGTGGCGGGGGGGGGGTGAATTTCCTCCCCTGCACCTGGTCAGAATCCTCCAGAGACTGTATATCCACCCTCTTGGGGTTAAACTGAGAGTCAGAGCTTCAGGTATCTGTGGGTGGAGTAGGGGGGCACCTAAGGAGGGGGAGAAGGCTCTGGAGGTGTCAGATCATCAGTCCTTCAGCTGCCACACGGACACTCCCAGACTACGCAAGGCTTGTCTCCCACTTTAAGGAAGATCCTCACTGAGAATGGTGTCCAGCTCTGAGTGAATTTCACTCGAGGGTGTGGTCTGACTGCCTTCATCAGCTTCTACCCCGTTCTGCAGGGTTGCGGGGGGAGATGAGGGGAACATCCTATTCTCTTTTTTTCTCTAGAATTGGAGTTTCCTACAGAACCCGGTGGCAGGCTGGGTTCTCCAGGGTGGAGGTAGGCAGGCGGGAACTTTTCTGGAGGAGTGATCGACTGTGTGGGGAGGAGGAAGCAGGATGGGGCAGAGGGGAGAGTTGAACTTGCCATTGCAAGGTGGTCCTCAGCCAGTCCTGCAGCAGCCCAGAGCTGGAAGGGCTGGCAGAGCTGAACTGACCTGGGATTTTGTACCTCAACATCCAATGATCGTCTGTGTGGGATTCCCCTGCCCACACAGCCTCATGCAGACGTCCCTCTTCAGCTAATGGCCAGCGAATCCCCGAGAAGGACTCAGCTGCTTGCTCTTGGCCCCCAGCTCTCCCCACAGATGAGGAAGGCTCTTTCGACCCTGGAGGGAGAGGGGGACTGTGTATCGCGCCTGCCCATCCATCACAACCCCATCTGTATCTATACAGTGCAAGTGCCTAAAAGCACACCATAATCTGTCTCCTTCAGTCAGGTCCGCCTAAGGAGGATTCAAGTTCTAAAACCAGACATGAAGACAAACCCCAGAGAGATACTCCCACGAGAAGAGGACAGAAACCAACAGAAGGAAGGGAAGACTCATGTCTTTCAGCTCATGGGCATCTGGCTTATACTTACTGACAGCTGTGCAGGCTAGAATCTCCATCACTGTTAGATGGCTTCTCTTTCTCTCTGTAGAACATTCCAGAACACATGGAGTTGTGTTTGCATGTGTCAAATGTGCTTGCTCTGTGACTCCAACACAATAGCAATAACTTTTTTAAACATTTATTTGGCCATTCTGCATGGCATGTGGGATCTTAGTTCCCTGATTGGAGATCAAACCCATTCCCCCTGTACTGGGAACATGACCTTAACCGCTGGACCTCCAGAGAAGTCCCCAGCAATACTTTTTGGTAATATCACCCTGCCCGGGACACACTTCTTGTCAATATTCCTTGTGTGCTCTGCTCTTGAGGGCCCCAGAAGTGCTGTATGTGGCAGAACATATAATATACAAAAGAGAGTGTGCCGAGGGCTGTAAAAATGTAATAGCTGAGACCAGGTTGCTGTGCTCTGCTCAATTGTGTCTGACCCCGTGACCTGGTGGACTGTAGCCCACCAGGCTCTTCTGTCCATGAAAGTTTTCAGGCAAGAATATCGGAGTGGGTTGCCATGTCCTCCTCCAAAGGCTCTTCCCCACCCAGAGATCAAACTCCCATCTCCAGCACTGGCAGGCAGATTCTTTACCACTGTGCCACCTGGTAAGGCCCTGAGACTGGGTTAGAGGAATTAATTTTCACCATTTGACCTGGTTCCTCTGTGACTTTGGTAGGTTTTCCTCTGAGAAAAGATTTTGTAATTGTCAGGCACACCCACAGAAGTTTTACTAAGATACAAGAGTCACAACAGGTAGAATCCTTTGGAGTTCTATGAGGTTGACCATGAAGGTTTTCCTGTTTCGCTGAATTCATAATTTCAAGGAACATTTGTTGACAAAAACAGATGTTGATATAAAATGGAATGGGAAAGAGGAGCTTAAGTGCTGGAAGGACAGTTAGGGTGACTTCTGCCGCCAGAACCTTTCTCCCTAAAGCAGAGGGAGAATAATAGCTCTCTGATGTGATCTAAACCATGGCAATATGAATGTTTTCTTTGCTACAAATGGCTTTTTTTTTAAGTCAAGGCTTTTATGGAAACATTCTTTTCAAAGAAAAAAAAAAAGACTGGGTTCCTGTCGATGCTGAATAGTCTAGGTTTTGCCTCAGATGTGCCCACGCTTCTCTGAGAATTGAGATTTGCCCAGTGGGGAGCACTCAGGTGACAGCTATAACGTGACAGGCTTGACTTCCTGTCCAAGTGGGTGCGTTCCACATGAGCACATGATGCCCAAGAGCAACTGTGAAGGCTGCGTGCGTGCAGGTCTGGCTTGCAGTCCTGTCCTTGAGATGTTGTCTCCGGTTAGCATCTGCAGAATGTTAGCTCCCAACCTCTGCTTTCCTGGTGCTTCTCCAATCATCTACTTTCATTGGCTTTCTTCCTTTTGGGGATCAGTGGTGTGGTTTGCTGGGTAACACAGCACAAGTGGATGTGATGAAATGCCCAGTGCTATGCATTCAATCACATTCCTAAAGGGAGAAAGTACATTTCTGGCAGGTTTTCCAGAAGTCAAAGCGTTACAAGACTATGCAAAGTTTACCTCCAGAAGGACCTTTTATTGTAGATAAATTTATGGTTGAGTTTAAGGACATCGAACCTCTTCATAATATTGAGATTTCCATTCTGAAAGAATATGCTTCACCATCTTAATATTTCTTAATAAAACTGACATTTTCTACATATTCCTTAAAATTTTCTCTACATATTATATATTTGCTGCTGATGCTGCTGGGGTAAATGGGGGTATTTTCCTCCATTTATTTCCTGTACTAAGAAAGTGAAGAGGAGCTAAAAAGCCTCTTGATGAAAGTGAAAGAGGAGAGCAAAAAAGTTGGCTTAAAGCTCAACATTCAGAAAACGAAGATCATGGCATCTGGTCCCATCACTTCATGGGAAATAGATGGGGAAACAGTGGAAACAGTGTCAGACTTTATTTTTGGGGGCTCCAAAATCACTGCTGATGGTGACTGTAGCCATGAAATTAGAAGACACTTACTCCTTGGAAGAAAAGTTATGTCCAACCTAGATAGCATTTTCAAAAGCAGAGACATTACTTTGCCAACAAAGGTCCGTCTAGTCAAGGCTATGGTTTTTCCTGTGGTCATGTATGGATGTGAGAGTTGGACTGTGAAGAAGGCTGAGCGCCAGAGAATTGATGCTTTTGAACTGTGGTGTTGGAGAAGACTCTTAAGAGTCCCTTGGACTGCAAGGAGATCCAACCAGTCCATTCTGAAGGAGATCAACCCTGGGATTTCTTTGGAAGGAATGATGCTGAGGCTGAAACTCCAGTACTTTGGCCACCTCATGCGAAGAGTTGACTCATTGGAAAAGACTCTGATGCTGGGAGGGATTGGGGGCAGGAGGAGAAGGGGACGACCAAGGATGAGATGGCTGGATGGCATCACTGACTCGATGGACGTGAGTCTGAGTGAACTCCGAGAGATGGTAATGAACAGGGAGGCCTGGTGTGCTGCGATTCATGGGGTCGCAAAGAGTCGGACATGACTGAGCGACTGAACTGAACTGAAGTTAACTCCACCTCTGTTTCTCTGACAATGCAGACAAACTGTTGAAAGTCAGAATCCTGAAATGACCTAAACCCCAGACTCCAAGCTAATTTGAGTAGAGCTGCTTTGCTGCAACCAGTTTCCAGGGATTTCTTACCATAAAGTGGCTCCGATTCTCATGGCAGCCTGTCACTCAGAGAGGCAGACAGAGAGCCAGGATTCTTTATCATGAAATGGGGCCCATAACCCCTCCCTCTCAGGTTGTTAGAGATAATGTTAAGCACCAAGCACAATGCTTGACATGTTGTTGATATTAATCGATGGTTAAAAGTGCACATTCTGGGTTCAGGTCATGTAAGTTCAAATTCCTGCAATCAGATGTTTCTTAGCTGTGTGTCCTTAGGCAAGTGACTCAACCTTGCTGAACCTCAAGCTATTTGATCTGTGAAATGAAGATGATAATTGTATGGACTTTGGGGGCAGCTGTGGGAGTGACATGAGAATCCTTGCACAGGACTTATTGAGGTCCCAGTGTGTGCTGAGTGCCAGGTGAATAGCTTCCCTTCCTTGGCCATTCCTGAGCCCCAAGGGCGCTGAATGAATGACCTTGAATGAATGAAAGAACAAGGGAGTGAACATATTAAACTGGAGGAATACAATGGTTTCTGCATATCCATAGTTCTGAATCCTTAGTTACCAGTTTTGAGTCTCTGTTACAAAATTCTAAAAGAAAATCAAGACCAGTGGTTCTTAACTGGAGTCTCTTTTGCACCCAGGGGACATTTATCAGTGACTGGAGATATTTTCATTGTCACACTAGGTGAGTGTGTTATTGGCATTGAGGGGGCAGAGTCCAGGGATGCTGCTAAACATCCCACAGTACAAAGGACAGCCCTCCACCGCAGAGAATCATCCAGCTCCAGATTCCAGTCATGCTCAGGCTGACAAACTCAGGTCTAGGCATGTATTTATTTCTGGTCCCTTATGGTTTATTAGATTGTCAGATCATCTGGTTTTGGATAAGATCATCTGATCCAGAAATTCCTGGTAATTACTAGCAACTTCTCAAGCTATAAAGCAGGTGCTTGATTAGTTGTTCAGTCATGTCTGACTCTATGCAACTTCATAGACTGCAGACCTTCATTCCCCTCTGTCCGTGGGATTCTCTAGCCAAGAATATTGGAGTGGGTTGTCATGTCCTCCTCCAGGGGGTCTTCCTGACCCAGCAATCAAACTTTGCCTCCTGCATCTCCTGCATTGGCAGGCAGATTCTTTACTACTGAGTCACCTGTTGTTGATGTTCAGTTAAGTCATGTCTGACTCCTTGCAACCCCATGGACTGCAGCACGCCAGGCTTCCCTTCACCATCTACTGGAGCTTGCTGAAACTCATGTCCATTGAGTTGGTGATGACATCCAACTATCTCATCCTCTATCGCCCCCTACTCCTCCTGGCCTCAATCTTTTCCCAGTATCAGGGTCTCTTCCAATGAGTTGGCTCTTTACATCACATGGCCAGAGTACCACCTGGGAATTCCTATAAAGCAGGTAACAGATGCCTAATAGGACCCCAAAGATGCCGTGTTTCCTCTTTGACTTGCTGATTTTCTAGATATCCTGGTGGTGATGTACTGATTCAACTTCTTGGATCAAATATTCCTCAGGTCTAGGATTTGCTGTAATTAAACCTTGAGGAAATTGAAGCTTTTCCCTTTGAGAAAAAGCTCATGAAATGAGTGATTCACACTTTCCAATTAACCGTGGCCTCCCTGTGATTTTTCTTGCTGCTTCTGCTAACTTTGCTATTTCCTCTTATTCACTGATTCTTGTGTTTCCCAGTCTCCACTGATAGCTAAATTGTTCGAGAGCAGCAGGCAAGGCTCCTTGCAGCCCTGAGAATCTTTCCAGCTGGGGGACTTCAAGAGGACTTGGCTACTGAAGTAGCCAGTGAGTGACACCATGAATAAAGCTTCTTATACCCAGGGGTAGGGGAGGGAATGGAATGTGAGAAGTCACCATTAAATTTTACATGATTCGCAGAATGCAGGGACTAAAGTGATGAGCATGTTTTAATTCATCAAATACTTTTTGACAATCATCTAAGTTCAAAGAGACACACAATTGCAGAGACTGCTCGTTTGCTTTCCTCAATATCTACTCTCTACCATGCCATAATCATAAAAAGATTACACATGGTGACCCAGAGCAAATACTCTGTTTTCAGTCCTCCTTGCAGCTAGTTATGTCCTGTGGCTAAATTCTGGCCAGTAGAATGGGAATGGAAGCTTTGTGTGGTAGCTTCCAACAACACTCCCTGGTGAATGCCCTTTGTTTTTTACTTCCATCCTACTTTCTGAAGATAACTGTGATGGCTGGAGCTCCAACCAACATCTTGGACCATGAGTACTAGTGCTGTAGTTCAGGGATAAGAATCTGAAAAGAAATTGGATTCCTAAGGACTTATTGGCACAGAGCCACCTTACCTGGCCACCTCTGGATGTTTACCTGACAGCAAGAACTGTTCTATTTGTTCAAAGCCATCATTAATCAGCCTCAATGTAACCTTGATACCAAGAGCAGAAACTGAAGCTATAGCTCTCGTCTTGATTTCTGTGCCCGAGAATGTGGTTTCATTCATGAAAAGTCTTCTGAGTTTATGAAGTGGGTTTCAGAGGCTTAGGAATGTTGTCCATTGAAAGTTCCTGTGAGATGGCAGAAAATGGGGAGGTTTTATACTCCACAGTAGATGCTCAAAAGATACGTTAATTCAGTGAATGATGTAGGATGATGAAGCTAAACATTTATGAGCTGGAAATCTGTTAGGCTCAGGCAGGGCCAGAATCTGAAAAGCTCTTCTTCTTCTCAATTTATTAACAATGACTTGAACAAAGGAAGGATGAGTTGGCCCATTGTGCCATGACTTGCTTTGGTATTCGTCAAGTTTTCCTTGAAATAAACACCCCCATACATTTGCCTGCCTGCTTGAAGGATATTTAATTTTTTCTCTTTGTAGATTTAATTATATTCATTGTAGAAAACAATACAGAAAAGTTTAAGAAAGAAATAAAATAAGTGATAGTACTGCTACCTTCTTTATGATATTTTCATTTTAGTCTTGATTTTATGAAAAACAAGATATGTTTGTGACTAGAATTTACACCCCCTCCCTAAGTTTGTCTCCTGCTTTCCCTACATTAAAGCATGTACAGGGCCCTGCTCTTCTGTGACTGGGGAGGGGCCCTGTGCCGGGGCAGGGAGGCGAGCTAAGTTGCCTATGAGCCCCTTCCTTTGCTGTCTTTATGACCCCACCTGAGCTCTACCTGGGCTGCACCGGGCAGGCATGGTAAGGCCTCTTGTTAGTCGCTCACTTGTTTCTGACTCTTTGTGACCCCATGGCCTGTAGCCCACCAGGCTCCCCTGTCCATGGGATTTTCCGGGCAAGAATAAGAATGTTGGAGTGGGTTGCCATTCCCTTCTCCAGGGAATCTTCCCCACCCAGGGATCGAGCCCGCATCTCCTGCATTGCGGGCAGATGCTTTACCATCTGAGCCATGGGGAAGCCCTAAGGCCTGAGACATAATATGCACACCAGTCGCTTAAGGATCTGGTTGAAATGCAGACTCTGATCCCGTGGGACCTAAGTGATGCTCATGCTGCTGGTTCAGACCACACCTGGAGTGGTGGGCCCTACAGGGTGTCAAGGTTACTTTCGAGAATTTTGGCTTAAGTGTCACCCAGACTTGTAACTTTTCTGGTCAGAAAGGCCAGAGCACCTGACCTGGCAGAAAAACAGGGCCTTGGCAATGGGCATTTTGGGATAATGCTGTGCACACATGAGCAAAGACCATGGGGTTCTGGGTGAAAACCTTGACTAAACCCTAGATGGTAGGTGGAGGAAGGGCTGAGTCCAACCAAAGCCAAGTTTCTTAAGATCTTTGCAGGACTAGGGCTTAGAGGAAAAATTAAGTTGATTTATGAAAAATAAGACCTTTGAGAACTAACACCCATAAAAGATGTCCTTTTCATTATAGGGGACTGAAATACAAAACTAGGACGTCAAGAAACACCTGGAGTAGCAGGCAAATTTAGCCTTGGAGTAAAGAAGAGGCAGGGCAAAGGCTAACAGACTTTTGCCAAGAAAACACACTGGTAATAGCAAACACCCTCTTCCAACAACACGAGAGAAGACTCTAGAGATGGACATCACCAGATGGCCAACACTGAAATCAGATTGATTATATTCTTTGCAGCCAAAGATGGAGAAGCTCTATACAGTCAGCAAAACAAGACTGGAAGCTGACTGTGGCTCAGATCATGAATTCTTTATTGCCAAATTAAGACTTAAATTGAAGAAAGTAGGGAAAATCACTGGAGAAGGCAATGGCACCCCACTCCAGTACTCTTGCCTGGAAAATCCCATGGACGGAGGAGCCTGGTAGGCTGCAGTCCATGGGGTCCTCAAAGAGTCAGACACAACTGAGCGACCTCACTTTCACTTTTCTTTCATGCATTGGAGAAGGAAATGGCAACCCACTCCAGTGTTCTTGCCTGGAGAATCCCAGGGATGGCGGAGCCTGGTGGGCTCTCGTTTATGGGGTCACACAGAGTCGGACATGACTGAAGCGACTTAGCAGCAGCAGCAGCAGGAAAAATCACTAGACCATTCAGGTATGACCTAAATCAAATCCCTTACGATTGTATAGTGGAAATGAGAAATAGATTTAAAGGACTAGATCTCATAGACAGAGTGTCTGAAGAACTATGGACGGAGGTTCGTAACATTGTTCAGGAGGACAGGGATCAAGACCATCACCAAGAAAAAGAAATGCAATAAAGCAAAATGGCTTCCGGAGGAGGCCTTATAAATAGCTGTGAAAAGAGAAGCCAAAAGCAAATGAGAAAAGGAAAGATATTCCCATTTGAATGCAGAGTTCCAAAGAATAGCAAGGAGAGATAAGAAAGCCTTCCTCAGTGATCAGTGCAAAGAAATAGAGGAAAACAATAGAATGGGAAAGACTATAGAGATCTCTTCAAGAAAATTAGAGATACCAAGGGAATATTTCATGCAAAAATGAGCACAATAAAAGACAGAAATTGTATGGACCTAACAGAAGCAGAAGATATTAAGAAGAGGTGGCAAGAAAACACAGAAGAACTATACAAAAAAGATCTTCATGATGCAGATAATCAAAATGGTATGATCACTCACTTAGAGTCAGACATCCTGGAATGCGAAGTCAAGTGGGCCTTAAGCAGCATCACTACAAGCAAAACTAGTGGAGATGATGGAATTCTAGTTGAACTATTTCAAATGCTAAACGATGATGCTGTGAAAGTGCTACACTCAATATGCCAGCAAATCTCGAAAACTCAGCAGTGGCCACAGGACTGGAAAAGGTCAGTTTTCATTGGAATCCCAAAGAAAGGCAATGCCAAAGAATGCTCAAACTACTGCACAATCTCAGTCATCTCACATGCTAGAAAATTAATGCTCAAAATTCTCCAAGCCAGGCTTCAACAGTACGTGAACCATGAACTTCCAGATGTTCAAGTCGGATTTAGAAAAGGCAGAGGAACCAGAGATCAAATTGCCAATATGCACTGGATCATTAAAAAAGCAAGAGACTGAAAAAACATCTATTTCTGCTTTGTTGACTCTGCCAAAGCCTTTGACTGTGTGGATCACCACAAACTGTGGAAAATTCTTAAAGAGATGGGAATACCAGACCACCTGACCTGCCTCTTGAGAAATCTATATGCAGATCAGGAAGCAACAGTTAGAACTAGACATGGAACAACCAACTGGTTCCAAACAGAGAGAGGAGTATGTCAAGGCTGTATATTGTCACCCTGCTTATTTAACTTATATGCAGAGTACATCATGAGAAGCGCTGGGCTGGATAAAGCACAAGCTGGAATCAAGACAGCCGGGAGAAATATCAATAATCTCAGATATGCAGATGACACCACCCTTATGGCAGAAAGCAAAGAAAAACTAAGGAGCCTCTTGATGAAAGTGAAAGAGGAGAGTGAAAAAGTTGGCTTAAAGCTCAACATTCAGAAAATGAAGATTATGGCATCTGATCCCATCACTTCATGGGAAATAGATGGGGAAACAGTGGAAACAGAGACAGACTTAATTTGGGGAGGCTCCAAAATCACTGCAGATGGTGACTGCAGCCATGAAATTTAAAGACGCTTACTACTTGGAAGGAAAGTTATGACCAACCTAGACAGCATATTAAAAAGCAGAGACATTATTTTGCTAACAAAGGTCCATCTAGTCTAAACTATGGTTTTTCCTGTAATCATGTATGGATGTGAGAGTTGGACTATAAAGAAAGCTGAGCGCCGAAGTATTGACGCTTTTGAACTGTGGTGTTGGAGAAGACTCTTGAGAATCCCTTGGACTGCAAGGAAATCCAACCAGTCCATCCTAAAGGAAATCAATCCTGAATATTCATTGGAAGGACTGATGCTGAAGCTGAAATTCCAATACTTTGGCCACATGATGGGAAGAACTGACTCATTTGAAAAGACCCTGATGCTGGGAAAGATTGAAGGAGGGAGGAGAAGGGGATGCAGAGGATGAGATGGTTGGTGGCATCACTGACTCAATGAACATGAGTTTGAGTAAACTCTGGGATTTAGTGATGGACAGGGAGGCCTGGTGTGTTGCAGTCCATGGGGTCGCAAAGAGTTGGACACGACTGAGTGACTGACTGAATTGATGAAAATAAAGAAGTGTTCACTTTTTTTTTTTTTTCTGGAGAAGGCAATGGCACCCCACTCCAGTACTCTTGCCTGGAAAATCCCATGGACAGAGGAGCCTGGTAGGCTGCAGTCCATGGGGTCGGTAAGAGTCAGACATGACTGAGCGACTTCATTTTCACTTTTCACTTTCCTCTTTCTTGCATTGGAGAAGGCAATGACAACCCACTCCAGTGTTCTTGCCTGGAGAATCCCAGGGACGGGGGAGCCTGGTGAGCTGCCATCTATGGGGTCGCACAGAGTCGGACACAACTGAAGCGACTTAACAGTAGCAGCAGCAGTTCACTTTTTTACAAACATGAATTTGGGGACTGAAACATTTCATACTCTATCATGATGTACATTAAATATGTTTGCAGCATGCTGCATAAAACATTTTAAAAATCTTGTTTTGTTTCCCTGGTGGCTCAGAGGTTAAAGCATCTGCCTGCAATGTGGGAGACCTGGGTTTGATCCCTGGGTCAGGGGGATCCCCTGGAGAAGGAAATGGCAACCCACTCCAGTATTCTTGCCTGGAGAACCCCATGGACTGAGGAGCCTGGTGGGATACAGTCCACGGGGTCACAAAGAGTCAGACACGACTGAGCAACTTCACTTCATGATATTATGAGGGCTTCCCTGGTGGCTCAGCGGTAAAGAATCTGCCTGCAAGGCAGGAGCCCCGGGTTAGATCCCTGAGTCGGGAAGATCCTCTGGAGAATGGCATGGCAACCCACTCCAGTACTCTTGCCTAGAGAATTCCATGGACAGAAGAGCTTGGCAGGCTACAGTCCATGGGGTCACACAGAGTCGGACACTATTGAAGTGACTAAGCAGCAGCAGCATGATATAATGAACATTTTCCCAACTCTGAAAATAACACACCTTTAACAATTCCATTCTAGGACAGTTAGGACCTGGTCCATTGTGTTCGGCACTGTGTTTTCAATACTCAGCACAGCGCCTGGCATGGCGTGGAGGCTCATGAATTATTTGTTCATTCGCTCAAGTGCAGACATGCCCTGATGGATGATCTCTCTGCGGTTGGCCACTTAGGTTGTTTTCAGGTTTATAAATCATGCTCTGGTTTGGCATTCTTTGTGGAAACTTTTGTCCACACAATTGACTGTTTCCTTAGATATCAGCAGAAGTCAGTGAATTCACCGGTCAGTGAATATGCAGAACTGAAGGTGAATTTAGTTCATCTTTCAGTTTCTCATAAAACCCTTGCTTGGTGGTTTAGTCGCTAAGTCGTGTCCAGCTCTGGTGACCCCATGGACTGTAACCCTTGCTCATTGCTCTGCAAAACCCACATAATACAGACATAAACTCAATTTCATATGATGCAGATTCTTCTTAAAATTTACTCCAAGGGTTAATCCACTGAAAGACTTGAATTACAGAGCTTAAGTTCATGTAAGTTTAGCCCAGTTTAATAAGAACTTAGATATCAATGAAGAGAAAGGTGAGATTTTTTTTCCTCTATGACGTGGTCATGTATGGATGTGAGAGTTGGACTGTGAAGAAAGCTGAGTGCCGAAGAATTGATGCTTTTGAACTGTGG
>SJYT01078194.1:299232-392135 GCA_006410635.1 Cephalophus harveyi
TTTTTTTTTTTTTTCTGGAGAAGGCAATGGCACCCCACTCCAGTACTCTTGCCTGGAAAATCCCATGGACAGAGGAGCCTGGTAGGCTGCAGTCCATGGGGTCGGTAAGAGTCAGACATGACTGAGCGACTTCATTTTCACTTTTCACTTTCCTCTTTCTTGCATTGGAGAAGGCAATGACAACCCACTCCAGTGTTCTTGCCTGGAGAATCCCAGGGACGGGGGAGCCTGGTGAGCTGCCATCTATGGGGTCGCACAGAGTCGGACACAACTGAAGCGACTTAACAGTAGCAGCAGCAGTTCACTTTTTTACAAACATGAATTTGGGGACTGAAACATTTCATACTCTATCATGATGTACATTAAATATGTTTGCAGCATGCTGCATAAAACATTTTAAAAATCTTGTTTTGTTTCCCTGGTGGCTCAGAGGTTAAAGCATCTGCCTGCAATGTGGGAGACCTGGGTTTGATCCCTGGGTCAGGGGGATCCCCTGGAGAAGGAAATGGCAACCCACTCCAGTATTCTTGCCTGGAGAACCCCATGGACTGAGGAGCCTGGTGGGATACAGTCCACGGGGTCACAAAGAGTCAGACACGACTGAGCAACTTCACTTCATGATATTATGAGGGCTTCCCTGGTGGCTCAGCGGTAAAGAATCTGCCTGCAAGGCAGGAGCCCCGGGTTAGATCCCTGAGTCGGGAAGATCCTCTGGAGAATGGCATGGCAACCCACTCCAGTACTCTTGCCTAGAGAATTCCATGGACAGAAGAGCTTGGCAGGCTACAGTCCATGGGGTCACACAGAGTCGGACACTATTGAAGTGACTAAGCAGCAGCAGCATGATATAATGAACATTTTCCCAACTCTGAAAATAACACACCTTTAACAATTCCATTCTAGGACAGTTAGGACCTGGTCCATTGTGTTCGGCACTGTGTTTTCAATACTCAGCACAGCGCCTGGCATGGCGTGGAGGCTCATGAATTATTTGTTCATTCGCTCAAGTGCAGACATGCCCTGATGGATGATCTCTCTGCGGTTGGCCACTTAGGTTGTTTTCAGGTTTATAAATCATGCTCTGGTTTGGCATTCTTTGTGGAAACTTTTGTCCACACAATTGACTGTTTCCTTAGATATCAGCAGAAGTCAGTGAATTCACCGGTCAGTGAATATGCAGAACTGAAGGTGAATTTAGTTCATCTTTCAGTTTCTCATAAAACCCTTGCTTGGTGGTTTAGTCGCTAAGTCGTGTCCAGCTCTGGTGACCCCATGGACTGTAACCCTTGCTCATTGCTCTGCAAAACCCACATAATACAGACATAAACTCAATTTCATATGATGCAGATTCTTCTTAAAATTTACTCCAAGGGTTAATCCACTGAAAGACTTGAATTACAGAGCTTAAGTTCATGTAAGTTTAGCCCAGTTTAATAAGAACTTAGATATCAATGAAGAGAAAGGTGAGATTTTTTTTCCTCTATGACGTGGTCATGTATGGATGTGAGAGTTGGACTGTGAAGAAAGCTGAGTGCCGAAGAATTGATGCTTTTGAACTGTGGCGTTGGAGAAGACTCTTGAGAGTCCCTTGGACTGCAAGGAGATCCAACCAGTCCATTCTGAAGGAGATCAACCCTGGGATTTCTTTGGAAGGAATGATGCTAAAGCTGAAACTCCTGTACTTTGGCCACCTCATGCAAAAAGTTGACTCACTGGAAAAGACTCTGATGCTGGGAGGGATTGGGGGCAGGAGGAGAAGGGGACGACAGAGGATGAGATAGCTGGATGGCATCACCGACTCGATGGACGTGAGTCTGAGCTAACTTCGGGAGTTGGTGATAGACAGGAAGGCCTGGCATGCTGCGATTCATGGGGTCGCAGAGTCGGACACGACTGAGCGACTGAACTGAACTGAACTGGACTGATGACGTCGCGCCATCTAGTGGTTCCTGCAGAGAATGCAAGAACAAAAACTGGAGGATTAAAATGAATGGAGCTCATTTAACTTTCCTTCCTTTCTCCAATGGACCACAAGCGGAGAAATAGCTCCAGAAGGCACGAGAAGCAAGTAGAAACAATGCCCAACTGTGGATGTGTCTGGTGGTGAAAGTAAAGTCTGGTGCTTTAAAAAACAGCAATGCATAGGAACCTGGAACGTTAAGTCCATGAATCAAGGTAAATTGGAGGTGATCAAGCAGGAGATGGCAGGAGTGAACATCAACATTTGAGGAATCAGTGAACTAAAATGGATAGGAATGGGTGAATTTAATTCAGATGACCATTAGATCTACTACTGTGGGCAAGAATCCTTTAGAAGAAATGGAGTAGCCCTCATAGTCAACAGAAGAGTCAACAATGCAGTACTTGGGTGCAATCTCAAAAATGACAAAATGATCTTGGCTTGTTTCCAAGGCAAACCATTCAATATCACAGTAACCCAAGGATATGTGCCAATCACTAATGCCGAAGAAGCTGAAGTTGAACATGAAGACCTACAAGACCTTCTAGAACTAACACCAAAAAAAAAGATGTCCTTTTCATCATAGGGGACTGGAATGTAAAAGTAGGAAGTCAAGAGATACCTGGAGTAACAGGCAAGTTTGGCCTTGGAGTACAAAATGAAGCAGGACAAAGGCTAACAGAGTTTTACCAAGAGAACACACAATCATACCAAACACCCTCTTCCAACACAACAGATAACTCTAGACATGCGTAACTCTAGACATGAGATAACTCTCACCAAATGTTCAATACCAAAATCAGATTGATTAGATTCTTTGCAGCCAAAAATGGAGAAGCTCTATACAGTCAACAAAAACAAGACCTGGAGCTGACTGTGGCTCAGATCATGAACTCTTTATTGCCAAATTCAGACTTAAATTGAAGAAAGTGGGGAAAACCACTAGGCCGTTCAGGTATGACCTAAATCAAATCCTTCATGATTATACAGTGGAAGTGACAAATAGATTCAAGGGGTTAGATCTGATAAACAGAGTGCCTGAAGAACTATGGATGGAAGTTTGTAACATTATATAGGAGGCAGTGATCAAAACCATTCTCAAGAAAAAGAAAGGCAAAAATGGTTTTCTGAAGAACCCTTACAAATAGCTGAGAAAAGAAGAGAATCTAAAGGCAAAGGAGAAAAGGAAAGATATAGCTATCTGAATGCAGAGTTCCAAAGAATAGCAAGGAGAGATATGAAAGCCTTCCTCAGTGATCAATGCCAAGAAATAGAGAAAACCAACAGAAATAGAGGAAAGACTAGAGATATCGTCAAGAAAATTAGAGATACCAAGGGAACATTTCATGCAAAGATGAGCACAATAAAGGACAGAAATGGTATGAAACTAACAGAAGCAGAAGATATTAAGAAGAGGTGGCAAGAATACACAGAAGAACTACACAAAAAAAGATCTTAATGACCCGGATAAGTACAATGGTATGATCATTCACCAAGAACAAGGCATTCTGGGGTGTGAAGTCAAGTTCAACACTATGAACAAAGCAAGTGGAGGTGACGGAATTTCAGTTGAGTTAATTCAAGTCCTAAAAGATGGTGCTGTTAAAGTGCTACACTCAATATGTTGACAAACTTGGACCCCCAGCACTGGCCACAGGACTGGAAAATGTCAGTTTTCATTCCAACCCCAAAAAAGAGCAATGCCAAAGAATGTTCAAACTACCACACAATTGCACTTATCTTACACGCTAGTAAAGTAATGCTCAAAATTCTTCAAGTCAGGCTTCAACAGTACATAAACTGTGAACGTTCAGATGTTCAACTGGGTTTAGAAAAGGCAGAGGAACCAGAGATCAAATTGCCAACATCTGTTGGATCATCAAAAAAGCAAGAGTGTTCCAGAAAAACATCTACTCCCACTTCCCTGACTATGCCAAAGCCTTTGACTATGTGTATCACAATAAACTGTGGGAAATTCTGAAAGAGATGGGAATACCAGGCCACCTTACCTGCCTCATAAGAAACCTGTATGCAGGTCAAGAAGCAACAGTCAGAACTGGACATGGAACAACAGACTGGTTCCAAATTGGGAAAGCGGTACATCAAAGCTGTGTATTGTCATCCTGCTTATTTAACTTACATGCAGAGCATATCATGGGAAATGCCAGGCTGGATGAAGCACAAGCTGGAGTCAAGATTATGGAGAGAAATATCAATAACCCCAGATATGTAGATAAGTCACTGTCATTCATGGAGAGATGTTAACTAGTGTGTCTCATTTCTTCTACTTTTTAATTTTCTAGTATTACTGATTTTGATTCACTCAATTTCTATTCCATAAGAACTTTACCAATAATTTTTTCAACATACAGATATATTATTAAGAAAATCTATATCTAACTTATTTTACACTTAATTATGCCTTACAATACTCTGTGTTCTAGAGACCATGGTTTTAAAAACACTTTTGAATGAATGCTACTACTTTAATTAACATTACAAACCTAGACAACATTAAAAAGCAAAGACATCACTTTGTCAACAAAGGTCCGTACAGCCAAAGCCATGTTTTTTTCAGTAGTGACATACGGATGTGAGAGTTGGACCATAAAGAAGGCTGAGCGCAGAATTGATGCTTTCAAAGAGTGGTGCTGGAAAAGACACCTGAGAGTCCCTTGGACAGCAAAGAGATCAAAGCAGTCAATCCTGATGGAAATCAACCCTGAATGCTCACTGGAAGGACTGATGCCGTAACTAAAGCTTCAATATTTTGGGCATCTGATGTGAAGAGCCGACTCACTGGAAAAGACCCTGATGCTGAGAAAGATTGAGGGCAGGAGGAGAAGGGGACAGCAGAGGATGAGATGGTTGGATGGCACTGCTGATTCAATGGACATGAACTTGGGCAAACTCCAGGAGATGGTGAGGCACAGGGAGGCCTAGCATGCTGTGACCAGAGTTGAACCTGACTTAGTGACTGAACATCACCAACAGCAACAACTACTTTAATTGCAATGAGACGGTCTTTCCTCAAATTATCAATATCTTCAGAACTGGTTTTTTAAGCCTTGGATAGACATCATAAACCTATATAAGAAATGTTAGCCTGTGGGTGACTAACTGTTCCACGTGAAAATAGGATAAGTCTAGGACCACACTGGATCCAAAGAGCAGAGTGTCACGGGGCAAGAATGAATACAACACAAAAATGTTCACTGCAAAAAATAGGAATTGTCAGGCCTACATTTCTTAAGAGAAGTCAAAGAAGCAAGCAAGAAATGTAAAAGTGAAGTGAAACTTTAAACTCTGTGTCAACACAGGGGCCCCTTTATCATTTCACATCCAACCACGTCAATGGTTTAAAATGGTTGTTCTGAAGTGTGCCCTGAGAATCCCTGAAGTCCAGAGACCCACTGGGCCAGGGGATCCAAGAGGTCAAAACTATTTTCACAACAACTCTGAAGGTTACTTCCGTTCTCATTCTGTTCTGAGTGCACAGTGGAGTTCTTCAGAGACAGGATATGTGATATCAGAACTCTAATGACTAATGGAATTAGCCACTACGATTGTGTGTGCTTGTATTTTTACATGTTTTAGTTTTCTTTTCCAGGAGTCTCCGGCAGAGGGGAGGGTCGGAGGTGGCCTGCTGCAGGTTCAGGGGCACTGACGGCAGCAGTGCATGCAGGGGGCCTTTTGAAGGAGGTCACCATTATCTTCATTACCTCCACCATAGTGTGGCCTCAGGCCAAACAACAGAGAGGGAACACAGCCCCCCAGCAACAGAAAATCGGATTAAAGATTTATTGAGCATGGCCCCACCCATCTCTCATCAGGAAGCTTCCATAAGCCTCTTATCCTTCTCAATCAGAGGGCAGACAGAATGACAACCACAGTCACAGAAAACTAACCAATCTGATCACATGGACCACAGCCTTGTCTCAGTTCAGTTCAGTCGCTCAGTCGTGTCCAACTCTTGGTGACCCCATGAACCGCAGCACGCTAGGCCTCCCTGTCCATCACCAACTCCTTGGAAGAAAAGTTATGACCAACATAGACAGCATATTCAAAAGCAGAGACATTACTTTGCCGACTAAGGTCCATCTAGTCAAGGCTATGGTTTTTCCTGTGGTCATGAATGGATGTGAGAGTTGGACTGTGAAGGAAGCTGATCGCCGAAGAATTGATGCTTTTGAACTGTGGTGTTGGAGAAGACTCTTGAGAGTCCCTTGGACTGCAAGGAGATCCAACCAGTCCTTTCTGAAAGAGATCAGCCCTGGGAGTTCTTTGGGAGGAATGATGCTAAAGCTGAAACTCCAGTACTTTGGCCACTTCATGCGAAGAGTTGACTCATTGGAAAAGACTCTGATGCTGGGAGGGATTGGGAGCAGGAGGAGAAGGGGACGACCGAGGATGAGATGGCTGGATGGCATCACAGACTTGATAGACTTAGACTTGATAGTCTAAGTGAACTCCGGGAGATGGTGATGGACAGGGAGGCCTGGCGTGCTGCGATTCATGGGGTCGCAAAGAGTCGGACACGACTGAGCGACTGAACTGAACTGAACTTAGGCTTCGCAGACAAAGCAGAACAGCCTCTGACCTTGCTTCTAACCTGCCTGGACTCTGCCCTGACTGGGAGTGACTGGGAGTGACTGCCTGCTGTGAGTGCCAGACTGGTAGCACCATAGATAAGATGGAGGAGAAATCTTGAAATTGTTGAGCCCCTGGAGGGGGCCTGGCCAACCAAGCCCCAGGCTTAGTCACATTCCAAGTTTTACAAGACAAAAACAAACAGCATTAACGGGAAGCCAGGCTTGTGGTATGGTCACAGATTGATGATGATATCAGTTTGCCTTCATTCTGGGAGTATAAACAGGAGCCCCAAATAGCAGTCTTTGAAGTCTCACCCACGTAGTGGACTCAGTGCCTGGGAGCCTCTCCGAATTGGGACTCCAGATGTGCTGTGACACAAATAGACTGCCCAGCGCTGATTAAGTCTGGAAGTTGGTCAAAAGCCCAATTTGCTGATGTATTCTCTGCTCTATTTCTCTTTTCTTTTAATGTTAGTATGTTGAAAGTAAGCTAGATAATTCTCCAATAAATATATTATTTATTTGTATATAACAAATGGCTTGCTTTGTTAACATACCCTCTGAACCTGAGACGAAGGTGAAAACTTTTGGCAAAGGGGCCAGTAACAGACCTAACGAGTGAAGTGAAGTGTTTCCACTGCTTGTTTTCATCAGGTGAGCCCTTAGTGGGTTAAAGCAAGTACAGGTAGTTTGCAAATTTAGCAGGAGCAGCAGTGACTTCCTAAAGTTTGAAGTTTGCTAAGAACTCGTGCTGCAGAAGGTAGCTTGGTAGGTTAGAGGGGTCTGGAGTTGAAGACTATTTAGAACCCAGCATGGTAGCTGGCAAAGTGAAGAATTTGGGCTGAACGACAAACTTCAGAGGATCCTGTGACTGGGTGAAGAATAAGACACAAGAGTACTGACTGCTGGAGGAAAGAGGAGGTATTCAGAGCTCAGCCTGGAGAGAGGTCTGCCTGCAACATGAGATTTCATCCTTAGCCTTGCTAGGTAGTGTTTTCATCAGTTAGCTGTGCATAGAAATCAGTAGTGTGTTGTTAAGGTTTATGGAGCACACAGAACAGTAGGAACACTTTGCAGTGACTGTGTTTGAGGATGAATGAGGAACTGATGTGCAAGAGGTCTTCAGTAAATATAAGGGAAATGGAAAGTCCTGAACTCAGGTTCCCAAGTCATTCATTTGTTCATGAACAGATATGCACTCAACAGTTATGAGCTGATAAATGGCTCTGGTATTTCGACTGTAAGCAGAATCAAGAGGTTTGCCCCCGTGGCCCTCACAGTGTCATGCAGAAGGCAGATGTTAAATGCAGGTAAACCAGGTCGGGCTATCTGCCGTGAAGGAAAACACCACATTTGGAGAAAGAATCATGTCTTAAAAATATTAGTAGATTGAGGAATGAAGGAAATTCTCTCCAAGGAAGAGGAATTTCAGCTGGAGCCTGAAGAAGCAGGTTTTAGCGAGGAAGTAATTGTGGGCAGAGAGCATTCTAGTTGGAGAAAACAGCATGTGCAAAGGCCCTGAGTCATGAAAGAGGATGGGATGCTCAGGGACCTGATCATTATCGAAGGCCAGTGTGGCTGAAACTTAGTGAGCAGGCAAAGGGCGACACCAGGTGAGATTTTTAAGCATGTGGGGCAGGTGGTGGCATGTTTGTGTTCTAACGATCACCCTGGCCGCTATGAATGCAGCACCCTGAAAGCATCCCTGTGTGGGGCTGGCCTACTGCATGCTGCGACATATGTGTCATCTGCAGTCATAAATACTCCTTCATTCAACAAATGCGTTCTGAGCTTATCCTGTGTATTAGGTGCTGGGCAACAAGCAATAAACACAGTCCTTTCCCTGATGGCCTTCAGGCAAGTGTGAAGCCAAGTATAGATACATAATCACAGAAATGTCATAAAACAACACATTGTGATAATATTGCAAAGGGAAAGTCCACAGTGCTGTGCGGGAGCAGGGGTTGCCCTGTTGACCTGGGCAAAGACGGCTCTGTGAGGTCCCCTTGAGGCTGCAGTGCAAAGGATGCCTTGGAAGTGGCAAGGTGAAGAATGGTACTGGGATGTCCCAAGCAGAGGGGCAAGTGCAAAGGCTCTGGGACAGGCAGGACTGCTGAAGGTAGGAACAGAAGATGGGACAGGTAGGAGGTGGGGCTGTGAAGAAGGGGTGACAGGTAGGACCATGAGAAAGGTGGAAGCAGAGGAGAAGGTAGAACAGAAGAAGGAGGACAGATAGGCTGTGGGACCAGGCAGAAGGGGGGTCATCTTAAGCACAGGGAGGAGTGGCCTGAGGCACCTGAAAAAGTAAGTTCCATGTAGTCACTGCTGAGAAAGTCATGTTGAGGTTTTAGACTCTGATCTTTCTGGTTGGGAAGCAGTTAAAGGTTCTAACCAGGAGTGGCTGTACCCAAATGATGTGGTGAAAAAAGAGATTATTCCATTGACAGTGAGAATGGAATGGCTGGGCCAAAAATAAAGAGAGAAAAATGGGTAGGAGGCTGTTGCCTATTGCCTCTGTCTTAAGGGGTGAAGACAAAGATGGAGAGGATACCATTTTGTGTAACATTTTGGATGGAACATTGAGAGATTTTGGTAGTAGACTAGGTGTGGGCAATAAGGAGTGACTTCAAGGCTCTGCATGAGAAGCTGGACAGATGGTGGTCCCTAAAATGGGACAGGAAGTGGCAGGAGGAGCAGGTTTGCTGGGAAACCAACAGGATCCCCAAGAGCTCAGTTCAGACGCTGAGGCAGGGACACAGGGTGAGCATGCCAGGCTCTCATGGATCCTCTGTAAGGCAGGTGGGTGGTCCACTATAGAATTATGTATTTAATAAAAACACTTAAACTATCCACTACTGTAGAGCTGGGAAAGAAATGTCACTGCACCTAAAGATAAGATTCAGAGGCCCTGTGAGCCATTTCCTGGCTCATCTCTCAGATCACACATCTACTATGTCTATATTTGCCAAAAAGAAACAAATTTTCTAGGGTTAGATAAAGTGAATCCAAGTAACATTGCTTTTTAAAAAAAAAGTCGCGGTGGTCCAGGGGTTAGGACTCTGCACTTTCACTGCAGGGGGCAGAGGTGAGAAACTAAGCTCACAGAAGAGGATGGGAGAGGTAGGAGGTGGGGCTGAGAAGAAGGGGAGACAGGACATTAAGCCTTGCTGCTGATGCTAAGTTGCTTCAGTCGTGTCCGACTCTGTGCGAACCCATAGACGGCAGCTCACCAGGCGCTGCCCTCCCTGGGATTCTCCAGGCAAGAGCGCTGGAGTGGGTTGCCGTTACCTTCTCCAATGCATGAAAGTGAAAAGTGAAAGTAAAGTCACTCAGTCGTGTCCGACTCTTAGCGACCCCACGGACTGCAGCCCACCAGTCTCCTCCATCCATGGGATTTTCCAGGCAAGAGTACTGGAGTGGGTTGCCATTGCCTTCTCCGTTAAACCTTGCAGCAGAGCCCCAAAAAAGCCAAATATGAATTGTTTCTATAGTAGTAATTCCCACCTTTGATTCTATGTGGATATGAAAATTTCCATAACCATGCTGGTGAGAATATGGCTATGCGTATTCATATTAATCCATGGCAATAATCCCCTCTCCCACCTTGTGAGTTAATTTACACGTATTTAAATGACAGGTTTAATGTCAAAGGTGATGCTGTAGAGTGGAAGATTGAAATACAGGGTCTCCGTGACCCTGGGCAAGTTATCTAACTTCCATTTCCTACTCAGCGCCAAGAATCTTAACCACCACGTTAGGGCTAACCATGAGAATTACATGAAGAATGTCACAGTCTAGGCCTAGAACACAAGAGCTACCGAATAAAAGTTTTCCCTTTGCTACAACACAAAAAACCCACACTACAAAACCGAACAGATCGCAACTCTGGGTCCCAACATCAATGACCACCTTTTCCGTGCCTGCCTTCTAGACCTCAAGGTACGCACACTGTCAACCAAAATGAGAATGACTGAATCCAACGGACGATCGGGCGTGCGCCCATCCCGAGTTGGGCTGCGTGAGAGCTGTCCTGCCGTTCAGCCTGAGCTTGGACCGAGGCTTGGACAGCGAGGTGGGGCTGAAGCCGGACTGAGGCCCGCAACAGACCCACTGCGAGGCTCCCTGGGCACTGCGGCTGCACCGCGGAGGCAAATGTCCCCTGGCCGCCACCGTAGCCCGGAGGCCGGCAGTGCGCTCCTATTGGTCGCCATTTTGGCGCCCAAACGGGCGGAGGCGGGGTCGGCACTGCGCGCGCCCGGGAACAATAGGAGCAGAAGCCGTGGGAACAGTGAGGTGGCCCTTCGGGTGAGAGCCGGTGCCTGGGCCATGTTCTGCGAGAAGGCCGTGGAGCTGGTCCGGGAGCTGCACCGCGCGGCCGAGGGAAGGCTGCCTGCTTTCAACGTGAGGGCGGGGTCCTCCCCAGGGCGCTTCTCTGGGGCTGCCCAACCCGGAGCGGGACGGCGGGTGTGCCTGTGGTTCCCCTCCATGGTGGTGGGAAGGTCGTGGGCAGGCCGGTTTTGGTGGCTTCCCGCGAGCGCAGGGGTTGCCGCCACTCTCCTCGCGCCCCCGCCCCCCGCCCTGGTCTCCCGCCGCCGCCGCCGGCGTCCTCGTAGCTGCGGTGCGCGCGGGCTGGGCGGTGGGCGTCTGGCCCCGGTGAGGCGCAGAGAGATCGGGAAACGGGGTGCTAGAGCTCAGGCGTGCGTTACAGCGGGGAGGCGTGGACCGGCGTGGCCCGGGCGTTAGGGCCGCGCCCTGAGGGCTGCGGTGCGTGCGGCCCCACCGGGGAGCCGGCCGTGCAAACACCCTCCCCTCCCCGCCGGGGAGGGGCGGGCAGCAGGGGGGCTCCGGGGCCGGGAGGTTTGCTACAAGGCATTTCAGAGGAGCGACGGGATTACTCTGTGTTTTGATAGCTGTCGCAGCACTTTGGGGAATGGACCGGATGGAAGAAAGACTGGGTCTGAGTGGGTTATAAATAGACCACAGAAGAGATGGATGTGGTCCACAGCCCGGTCGGGGGGCCCTGAACACCGTGTCCTAAGACGACAGGACTGGTAGGTACGAGGACAGGGGTGGAGGTGAGAGGAGTAGCCGGGGAGTGGAGAGACCGGTGTCTCTGGAGGCTTCACTCAGGTAGCAGAGTATAAACATCTGGCGGTCAGCAGGAAGAGCGTCCGGGTAAAGTGAGTTTTGAACAATCAGGAGCAGTTAGTCTGACCTCGGGTTATTTAACAGATGGGGAAAGTGAGCTGCTGGATTAAGGATCAAGTTAAAGGGCTTGTCTGAACTTGGAGCGTGTTGGAAGCGGAGCCTCAACTTGAACAGTTTTCTTGAGCAGATTCCAGTCTGTTATTCTTGCAACTTCAGGCACTTCCCTTATCTAAAAAGTTAGGAGACCACAACGGGAGGTTCACTGGAGACACAGAACGCAGAGGGTTTGTTGTTGCTGTTGTTCAGTCCGTATCATGCCCCAGTATTTGTGATCCCATGGACTGCAGCAGGCCAGGCTTCCCTGTCCTTCACTGTCTCCCTGACTTTGCTCAAATTCATGTCCATTGGGTCAGTTATGTCATCCAACCATTTCACCCTCTGTAGCCCCCTTCTCTTTCGTCCTACCCTCAATCTTTCCCAGCCACAGGGTCTTTTCCAATGAATCAGCTCTTTACATCAAGTGGCCAAAGTACTGGAGCTTCAGCATCAGCATTACTCCTTCCAAGGAATATTCAGGGTTGATTTCCTTTAGGATTGACTGGTTTGATTTCCTTGCTATCTAAGGGACTCTCAAGAGTCTTCTCTAACACCAAAATTCAAAAGCATCAGTTCTTCTGTGTTCAGCCTCCTTTATGGTCCAACTCTCATATCCGTACATGACTACTGGAAAAACCGTAGCTTTGACTATACGGCCCTTTGTCTGCAAAGTGGTACCTCTGCTTTTTAAAACGCTCTCTAGGCTTGTCATAGCTTTTCTTCCAAGGAGCAAGGGTCTTTTAATTTTATGGCTGCAGTCACCATCTGCAGTGATTTAGGAGCCCAAGAAAATAAATTCTGCCCCTGATTCCATTTTTTTCCCCATCTATTTGCCATGAAGTGATGAGACCGGATACCATGATCTTAGGTTTTTGAATGCTGAGTTTTAAGCCAGATGTTTGAGAGGGGTGGAGGCTTTCCAGTATGGCCCCACTAGAGTGGGAAGACATAGGAAGGAACCAGCCCAAAGGCACAGAGACTTCCCACAGGTGCTGGCTTTTCAGACTGATAGTCCAGCTGTCTTTTTCGCTCAGATTTTAAGTGTTGGTTTCTTAGTGAAAGTGAAGTCGCTCAGTCATGTCCAACTCTTTGCAACCCCTTGGACTGTATGTAGCCTGCCAGGCTCCTCTGTCCGTGGGGTTCTCCAGGCAAGAATGCTGGAGTGGGTTGCCATTTCCTTCTCCAGGGGATCTTCCCAACCCAGGGATCGAACCTGGGTCTCCTGCATTGCAGGCAGATGCTTTATCCTCTGAGCCACCAGTGTAAAATCCTGGCTTTTCTGGGTCGTAGAGGGCGTAGGTGCACCTTTTCTTGCAGTCGTGCCTTCCTTTGAGGGCTGGCCACTGGGACAGTTTAGCTGGGTTAGACTAAGAATTGATCTTGATCTGATTGATCCCTAACACCCTTGATCCGCACATGGTTTTGAGAATCATTCCTCCCCAGCAGATGGTAGCTGGTTTAGAGCAGGGCCTCTGCCTTGTTTATTCCAGAATCCCTCATAGTTAGGTGCTGTGTTTGGTAAACTGGAATGATGCACTTTGGATATACAGAACTGATAACTGTTTGAGTCTTTAGGAAAATTATCTCAAGTTCCCAGGGGCTTCCCTGGTGGGTCAGAGGTTAAAGCATCTGCCTCTGATGCGGGAGACCCGGGTTCGATCCCTGGGTCGGGAAGATCCCCTGGAGAAGGACATGGCAATCCACTCCAGTATTCTTGCCTGGAGAATCCCATGGGCGGAGAAGCCTAGTAGGTTACAGTCCATGGGGTCGCAAAGAGTCAGACACGACTGAGCGACTTCACCTCACCTCCCAGGGGCTTACAGCTGGAGGTGGGAGCACAAAATGATGCAATTCCCAGTGTAAATTTTAAAAATCTAAGTCTTAAAAAAAGAAATAAAGGTACATATACACAATGGAGTATTACTCAGCCATCAAAAAGAATTCATTTGAATCTGTTCTAATGAGATGGATGAAACTGGAACCTATTATACAGAGTGAAGTAAGCCAGAAAGAAAAACACCAATACAGTATACTGACACATATATATGGAATTTAGAAAGATGGCAATGATGACCCTGTATGCGAGACAGCAAAAGAGACACAGATGTATAGAAAGGACTTTTGGACTCTGTGGGAGAGGGAGAGGGTGGGATGATTTGGGAGAATGGCATTGAAACATGTATACTATCATGTAAGAATGAAGCACCAGCCTATGTTCGATACAGGATACAGGATGCTTGGGGCTGGTGCACAGGGATGATCCAGAGAGAGGATATGGGGTGGGATGTGGGAGGGGGATTCAGGATTGGAAGCTCATATACACCCGTGATGGATTCATGTCAATGTATTGCAAAGCCAATACGGTATTGTAAAGTAAAATAAAGTAAAAAAAAAAAAAAGATGGCCATTTAGGGTATTAGCTGTATGTATTCCCACTGAAGAAGCATTGTTTTTTTCTTATATGAACTGTCATTATTTGGAGACAAAGTTTAATCATTTACTATTTTTTAGCAAAAATAAACTGTCATCCAGTTTCATGGAAAAAAAAAAATAAAAATTTAAATCTGACGACTTGGCTGTATCTTTACAAGTTTATTTCATGCTTGTCTTTCGTATACCTGCCGGTCTCCTAATTTTGCAAGAGTTTCAACTGTTCCTTAAAATAATATTTGTGATAAAAGGAATATTTAACTGAATTCTAGTAAATCAGACTTTTCCATGATATCTTTTTAACCAGTTGATGAAAGAGAAAGTAGAAGTCATGCTTTCATTTTTCATTAGAAATGATTTCTTACATTCAGGCAGAGTTAAGTAGTTTAATTTTGTAATTATACTAGTAGTGCTAAAACATTTTTGCTAATGCATATATTTTGGCTCTAAAAGTAGGTGGGTTGCTTATCGTTGTTTTATTTGGAGGTTTTGTGTGTGTTTTTGGTTGTCATTGTTATAGCATTATTGGGTTTTTTTTGTGTGTGTGTAAAACTTTTAATTGAAATATAGTTTATTTACAGTGTTTCAGGTGTAGGGGTTGCTTTTTGACAGACATTGTATAACATTTATGAATTTTATTATTCTAATGTTTTTATCCTTCCAAGGGAAGTTTTTTAGAAATTTGCCCAAGTAGATAGCAGAAAAACTTCTTTGATCTTTCTGTTTTCTATCCTAGCAGTGTGTAGGTTTTTGGGGGTTTTTTTTGGTAATAACCTTTTAAGATTCTTTTCCAATAAATAATAAGTTATTTACATGCTTTTGTCATGTGTTATTACTTCTGTAAACTATTGGTTTTTTGTCATTAGTTTTACTGAGGTATAATTTATATACAATACAGTACACATTTTAATAGACCTTTGAGTTTTGACAAATGTATACAGTCCTTGTAACCAGCAACCCAACCAAGATTTCTGCTATCCCAGGGATTCCTTTTTCTCTTCTGTGGCACTGGCTACCTCCCATCTGCAGCCCTAGGCAGCCAAGGATTTTCTTTCCCCTACAGATTATATTTGTCTTTTTTATTGTATTTCTGGAGTCAGCATTCCAGGAATTGCCAACTTTTCTGTACAGGGCCAGTTAGAAGTGTACAGTATGTACTCCTTCCTGTCTGACTTCTCAGCCCAGTCTGTTGATTGTGTATTTTGTTGGCAATTCACTTTTTTTTTTTTTAATTGTGGTAAACGATACATAACTTAAACTTTGCCATTTCTAACCATTTTTCTGTGTACATTTCAGTGGCATTAACTATATTCCCATTGTTTCTAAAGCTATCACCCCTATTTCCAAAGCTTTTTCATAACCCCAGATAAACTCTATAGCCTTTAAGCAGTAACTCCCCACTCCTCTTCCCCCTCAGCCTGGTAACCTCTAATCTACTTTGTTTCTATGAGTTTGCCTATTCTCAACATTTCAGATAAGTGGAATCATACAGTATTTGTCCTTTTCTGTCTGGCTTATTTCACTAAGCAATGTTTTCAAAGTTGACGTTGTTGTATGTATCAGCACTTCTTTTTTGACTGAGTAATATTCCATTGAATGGACATACCGTTTTGGCTTATCTGTTCATCAGTTGGATGTTTGGATTGTTTCCATTTTTTGCCTGTTATGAATAATGCTGCTCTGCATATTTGTGCATAAGTTTTTGTATGAACTTAGGTTTGCAGCTTTCTTGAGTGTATACCTAGAAGAGGAATTGCCGGATAATATGGTAATTCTAAATTTAACTTTTTGTGGACTCACACGGCTGTTTTCTATAGGCCTGTACCATTTTGCATTCCAACCTGCATTGTAGAAGGGTTCCAGTTGCTCCCCATTATCTCCAGCACTTGTTATTATAGCCATCTTAGTAGGTGTGGAAGGACTATTGGTTTTTCATAAGGTACATAAGCATAGCGTATTGCTACACACTTGGTAGGGGAATTAATGAGTGTAATTTTATATGTTCCAGGAAGATGGACTGAGACAAGTTCTGGAGGAGATGAAAGCTTTATACGAGCAAAACCAATCTGATGTGTAAGTTGGTAAGCTTGATATTTTAAAACAATTTAAGAAATACAATGTTGAAATCAGATCATCTTAATATTCATTTTTAGATATGATTTGGTTTTTTTAATTCTCTGTGACCCTGATCATAGCCTAGCTATACAGAAGTGGGATTTGTGTTAATGATTGTTATGTCTCTAGGGACCAAATAGAGCTTGGCACGTGGTAGGTGTTCGATAAATAGTTACTGTTTGACTGGTGTGACTTGCAAGGATTTAGGGTGAATCCAAAAGAGATGAGACAGGAGCAAGTAACAGACCTAACGAGTTAAGTGTGTTGTTTCCATCAGATGAGGCCTTACTGGTTTAAAGGGAGAACAGGCAGTTTGCAAATTTAGCAGGAGCAGCAGTGACTTCCGAAAGCTTGAGTGAAGTTCGCTGGAAACTCGTGCTGCAGAACACTACAGCTTGGTAGGTTAGAGGATTCTGGAGTTGCAGACTATTTAGAGCCAACCATGGTAGTTGGCACAGTGGAGAATCTGGGCTGAACAACAGACTTCAGAGGATCCTGGGACTGGGTGAAGAATAAGACGCAAGAGTACTGACTGCTGGAGGAAAAATGAGTTATTGAGAGAAGTCTGTCTGCAACATGAGATTTCATCCTTGGCCTTGTTAGGTAGTTAGTTAGACATAGAAATCAGTAGCATGTTAAGGTTTGTGGATTACACAGAAGAGTAGAAACACTTTGCAGTGACTGCAGTTAATGATAGATACCAATGACGGAGGAACTGATGTGCAAGAGGTCTGCAGTAAATGTAAGGGAAATGGAAAGTCCTGAACTCAGGTCCCCAAGTCATTCATTTGTTCATGCAACAGATATGCACTCAACAGTTAGGAGCTGAAAAAGGGCTCTGGTGTTTCAATTGTTAACAGCAGAAATCAAGAGGTTTGCCCCCGTGACCCTCAGTGTCATGCAGAAGACAGATGTTAAATGCAGGTAAACCAGGTCGGATTACCTGCTGTGAAGGAAAACACAGCACTCGGAGAGAGTAATGCACTGAAAATATTAGTAGATTGAGAAATCCTGGAAATTGTCTCCAAGAAAGAGACACTTCAGCTGGAGCCTGAATAAGTAGGTTTTAGTGAGGAAGTAATTGTGGACACAGAGCATTTCTAGTTGGAGGAAACAGCACGTGCAAAGGCCCTGAGTCATGAAAGAGGGTGGGATGCTCACGGACCTGATCATTACCAAAGGCCAATGTGGATGAAACTTAGTGAGCAGGCAAAGGGCGACACCAGGTGAGATTTAGCATGTGGGGGAGGTGGTGGCATGTTTGTGTTCTAACAATCACCCTGGCCACCATGTGGACAGTGGATGGTGGGACTGAGAGGGAATACGGTGGTCATGCAGGTGATAGGAAGGGTGAGCCAGACTAGGGGAAAAGAGAACAGTTTACAGACCTATTTAGGAGGTAACTGAACAGGCCTTGGTCCAGTAAGGGAATGATTTTCCTATATTTATGCCATTGGGAAATTCATGATCCCCAAAAATTCTGTGCCCTATCCTCCTAGTTTGGTTCTGGGCAGGACAGTCACTATTACCAGTTTCTGGTTAAAATTCTTTGTCAGAAGAAATCTATTCCTATTTAATTGCTCACATGGAAATGTGAATTTTTTAAGGAAGTTCTTGTGTATTTAATCAAGTACTTTGACGTTAAGTTGGGTGTACTTTATTCGTGCTATTTCTTTATAATCAAGAGCACACTGTAAACAACGTAGAGAATAAATCTAACGTTTGTAGAGTGGCAGAAGTGTCTGGAACAGATCTAGAAGACATGGGACATCTGTGTGCATGGTACGGATCTAGAAGGCATGGGAAATACATTTTGCCTCTATTTTCAGGACCTAGAGCAGGCACATACATTTTGTATTTATCTGTTACCTTTTAAAACTCCAAAGTAGATACTTATTACTTCTGTACATATGGTTTTGTCTTGTTGTCCTTTTTTTTCCAATTGTGGTTAAGATACACACCAGTGATAGCTCAGTGGTAAAGAATCTGCCTGCCAGTGCAGGAGATGTGCATTCAATCCCTGGGTCGGGAAGATCCCCTGGAGAAGGAAATGGCAACCCTCCCCAGTTTTCTTGCCTGGAAAATTCCATGGACAGAGGAGCTTGGCAGGCTACAGTCAGAAAAACCGGACACTAGAGTGACTGAGCACACATACTGTTGAATGTATTCAAAACATCCATAATGTTGTAGCCCCATCACCACCACCACCACCTCCAGAACTCTTCATTTTACAAAACGGAAACGCCATACCCAGTAAACAACTGTACATGTGATTGGAAAGGGTGATACTTGTCTGATATCTAAGAGACATGTATTTTATAGGGTAAAAACCAAAATTTCCTCCCTCTTTGCCTGAAGGACCCTAAAGTGCAAACATCAAGAACTATTTCTTGGATGAGTGGAGGAGCACTTGACTTTAGAGTCCTTATCTCACTTTATGAGAATGAGGATTTGGAAGGATTTGATACCATAGAAAGAAGACTCCATAGGATGAGAACATGAAAAATAAGGCAAAAAGTTGTCTTTTGGAGACAATGGAAATTAATCCGTGTGCAAAATACAATGTGCCACATGGCTAAACAAAACAATGGGAGTATGATCCTAGGCAAATTAGTTAGGGTTTTTTTTTTTTTTTTTTTTTAAGAATTTAAGTTTGTCCGCACAGCTTGCAGGATCTTAGTACCCTGACCAGGGATTGAACCTGTGCCCTCAGCAGTGAAAGGGCAGTGTCTTAACCACTGGACCATCAGGGAATTCCCTGGATCTTTTCTATTTTATTCTGTTAGCAAAAGCTCCGATGTGGAGGCAGGTGCTATTTAGGTAGGTTAACTACTGACATAAATGGCTAAAAACAAGTATGGAGTTAGTTGTTAGTTGACTTTGAAAATTTAACCTGTACTCAATAGACATTCTTTTCCTTAAATGTTTTACCAGGAATGAAGCAAAGTCAAGTGGACGAGGTGATTTGATACCAACCATCAAGTTTCGACACTGTTCTTTGCTAAGAAATCAGCGCTGCGCTGTAGCCTACCTGTGAGCATCTCTGTGTGGGCGGGGGTGGCAGGGAGCAGTGGAGGGGTCCCATCCAAGTGGGTATCAGAAATTCTTAGAGTTGTCTCTCTTTTATGAGCATTCTGCATTTTCTCTTTCCACTTAAACATTTCTTATTATGGAAAATTACAGTACTCTTAAAACTAGGGAATAATATTACAACCCCCCATGGAGCCATCATATAGGTCACAGTTCTTAACATTTTGCCATAATTGCTTCATCTTTTTTTATGTGTCTATGCTAAACATTAGACATTTTACCGCTGAATAGTTTCATATGCATCTTTAGGAAATAATGGACTTTGGGGCCTTTTCTCACATGACCTTTGTATAATTCTCACACCTAGAGCAGTGAACGCACCTTCACAGCATCCATCCCGTCGATTCTTATTTTCCATGTTGCCCCGAAGGTGTCCTCTTACAGTGGTTTGTTTGCCTCTGGAATCAAATCAAAGTCCACGTGTTACCTTCTGGTGGATGAGTCTTAAGCCTCCTGATCAAGACAGCTTCTGATCCAATACTGTATTAATGTTCTAGGTATGACCGGCTGCTTCGGATTAGAGCACTCAGGTGGGAATACGGCAGTGTCTTGCCAAGTGCTTTACGATTTCACATGTCTGCTGAAGAAGTAAGTTAGCGCTCTTGTTCAGATTTGTAAAATCAGAAACTGGCTGAGCTTCTGTCATTGTTTGTGGCGGTAGTGGTTTAGTCACTAAGTCATGTCCGACTCTTGTGATCCCATGGACTATAGCCCGTCAGCCTCCTCTGTCCATGAGGATTCTCTAGGCAAGAATACTGGAGTGGGTTGCCAGTTCCTTCTCCAGGGGATCTTCCCAACCCAGGGATCGAACCCAGGTCTCCTGCTTTGCAGGCAGATTCTTTACCAACTGAGCTATGAGGGAAACCCCCTGGCATTGTTTTGTAATAGTATTTATAGTATTTGTCTTTTTGTTTCAACATTTGCTTTTCAGTGATTTTTGGTCTGTTTGAGAATGGTAGAAGTAATTCTAAATGCTGTATGGAAAACTACTATTACTTAACAAAATAAAGGATCCCGTTATATTAGCTACTAGTGATCCATCAGTAGGATTCAAAAATGGCATTATTATTTGGAGGTTTTTCATAAAATATGTGTGTGTACATACTTTGCTTGGGGCTTCCCGGGTGGCGCTTGTGGTAAAGAACTTGCCTGCCAGTGCAGGAGACATAAGTGATGTGAGCTCTGTCCTTGGGGTAGGGAAGATCCCCTGGAGGAGGGCTTGGCAACCCACTCCAGTATTCTTGCCTGGATAATCCCATGGATGGAGGACCTTGGCAGGTTACAGTCCATAGGGTCACAGAGACCTGGACATGACTGAAGAGACTCAGCACACACACAGGTACTTTGCTTATCTTTGTGAATGTGTGATGAATTCTTGATCTATCCAGTCACTGAGGCACAATATTTAAGGACACAGGATTGAAGGCAAGCAAACTCGTGTAGAAACCTTGGCTCTATTTCTGTGAGATCCTAGGCAGATGACTCCATCCCTCCCTGTGCCTAAATTCCATTTACAAAGTGAAGGTCATAGCATCTGCTGCAGTGACTTCGGACACTACCTACCTAGTTAGACCAAACTTCATAGGTTAAGACTGCCCTCACTTCAGATGCCAGCCATGGTTGGGGGGTTCCCAGGGACACTCTCCCTTCTGACCAACTGGCTACAAATTCAGAGGTTCCCACTCTCCCCTCAGGTTTGAGGCTTTTAGCCTCTTGATATCATTGCAGAGAGGAGAGGGGAGCTAGAAGGAGGGCTCCGTCACCTGTGATTCATTGAGTCATGGTTTGATCAATCAATGCAGCCTACCTATGTCATGACACTCCAGAGTTGTGTGAGCTTCCCTGGTTGACACAACATCGTGTGCATTGTTACACATCAGTGTGCCTGGAGGGTGGTGTGTCCTGATCCCTCAGGGAGAGGAAATCAGGGCTTCACATTTGCGACCCTCCCAGACCTCCCCGTGGGTGTCTCTTCCTTTGGCTGGTTCTAATTTGTATTCCTTTCACTACAGTACAACAGTGAATGTCAGGACAGTGCTTTCCTGGGTCCCGAGAGTCATTCTGGCAAAGTATCAAACCTGAGGGAGGGGTGTACGTGTGTATGTATGCACGCACACACTTTACTAGTGAAGGTTATGAAGATGTTTTTCTGTACAGTCTTTTTGGAGTTATCTTGTTTTATCTTTCACAAAGATCTACAGTACTGGAATAGATTTTTGTGAATAATGTATGAACCAAGTTGCATGTCTGTAGGGGGGCTTTCTTTTGTCTTAGTCGATTTTCCTGATACCGATTTCATGCTGCTTAAATGATTGTAATTTTGTAATACTTCTTAAGTAAGTTTTCCCATTTTGTTCTTCTTTTTTCAAGTGTCTTGACTATTTTTGGCTTTTTGCATTTCCATGCAAATTTCATCAGACTCCTTTGTCAAGTTCGATTTTTTTAAAACAATTGGAGTTTTGATTGAGAATGACTTGGATCTATAGATCAGTTAACATTATTATAATACTGAATTGTCCAGTCCTTGAAAGTGGTATATCATTCTGCATCTTTAGGTACCAATATGCAGAATGACCAATACCTACTGTTCTAGGTACTAGTGCCTGGTTCATAATAGGCAGTCAGTAATACTTGTAGTTTGAATGAATGGTCATAGTAAAGATTCATGTGGGCATGTGTGCTGTTTCTTAAAGGGTTAGTGTACAGTTTCTGAAGATTTATTTTCTTACAGCTTTGTCAAATGGCCATCTTTATGTTTGCAGATGGACTGGTTCAATCGTTATAAAAAGTCCCTTGCTACCTACATGAGGTCATTGGGAGGAGACGAAGGTTTGGACATCACACAGGATATGAAACCTCCAAAGAGCCTATATATAGAAGTAAGTACACCTTTTTAAAAAATGAGTGTTTCTTTGATGCATAGAATGAGCTGACTTTTGTCCAAGGCAGGGGGTACATGAATATATACTAGTGTATATAGGCATACCTTGGAGACACCTTGGTTTCTAACTCATAAAAGTTATGCTTACACTAGTCTATTGAGTATGTGTTAGCATTATATACATATTTTATTGCTAAAAAAAATCCTGCTATCTGATAATGCAGGGTTGACACAAATCTTCAGTTTGTAAAAAAAAAATCAATATTAGAGAAGCACAATAAAGCAAAAAACAAATGAGAGGAAACAAACCCAAGCCAAAATTTTTACCTGGAGGTGGTGGTGGGAATAGGATTGAACAGCAAAAAATTTTTGGCTGTACCTGTTTTTAGAAGTTTTAACTTTAGAATCATGTAAGTATTTTACATATTATTAAAACAAACTGAAATCAAAGTGAAAAACCAACCCAAAACTCTCTTTGGCAGCTCCTTCAGTTTCCTTGCTGTCAGTGCTGACCTATACATATATTCAGAGATTTGCCATTTTTCTTCCTCCCCATCAGTGGACACTGGACCCACTAGTATGCCTCAGTAAGGAATACTAATCCTTACTACACAGAGAAGAAGCACACAGAGCCTAATACTTCCCTGTAGGTACACGTACAGTCCCCAGCTACTTGATGGTTACTTCATAATAAAAAATAATTTAGATATTATAAAACATCAGTTTTTCTTTTCAGGTGCGGTGTCTAAAAGACTACGGAGAATTTGAAGTTGAGGATGGTACTTCAGTGCTATTAAAAAAAAATAGCCAGGTATTTACTGTCTTAGGATACTTTAAATTTTGTAAGAGTGTTGAATGATGGAAATGTTGGAGTGAGTAGCTAAATAAATATCACCTTGCCATGATCATTTGTGTCATAGGCATTAAGTTTATCTTAATATATCCTTTTATCCTTTTTCTAAAGACTTGAAGCAAACATTGCATATAGTAAGAAAGGGTTAATACCGTTGACCCTTAAACATCATGTAGGGATTATGGGTGCAGTCAGACTGCCTGCTCCCCACAGGCTCTAGGTGCCCGGACTTCTGCTGTGGCGGCACGTGGGTTTGGTAGTTGTGGCGTGTGGGCTTTAGGGTTTGTGGGCAGAAGCCTTCCTCTTGATGAGACTTTGCCGCTCAGTCTCACTCTAAAACTGGGGTGACTTAAAAGCCTCAGCTACTGTAGAGGACATTAAGAGGCTTCTAACATGTCTGAGCACATCAGAAATAAGTTTTCTATAAAACTTGTGTTATAAATCACCCACATAATGTGAAATATTAAGAGGGAAACATTTTCCTACCATACAATCCTTTATTGTTGACTCTATGGGGCTTGTTTCCCATTGCCCAGAAATGAGAACAGATGTCTTTAGTAGACAACTCCATTGTTTTTTTTGGTGGGTTTTTTTTTTGTTTTTTTTTTTAACATTTCATAGTTTTAAGACTTAAAAAATTCAGTTAAATTAGACATCAGTCCTTGGCCCATGGGTCCTCATGACTGGTTCGCAGGAGTTCCTTTGGTCATGGGTCCCACATGAGGCCTTGAGTTTGTGAACTGTCAGGCACACGGTGCTGCTGAAGTGGCATCCACTTCCTTGAGTACTTGCCATACTCTCTCCTTCAGTTCACCTTCTAGAGTTCTCTACGCTGCACTTTCTAATGCACTATTTTTCATTTTTACTCAAGTATCTATGTCTGTCTAGTCTTTGAGATTTCTTTGGTCACCTGAGTTTGAAAAGTCTTCCTGCCTCACTCCCTGCACCTCCCCGCTCCAGAATTTAGTAAATGTTCCCTTCTGTATTAAGCATTGCTGTTTGGGAGGGAATGAGACCAGGAGATGCCGTTCCACCTCAGAATGAGAGCAGTGTGCTCTCTGGAGACATGGAGGATGAGCTTTAGCTGGGCACCATCTCCCTCACACACAGCGTGTGGCCAGCATCCATGGGTTACAAAGACTTCATCCTTGGAAAATATGGGAGAAGAGTCGCACTGTTAGTAGAGGAATGACTGTTCAGACATAGATCCTCAAGAGATTTAATGGAGAAGACACTCCTTCCGTTTGCCTTCTTAGTGAACTGTTGCCACATCCCTTGTGGTCTGTGACCCAGATCACCTACCTGGCTTTCCTGTGCATAAATCTAAAAATGCAAACACTAGGGAAAATACCTACTAGAATTCAGAAGTCTTTAAATTTAACTTAAGCAAAGTATGAATTTGTTTATAAAATTCAGATTTTAGTACAGCTCTAAGTAACATCAATTTCAGTTGATGAAAATAACAAATAAGCTTAGCTTTTAACTACTTTGCTGGTGCAGTTTGAAGTATTCAGCATGCATTGCTGCTTTTTAATGACACAACATGTAATTTAAAATAATGCTCTTCATTCCTCTCTCTTCCTCCCCCTACCCCTCAGCACTTTTTACCTCGGTGGAAGTGTGAGCAGCTGATTAGACAAGGCATTCTGGAGCACGTGCTGTCATGACCCCTGGCCGGATGGCTGCTAAGACTCCCTCCTGGTGTGAGACTGCACCCAACCAAAGTCACTTCTCCACCTCCCTAAGGCCCACCGCTTTTTGGTTCTAAAATTGAGACATTCTTTAACTAGGAATGCTTGGCGGAGGAATATGGGGGTTTTTTTGTTGTTTTTTTTTTTTTCTTCTTCTTTTTTCTTTTCATTTGGATGTTAGTTTCTTTTTTATTTCATTTCTGAATATAATTCCATTACTTTCCATGGTAAACATGTTTGTGAATCTATGTTGTATGTTTGTACTTTGAAGTATCGGTTCTCAAAAGAGAATTTGCACTCTGGCCGTACAGAGCCTCCACAGACATCCACCCTGCTGTCCACAGCTCTAGAGCGAAGCCTAAGATCAGGGTTCTAGCAAATGCTGTGCCTAAAGAGAATGCTTCCCGGCTAGTATACAGCCATCTTCTCATTCTGTCCTCACAACATGCAAGAGGTTTGATTTTGTATTGTATATGATTCTTCCCTTTGTGTAGTAAGTTGTATCTGTAATCATAACATTTCTACAATTCCCAAAATACTACGGTAAGTTTTAGTTTCATGAAAGTAAACATTTGTTACATGTTCATCTCTTTTAGACATTGAGGAAGAGTTTCACCTGGATGTATAGGGAAGTCTTATGTCCCTGTGCCTCTTGTACTATTGCTGGAAGTGTGCACTGTGCAAGCCAGGGAGCTGAATTTCTGAAGTTTGTGTTTCCAAATCATATGGGCAGGTGGAGCTGATGGTCTCTAAAGAACACAATGGATTTTGCCCATTTCCAGCAGTGGTGGCTGGTCTGGCTCGTACCTGTCTGCAAGCTTGTGTCGCAGGATGTCCATTTTGGAAAGGGAAATTGAGATTGGGGCTAGGAAAGGAATTTTGTGCAATTTCCCCCCAAGAGTCACATTGACCAAAAAGTCACATGAAGAGCTGATCAGCTAAGTGGAGGGCAATTTCTACTGCCCAATAAAATGACAGGCATCAGAGAAGCACCAGGTGGTCCTACCTGCTGGTCAGTGGCCTTTCTCCACCAGTACCCTCCATGACCAGCCCGGTAATCTCAGAGACATTCAAGTTTAAAATACAGATAAACCCAGTACCTGGCACTCTCTGTGCAGTGTATTTCTTAAACGGGAATTTCTGGCTAAAATTATACTCAAGTAGTCAAGCTATGGAAAGCCTCTACCTAGGGTATGGATCTGCATATTTTCACAACACACGTATTAATATTTAGTCAGCAGGCGGCCCTTGGCAGATTCTTTTCCAAGCTGTGCAGCTCACAGGATCTGTTTCCTGACCAGAGATTGAACCTGTGCCCTGGGCATTGAAAGCACAGACCCCTAAAATAATTCATAGCCAGATCAGATTTTCATCTGAATCTCTGCCAATAAACAATACGGAAAATTTCCCTAGTGAATGGGATGGATGATGTTTTAACAGTAGGTCAGTGGCACTTCCCTTGCATTCTGCTCTTCCAAGCATGTGGAGCCATGTGCAGGGGAGCCTAGAGTCCATGTGAGTCAGCTGTGAGGAAGAACCTGGGGTAAAGACCATTGCCCTATTGCCAGCCCAGCATCATTCCTGTATATAAACCATATGATGTACTTTGCTGATTCATTCCCAAAATAAAATAATAAGTATGTTTCTTATTTGAAGTAAGTGTATACTGGTTGAAAATTTTAAATTTTGTAGGTTTTATTGATTTATGTTGATTGCTCCTATAGAGTTGTGGCTAGAATTTTAAATGCATGTTTTTTTATCTAAAAGGTAATAAGTGCACAATTAAAAAGATAAAACATACAATGTAAAAAATGAAAGTAAGTTCCTATTTTACCTACTAAATGCCACCATCCAGTGTGCCCCTGTTAACTGATTATGGTTATAAAGTACAATCCTATTTCAGGTGTTTTTCCAATGAAATACTTTCCAGTTTTTGTTCCTAATGTGAATGGAATCTTCTTTTCTGTTATATTTTCTGACTGGCTTTGGATGATAAATATTAAAAAGCAGTAAATTATGATGACTTGGCCACTTTCCTATATAAAGTCATTTCTTTTTCACGTTGATTTTGTCATCTGGAACTTTCAGAAAAATGTTGACTACTGCTGCTAATAGCTGGCAGCTTATCCTTTTTCTAACTCGACCTGAATGACACATTCTTCTTCATCTCTCTACCCCATACTTCTCCAGGAAAAACTTGTAAGACTTGTGGCCTCCCTCAGTACAACCTGAAACTTCAAAATAAATTTAAAACCTTAGTAAAACAGTGATAATTAACAAACATGATTTTTTCCAAGTGGACTTTTGGAACTTGAGTGATGACCGTATATGGTTTCTCACTTAACTCCCTAAAGTTAAGATTACATATATATAACTGTTGCACTGTCTTACAGTCCATTTGTAACATTCTTCTTGGCCATGGCGTGTTAACCATTCATTGAACTGCAAGATTTGATTTGCTGTTATTTTATTGTGGAATTTTGCAACTTTGAGTGATGCTGTTTTATAGTGCTTAGCAAGAGGGGATGGATGTTTGTGTATTAACATATGTGTCTGCTTTGTCAGTGTTTCCAGTCATCTGTTCTATGAAACAGCTATCCGAACACAATGGTTTTAAACCACACCTCTCTTGACTTTCTCAGTTCTGCAGGTTTGCTGGGCTCAGCTGGGAGTTTCTACAGATCTTGCTTGGGGTCCCTGATGCAGCTGCATTCCTCTGACCTGACTTGGATGGCTTGGCCTCTGTTCTCCGTGTGGGCCTCTTGGGAGGTTCTCTCCAGTGAGCTGATTGGGCTTCTTACCTGGCAGCTTGGGACCCTGCAGGGTTAAGAGGGTGGATGTGCGTGCTGCTAGTTTTCTGAACGACTAGGCCTGGTAGTGGACTAACACCGTTTTCTGCCAAATTCAGTCAACTAATACAGCCCCAGGTGCTGAGTCAGTGAAGAGGCCACATGGACCACATAAAGGCAGAACAGCAGGAGGCCCCACTGTCAGGTGGGGTGTCAGGGTTCTGGTGTCAGTTTTTAGTGGTGCACGTTCCTTTATCTATTTTTCATAGAAATGTACCTTTTAAAATAGCATTAATACCTATAGAACTATCTCAGTATGAATCTTCTCTGGAGAGATACTTGATGAATTTTTTCTTTTCTTTAGTTTGAAGTCAAACTTTTCTACCTTTTCTTAAGTAAATTTCAGTTAGTCTTTTCTAAGCTTTTTTAATCTATATTTTGAAATGTATTCTGGAATTTTTTTTTCTTTTCACTATATATGATTATCCCTAATATGTGTCTGTCTTTCCTTTTTGGTCTTAATCCTATAACTAGAAGAAGTGTCTGTAATAACACTATATTAATCCTTTAGGATGTAGTGGAGGGAGGTGCTAATTTCACATGGTCTATTGCTTTTCACAATTGATGGTATTTTAGAATGAGTTGAATTCATTCTGTTTTGTAACTACAAAAACAATGTTTTAATACAGTACAAAATGTAGTAACAAAGAAGGTAGCCATCTACAAGTCAGACAGAGGCCTCAGGGAAAACAAACCTGCTAATAAGTTTGGGTTTCTAGCCTCCAGAATTGTAAGAAAATAAATTAATTTTGTTTCAGTCACCCAGTCTGTAATCTGTTTTGGCAGCCCCTGCAAACTAATAGAGGGCGTTTAGTATCTTTTTTTTTTTAATGTATTTCCCTAATCGAGAGACTTGAAGTTTCCTTTTGCTATTACAGACAGAGCTGTATGAGTAACCTTTTACATACATCACTTTACACATACACAGCTTGGTGTGTAGGATAATTGTAGTTTTGATGGGATTTGTAATTTTTATAGGAATTATAATTTGTACTACACCAGAAATTATGAGAGTCACTCCCCCTAACCTTCTTTGCCAACAGTATGGTATTTCCAGTTGGGGCTGTTACAGAAAAGATGCCAGGAACGTTGATGTACAAGTCTGTTACGGATGCGTATTTCTTTTCCTTTGGGCAAATAACTAGGAGTAAAATGGCTGGGTCTTAATGTAGGTGTGATTTTTTAACTATTGAAGAAACTTCCAAACTCCTCCAAGGTGGTTGCATATTTGCATTCACACCAGCAGTGTATGAGTTCCAGTTCTTCTACATCTACTCCAATACTTAGTGTGATTAGCCTTTTAAATTTTACCCATTCTAATAGGTTTGTAGTACTATCTCACTGAGATTTTAATTTGTATTTCCCTAATGACTTAAAAGAGATGGGAATACCACACCACCCTACCTGTCTCCTGAGAAATCTGTATGCAGGTCAGGAAGCAACAGTTAGAACTGGACATGGAACAACAGACTGGTTCCAAATCAGGAAATAAGAACATCAAGGCTGTATATTGTCACCCTGCTTATTTAACTTATATGCAGAGTACATCATGAGAAACACTAGGCTGGATGAAGCACAAGCTGAAATCAAGATTGCGGGGAGAAATATCAATAACCTCAGATATGCAGATGACAGCACCTTTATGGCAGAAAGCAAAGAAGAACTTAAGAGCCTTTTGATGAAAGTGAAAGAGGAGAGTGAAAAAGTTGGCTTAAAACTCAACGTTCAGAAAACTAAGATCATGGCATCTGGTCCCATCACTTCATGGGAAATAGATGGGGAAACAGTGACAGACTTTATTTTGGAGAGGACTCCAAAATCACTGCAGATGGTGACTGCAGCCATGAAATTAAAAGATGCTTGCTCCTTGGAAGAAAAGCTATGACCAACCTAGACAGCATATTAAAAAGCAGAGACATTACTTTGCCAACAAAGGTCCAGCTAGTCAAAGCTATAACTTTTCCAGTAGTCATGTATGGATGTGAGAGTTGGATTATAAAGAAAGCTGAGTGCTGAAAAATTGATGCTTTTGAACTGTGGTGTTGGAGAAGACTCTTGAGAGTCCTATGGACTGCAAGGAGATCCAACCAGTCCATCCCAAAGGAAATCAGTCCTGAATATTCATTGGAAGGACTGATGCTGAAGCTGAAACTCCAGTCATTTGGCCAGCTGATGTGAAGAACAGACTCATTCGAAAAGACCCTGATGCTGGGAAAGATTGAAGGCGGGAGGAGAAGGGGATGACAGGATGAGATGGTTGGATGGCATCACCGACTCAATGGATATGAGTTTGTGTAAGCTCCAGGAGTTGGTGATGGACAGGGAGACCTGGCATGCTGCAGTCCATGGTTTTGCAAAGAGTCAGACATGACTGAATGACTAATGCTGTTGAGTATCTTTGCATGTAATTATTTCTAGTCTGTGTATCTTTTGCTGGTGAGTTTGTCTAAATGGTTGCCCGTTTGTTAAACAACTAGGTTGCCATCTCATTGAGTTTGGGGAATGTGTTCTGGATATAAGTCCTTTATGAGCCATGTGCTTTGCAAAATATTCTCCCAATTTGTGGCTTGGCTTGACTTATCTTACTCATTTTCTTTAACAATCTTTTGAATAAAGTAGACATATTTGGTTTTGACAAAATCAAATTCATTCATTTGTATTTTTTTCTGCTTTGGGGGTCATATGTAAGAAATTTTTTTTCCAGCCAACGGTCTCAAAACTTCTTTCTTTATGTAGAAGTGTTATACTTTTAAGTTCTACACTGAAGTCTATGATCCATTTTGACTCAGTTTTTTATATGGTGTAAGGTGTGGGTGCAAGGTCACAGCAGGGGTTGAGGGGGATAATATGGATATTCAGCTCCTGCAGTACCTTTTTCCTCATAAAGCATTAATGAGTGGTTTGCTGTGCCAAGCACACTCTTCAACAAAACACCCCATGGGGCTGGGCTGCACCCTCAGCATAGAGTTCGCCCACCCCTGTTCCTTTCCTTGACTTCAGACATAGTTTCCTTTTGTCTGCTTCCTTTGGATTTAATTTGCTCTTTTTCTAGTTATTCAAGATGGAAGTTGAGGTCACTGGTTGGAATAGTTGTAGAAATTGTGTTACCTGATTTGCTCCAAATTTCTGCTTTTTCTTATTTGTCTTGGCTGTGCTGAGTCCTTTGCTTTTCATATGAAATTTAGGATCAGCTTGTCAATTTCTACCGAAAACAGACCTGCTAGTATTTTAGATTGGAACTACATTGAATCTGTGTATCAATTTGGGGAGAATTCACATCCTAACAATACTGAACTTTTCAGCCCACAAACAGCCCAGTTATTTTTGTCTTCTTCCTTTTCTTTCAGTAATACTTTGTAGCTTTTATCACTTGCCAGCATTTCATAGTTTTGATGCTGTTGTAAATGGCATTGTAAATTTCAAATTCTAATAGTTTATAAATAAAAATGCAATTGATATCTAACTTGTGTCCTGGATCCTTGCTAAACTCACTTATTAGTTCTAATAGCTCTTTTGTAAATTATACCAAGTCTTCTACCCCATGGTCATGTTTTCTGGAATTAAAAGTTTTACTCCTCCCTTTCTAATCCGGATGCCTTTTATTTCTTGCCCAATTGCCCTGCCTAGAACCTTCTGGGGAGTATTGAATCAAAATGGTCCCTATCTTGTTCCTGATCTTAGGTGGCAAGCTCTCGATCTTTTACCATTAAGTAGAGTTTAGCTCTGAGTTTTTTGTGGATGCCCATTATCTGATTAAGGAAATTCCCGTCTATTCCTGGTTCACCTGAGATTTTATTAGGAATGGATGTTGGAATTTGTCTTTTCATTTTCATTATGCAAAAGGTACAAGGGATAATCTTTGCTTTTTTATACTTTATCTTTCGTCGTTCCCTTGCGGTACTTTCTCTATCTGTTGAGATGATCATATAGTTTGTGTCTTTTGGTTTATTAGGGCCAGTAAACTTTATCTTGGACTGCAGTCCACACAGTCTCATTTACAGCTGCTCAGTGCTCAGTTGTACAAAAGCAGGCCATGGGGCTGGCTTTCACCCGGAGCATGAAGTTTGCCAACCCCTGTTCTATTCCTTAACTTCTACAGTGATGTTTAATTACTCTAGGTTTAATTTGCTCTTTTTCTGTGGTAGAAGCTGAAGTCACTGATCTGACACCTCTATTTTATAATCCAGTTACATAGTGCTATTAATTTCCCCCTAAGTACTGCTTTCCACCCCCACAAATTTTAATGTTTCATTTTCAGTCAATTCTAAATCTTTCATTGCTTGTACATCAGTTTCCAAATATCTGAGACTGTTTCAGATGTCATTTTGGCCTTGAAGTCTAATTTAGAAGAAGCTACTTAAAAAAAAAAATTTTTTTTTAATTTTATAAGAGTATAGCTGACTTACAATGCTGTGTTAATTTCAAATATACAGCAAAATGATTTAGTTATACATATATCCATTCTTTTTCAGATATTTTTCCCATATAGATTATTACAGAATATTGAGTTCCTTGTGCTATACAGTAGTTGGCTATTTATTTTATGTATCTTAATGTGTGTATGTTAATCCCAAACTCCTAATAATCCCTCCCAACCACATTTCCCCTTTGGTAGTCCTAAACTTGTTTCTGAAATCTGTGAGTCTGTTTCTGTTTTGTAGATAAGTTCATTTGTGTCCTTTTTTAGATTAGATTCTATGTATGAATGATATCAATAATGGTACTTGTCTTTCTCTGACTTAGTATCACCCTCTCTAGGTCCATCATGTTGCTGCAGATGGCACTGTCTGCTCTTTACTAGGCTGAGTAATATGCCACTGTATACATGTACTCATCTTCATCCCTCTGTTGATAGATGTTTAGGTTGTTTCCACGTCTTGTCTATTGTAAATGGTGCTACAGAGAATGGATACAGGTATGGCTGAGCCCCTTAGCTGTGCACCTGAAACCATCACAATATTGCTAATAGGTTATACTCCACTATAAAACAGGTTAAAAAAAATAAAAATTGACTACAAAGGAAAAAAAAAAAGCCAATAAGCTGGTTGCAGATGACATTCATGTGTAGACAATTTTAACTTTTAAAAGCAGCTGGACGAAATAAATATGGATCTGTGAAAAACAGGATATATGGAATAAATATGTCACGCTTTCCTACCATTTACTAACTTATTCTTTAAAAAAATGGCACAGTTGGCACCATAACACTGAAAAAGCAAGGAGATGATGTTCCTGAATCTGGAACTTCAGGCTTTTCATCCTTTGTTTACCTCCTCTGAAGGTCATTAACAAGAGTATTTCTTTAAATCCTGGCCATGCTTTGCCACTCTGCATATTTACTGTAGGTTTATGGATGTTCATAATGTCCTTGATAATGACTATCATAGGAAGCAAATTCTGTTCACCTCAAATATCGTGTTTACTCCCCATCAACCAGGGCCCAGGCCATGTCGCGGCCCCTTCTAGAGCTGTCCTCTCCCGACCACACTAGCTCACATCCACACAACTCCTAAATTCCTGCAACTCTCTCTTTGGTATCACTGAAAATTCAAAACTTACCTCTTGACATTGTTATATATATATATATTTACTGTAGGTTTATGGATGTTCATAATGTCCTTGATAATGACTATCATAGGAAGCAAATTCTGTTCACCTCAAATATCGTGTTTACTCCCCATCAACCAGGGCCCAGGCCATGTCGCGGCCCCTTCTAGAGCTGTCCTCTCCCGACCACACTAGCTCACATCCACACAACTCCTAAATTCCTGCAACTCTCTCTTTGGTATCACTGAAAATTCAAAACTTACCTCTTGACATTGTTATATATATATATATATATATATATATAAAACATGTAAACATATAAAATACAGTAGGTAAGAGATCTGTAAAATACATTAAAAGTATATAATAGAATCCCATGAAATGAAGATTTCCATTGAATTAATTCCAGATGACTTGTTGTATTTTTTCTTGTCCTCTACTTGTACAATATTCATCTGAAATTCAATTACTATTAGAACTGCAAGAAATAGAGGAATAGGATCTCACCTCCTGGAGCTCCCATGTCAGTACTTTCATCCCTGTCTCTTATACACATCTAGATGTGTATAAGAGACAGCCTATTATATATATATATATATATATATATATATATATATATAACATGTAAACATATAAAATACAGTAGGTAAGAGATCTGTAAAATACATAAAAAGTATATAATAGAATCCCATGAAATGAAGATTTCCATTGAATTAATTCCAGATGACTTGGTGTATTTTTTCTTGTCCTCTACTTGTACAATATTCATCTGAAATTCAATTATTAGAACTGCAAGAAATAGAGGAATAGGATCTCACCTCCTGGAGCTCCCATGTCAGTACTTTCATCCACATTCCCTGGTCTCTTGCTTCCCGGAACTCTCCTTTCTCTTTGGTCTCCAACTTTTTAATTCTTTTTATAGGTTTTTCTACAATACTTCCACTTTACCTTTTTTTGAACTATGCTTCGTTCTTCACTTGTGCACTCTCTCTCAGAAGCCCAAGTGCACACACAGGTTCCCAACCAGCTCTGGGTTAGGCGCTGCTCTACTGGGCTGTCTCTGACTCACATTTTCATATTCCACAATATTACCACATGCCAGGAGAGGCAACTATGCCTGTCTGCTTCTCATTTTGACCCACATCACACTACAATGAAGCAAAACAAAGGGTCGTGGACAGGCCATGTGATGGCTTGTTTAAGATGCTGGCCTTTCCTAGAACCACTTTGAACAAATTGCTTCCTGCTGTCAAAATAACCGTACTACCCAAAGCACTCTGCAGATTGAATGCATCACCTTAACAATGGTGTTTTTCACAGAACTAGAACAAAAAATTTTATGGTGTGTATGGGAATAAAAGACCCCAAATAGCCAAACAATCTTCAGAAAGAAAAGCAAGAGCTGACAGAATCAGGTTCCCTGACTTCAGACTATACTACAAGCTAAAGTAATCAAGACACTGGTACTGGAAGAAAAACAGAAATATACTGCATGTATCAATGGAACAAGATACAAAGTCCAGAGAGAAACCGATGCACCTATGGTCAAGTAATCTAGGACAAAGGAGTTAAGACTGTAGATGGAGAAAAGACAGCCTCTTCAGTAAGTGGTGCTGATGAAACTGGACAGCTCCATGCATAATAATGAAATTAGAATGCTCCCCAACACCATACAAAAAATAAACTCCAAAGGATTAAAGACCTAAATATATGGACAGACCCTACAAAACTCTTAACATAGGCAGAACACTCTCTGACATAAATCACAGCAGTATCTTTTTGACCCAGCTCTTAAGAATAATGTGAGGTGAGGTGAAGTCACTCAGTCGTGTCTGACTCTTTGCGACCCCGTGGACTAGTAACCTACTAGGCTTCTCTGTCCATGGGATTCTCCAGGCAAGAATACTGGAGTGGATTGCCATTTCCTTCTCCAGGGAATCTTGCCGACCCAGGGATCGAGGCAGACGCTTTAACCTCTGAGCCACCAGGGAAGCCCCTAAGAATAATGTAATAAAAACAAAAATAAGCAAATGGGATCTAATTAAACTTAAAAGTTTCTGCACAGCACAGGTATTCATAAACAAGACAAAAGAAAACCCACAGAATAGGGACAATATTGGGAAATGATTCAACTGACCAGGGATTAATCTCCAAAATATTCAAACAGCTCAAGAAGCTCAATATCAAAATACAAACAACCCAATCAAAAAACAAGTGTAAGATCTAAATAGACTTTTCTCTAAAGAATACCTACAGAGGACCAAAAAGCACATGAAAGGACGCTCCACATCACTAATTGTTAGAGATGCAGAAATACTACATTGAGGTATTTCACACGAATCAAAATAGCCACCATCAAAAAGTCTACAAACAATAAATGCTGGAGAGACTGGAGAAAAGGGAACCATCCTACACTGTTGATGGGGATGTACGTAGGTACAGCCACTGTGGAGAACAGTATGCAGGTTTCTTAAAAAACTAAGTACAGAATTGCCATATGATTCAGCAATCCCACGCCTGGGCATATATTTCAAGAAAAAATGTAATTTAAAAAGACATGCACCTCAGTGTTCCAAATTGGGAAAGGAGTGGTCAAGGCCATTTATTGTCACCCTGCTTATTGAATTTACATGCCAGGCTGGAGGAAGCACAAGCAGAAATCAAGAGTGCCGTGAGAAATATCAATAACCTTAGATATGCAGATGACACCACGCTTATGGCAGAAAGCGAAGAGGATCTAAAGAGCCTCTTGATAAAAGGGAAAGAGGAAAGTGCAAAGGCTGGCTTGAAACTCAACACTGAAAAAACTAAGATCATGGCATCCAGTCCCATCACTTCACGGCAGATAGATGGGGAAACAATGGAAACAGTGACAGATTTTATTTTGGGGGGGCTCCAAAATCACTTCAGATGGTGACTGCAGTTATGAAATTCAAAGACGCTCGCTCCTTGGAAGAAAAGCTATGACCAACCTAGATAGCATATTAAAAAGCAGAGACATTACTTTGCCAACAAAGGTCTGTCTAGTCAAAGCTATGGTTTTTCCAGTAATCATGGATGGATGTGAGAGTTGGACCATCAAGAAAGCTGAGCACTGAAGAACTGATGCTTTTCAGCTGTGGTGTTGGAGAAGACTCTTGAGAGTCCCTTGGACTTCAAGAAGATCCAACCAGTCCATCCTAAAGGAAATCAGTCCTGAATATTCATTGGAAGGACTGATGCTGAAGCTGAAGCTCCAATATTTTTGCCATCTGATGCGAAGAACTGACTCATTTGAAGAGACCCTGATGCTGGGAAATTTGAAGGTAGGAGGAGAGGGGGATAACAGAGGATGAGATGGTTGGATAGCATCACTGACTCAACGGACATGAGTTTGTGTAAGCTCCAGGAGTTGGTGATGGACAGGGAGGCCTGGTGCGTTGCAGTCCATGGGGTCACAAAGAGTTGGACATGACTGACTGGACTGAACTGAACTGAATTTATTAACTAATAGAAGCAATACTGTTCATATTAGTAACAAGAAATTTTTCTGCTTGCATAAAGCTTATATCAGAATGTGTAAGCCCACTGATAGTTAACAGTAAAATAAGCCAATACCTATTTATTAAAGCAATTGTTAATCAGCATGTTATTGAAAGAGTACGTGAGGTCTGGCTGCTCACTGCTCTAAAGCCAATAAACAGGCCAGGCTGGCAGAAAGGAAAGTGTGCTTTATTTTAGATGCTGGCAGCTGCGAGGAGCGGAGCGGTGGATATCTGTCCAAAGGCCATTCCCACCACTGACATACGAGGGGTGAGAGCTTTTATAGACACAGGGTGGGTGGGGGGTTGGGAATGCGGGAGACGGGCTACATGCAGAAACAGCACAGTCAGCTCTGACAGTCACCTTGAAACTGGTCATCAGCGTCTGACCAGCGTCATCTTGCTGTAAGTACAGTCAGTCTTCAGTCCCAGGGTCCGTGTTCCCATCTCTCTGTGGCCAGTTCTCTGAATGGTGGCAGCTTGTGTTCTGGGTCCAGTCTGGTCGTCGTGTATTAACTCCGCCTGATGTTTTGGTGTCTACAAGACAGCTCACAGGAGGTGGCTCAGAATCTTCTCTACAGACCTAGAGAAAGAACTCAGGTCCTTGACGATGCTTAGTGACAGTATTATTATTGTTTAGTCTCCTTTGACTGTTTTCCTTTGTTTCAGCATTTCTCATTTCTCTGATTAAAGTTACCTTTTGATGGAAACTTTCCACAGACAAAAGGCAGGCGGAGGATATGGTGGCGGAGGGGGGCCTAGGACGACAGGGTTCTGCTCTGTTTCAAGCACAGACATAGATTCAGGAAAGATTAAAACAAGTGCATGAACTCAGCAGTCACAAATCCTGCCTTTTACCAAGAACACTGCCTCTCGTAGTTCTGGTATCAGAGGCGTGGCCTGTCTGGTGACATCTCTCTAACTGTCATGGGATCCTGTCTGCAGACACGTAGCATGACCAAGTGCTCTCTGAATAAGGACTTGCAAGAATGGCTACACATGGGTTTTACCAAATATTTTACTTTTAATTAAAAATTTTTGGTTTTTACATTTGTAATTTATTTATCATAATATTTGGCTGGTGCCAGTCTAGCACAAGGGATATTCCAGGTGTGGCATGTGGGATCTAGTTCTGTGATCAGGGAATGAACCTGGGTCTCCTGCATTGTAAGTACAGACTATTAGCCCCTGGGCCGCCAGGGAAGTCCCTACCACGTCCTTTCATCACTGTTGACCTCCCTGGGAAGAGGTGGGAATAAAACAAGAGGAGAAGATCCTACAACGCATGGATTAATTCATTAATCCAAAAAATATTCAAACTTTAAGGGAAAACATAGCATGTCCTCTGTCTGCCTCCTGTCTGTATCTGAGTCCCAAAGAGTACATTTAACAAGAGAAGTGAGAACATGTTAAAGAAGACAATAACTTAGCAATTAAACAAAGTCAAAGGCTATGTTCCTCAAGGGCTGTAGATAATATTCCTGTGTGTGTAATGGATAGTCCCCAAGGATCACCCTCTTCCTTTCTCCCTTCCTTCCTCCTTTCCCAATATACATGGGAATCTGTACCTCTAACCTCTACACGGAAATCTGTATCTCTAGGAGAGAAGCCACAGAAATTATCTCCTACCTTCCCTCTTTGTATACACAGAAAACTTTATCTGACATACATAATCCACCAGGACCTGATGCTCACCACTCTGTTTAACCTTCTGTGGCAAAAAAAAAAAAAAAAGAGTACACATATCTCATAGATACGCTATACCTGAATCAGGCGGCTATATACGACAATGATCAAAACACTGCAAATCAACTATACTGCAACATAATATCGGCATGATATTAAAGAGAAGGAGAAAGAAGCAGTGCCTTCTCTATTCCTCCCGACTTCCCTGTCAGGCTTAGGTCCCGCTGCTGGACTGGGGTGAGTTTCACACAACCTGGCAGGGTGCCTTTCACTGAACCTTTTTTAAACATCTACTATCTGCTATGTTCTGGCTCGGACCAGACTCCCCAGCAGGATCCAGGCCTCCAGGGACTTGGGAACAAACATTACGAACCCTGCACTCGCCCTGGTGCTGGGCATTCCAGCTCAAGCCTTCTCTCTGGAGTGCAGGCTCCTAGGCACCTGAGCACACTCAGCAGGGTGCTGTGGACCCAGCAGGAATTAGTCCAGGGTGTGTGTGTGTGTGTGTGTGTGTGTGTGTGTAGCCTCCTAGGCACCTGAGCACACTCAGCAGGGTTCTGTGGACCCAGCAGGAATTAGTCCAGGGTGTGTGTGTGTGTGTGTGTGCATGTGTATGTGTGTGTGATGCTTTACGGGGGAAAAATAGTGAACACAAGCCCTTAGGTGTTTGCTCAGGTACAATTCACTCTAATCCACAGCTCAGGATTCTGACTTTCCCAGGAAACAGAGATATGCTTTAAAAAGTGCAGTTGCCTGTAAACATTTCCTATAACTACAACGGGATCAAAGAGGCTGACCAGCACCTCTAATACACAAGGCCTGGGGTTTCTATTAATGACAGCTGCCCTCAGGAAAACTCCCAGGATGGGGGGTTGCAGAAATAAATTCCAAACACAACAGAGTTTCAAGAAGACAATAAATTTTCCTCACACCCTTTCATGTAAAAGAAACAAGAAAAAAATTTTTAAACCTCCACCACAGGAATAGATGCACAGCATCCCTAACTGCTGCAGTAAAGCCAATCAAAACAGCAATGGCGAAATCAAGCCCCACCGGTCAGACTGCCATCCTCAGGAGTCTACAAAGGCAGGAGAGAGCTGGCACGTGAGGTAACCCCACCACATGTTCAGTCAAAACAGGCATTGACAACAGCCACTAGAAGGCACAGCCTCCGAATGTCAAGAAAAAAAAGCCTCTTAAGAAAGCCAATCCTAGTGTAGCCACGCGTTCCAGGAAACAAACTCATTCAGGACAGTGCAGTTAGTGGAGTGCAGTTTATTACACCGGCGGGCCCAAGGCAGTCTCTTAGCCAAGGACCCTGACCAGTTTTTGTGAAAACTTCATATACCCTAAGTGTATCTGCTCAAACCCACCTCCCCAAATTCTCTGAAAATAGTCTGAACAAAGGAAAAGAAAGATACAAAGTTAACCCATGATTCATATGCCTTAAGCCTATAACAGTGGACAATTATCAACAGGCTTATGGTCATATCCCAATAAGCATAATAGAATTTATGATTCTATTCAGTTACACAGATAATTCTCTTAGGTGACAGAGAGTCTAGGTATGAGCCCTGGAGGTCTTCCATCCGGGGGTCTGGTTTTCCAGTTGGTATGTCGTTTCCATAGATACTGGGCATATAGCTCAAAGTCCACAGTCTGGCCCAAGATGGAGTCCTGCAAGATGGAGCCTGTTCTGTCTGTTTCCTCCTTCACTAGGATCAGACATCTCCATACCTGGGCCAATATCCTGAGAAAGTCATCATTCAATAAAATCGCATGCAGTCCAACGTTCACAGCAGCTCCACTTGCAACAGCCAAAACAGAACCTGCAAAATGTCCACGGACAGATTAAAGAAGATGTGTTCCATTCAGACAATGGACCATTACTCAGCCATGAAAAAGCACCACTGAAATTATGAACTTATGCCACTGTTTGCTAGGAGGATGGAACCTTGAAGGATCATACACTAAGTGAAATCAGCCAGACTGATGTCTGAAAGGAAGGCAACAGCATTTGATGTCCCTTGTAGGAAAAATTTTAAAAGAGACACAAAGGAACTAAGTTACAACCCAAAAAGACTGAGAATTCAAACACAGAGGGTTCCCGTAAAAAAAAATAAAGAAAGGGCAGGGATGAATTCAGAGGTAGGGACTTACATATACACAGAAATCTGTAGCTGTAATAGATAATCCAGAAGGATTATCTCTTTCCTTCCTTCCATATATACACAGAAAACTGTAGCTGTCATAGATGCTCAAGAAGGACCTGATGTTCAGCAAGTGGAACTCTGCTTGAGCTTCTGCAATAATCTCTATGGCAAAAGAACTCAAAAAGGAACAGATACGCTGTATATATATGTGTGTGTGTGTGTGTGTGTGTGTGTGTGTGTGATAACTGAATCAGGCAGTTGTACACTAATAGCAAGCACAAAACTGCAAGTTGACTGTGCTCTGACATAGCTTCAGCATGAGATTAAAGAAAACAAAAAGAAAAACATCAATGCCTAATTTATTCCCTGCAGCCTCCTTGATTTGGGCTGCTATCCCATCCCTGGAGCCTGAGCCGGCTTGTGTCTCATGTTTGAACTGGGGTGGGGTTGAGAATACAGCCAAACTATTTTAAAAAAGATGGGTAACCCTGTGATTTTGACCCCGTAAGGTAAAATAGCTAAGACTGGGAATCAAGCTAATTGTAGAAGCACAGTTATATTGATACAGACTATGCGGTACGTAGTGCAGTATTTCTCAACCACAGAGAAAGTAGGAAATAATGCCAAGGCTGGCACAGGAGAGATGATCACTCCATGTGAAGTAAGGGACACAGAAAGAGACAAGTATCAATATCATATGATATCACCTCTAGGTATAATCTAAAAATGGATACCATGGAACTTCTTGCCCAGAGACAGAGCCTCACAGACTTAGAAAAGAAACTTCTAATCACCAAGATACAAAGATGTAGGGCATGGAGAAATGAGCTGCTTCAGACTAATATATGCACACTATTAGTTATAAAATAAAGACCAGGACCCACTGTATAACACAAGGACACTTACTCCACACTCTGTAATAACCTATATGGAAAAAACTCAATATATATTAATAAAAGTGAAACTAGTTGTGATAGAAGGAAAATAAAAACCACTCACAAGACTGTAATTCACCTGTATACTTCAGTTCAAATGATGAGATAAAAACAGCAAAAGCAAAAAAGAAAAGCTGACTCTATTTCCCTGATTTCCAGTTGGTATGTCGTTTCCATAGATACTGGGCATATAGCTCAAAGTCCACAGTCTGGCCCAAGATGGAGTCCTGCAAGATGGAGCCTGTTCTGTCTGTTTCCTCCTTCACTAGGATCAGACATCTCCATACCTGGGCCAATATCCTGAGAAAGTCATCATTCAATAAAATCGCATGCAGTCCAACGTTCACAGCAGCTCCACTTGCAACAGCCAAAACAGAACCTGCAAAATGTCCACGGACAGATTAAAGAAGATGTGTTCCATTCAGACAATGGACCATTACTCAGCCATGAAAAAGCACCACTGAAATTATGAACTTATGCCACTGTTTGCTAGGAGGATGGAACCTTGAAGGATCATACACTAAGTGAAATCAGCCAGACTGATGTCTGAAAGGAAGGCAACAGCATTTGATGTCCCTTGTAGGAAAAATTTTAAAAGAGACACAAAGGAACTAAGTTACAACCCAAAAAGACTGAGAATTCAAACACAGAGGGTTCCCGTAAAAAAAAATAAAGAAAGGGCAGGGATGAATTCAGAGGTAGGGACTTACATATACACAGAAATCTGTAGCTGTAATAGATAATCCAGAAGGATTATCTCTTTCCTTCCTTCCATATATACACAGAAAACTGTAGCTGTCATAGATGCTCAAGAAGGACCTGATGTTCAGCAAGTGGAACTCTGCTTGAGCTTCTGCAATAATCTCTATGGCAAAAGAACTCAAAAAGGAACAGATACGCTGTATATATATGTGTGTGTGTGTGTGTGTGTGTGTGTGTGTGTGATAACTGAATCAGGCAGTTGTACACTAATAGCAAGCACAAAACTGCAAGTTGACTGTGCTCTGACATAGCTTCAGCATGAGATTAAAGAAAACAAAAAGAAAACATCAATGCCTAATTTATTCCCTGCAGCCTCCTTGATTTGGGCTGCTATCCCATCCCTGGAGCCTGAGCCGGCTTGTGTCTCATGTTTGAACTGGGGTGGGGTTGAGAATACAGCCAAACTATTTTAAAAAAGATGGGTAACCCTGTGATTTTGACCCCGTAAGGTAAAATAGCTAAGACTGGGAATCAAGCTAATTGTAGAAGCACAGTTATATTGATACAGACTATGCGGTACGTAGTGCAGTATTTCTCAACCACAGAGAAAGTAGGAAATAATGCCAAGGCTGGCACAGGAGAGATGATCACTCCATGTGAAGTAAGGGACACAGAAAGAGACAAGTATCAATATCATATGATATCACCTCTAGGTATAATCTAAAAATGGATACCATGGAACTTCTTGCCCAGAGACAGAGCCTCACAGACTTAGAAAAGAAACTTCTAATCACCAAGATACAAAGATGTAGGGCATGGAGAAATGAGCTGCTTCAGACTAATATATGCACACTATTAGTTATAAAATAAAGACCAGGACCCACTGTATAACACAAGGACACTTACTCCACACTCTGTAATAACCTATATGGAAAAAACTCAATATATATTAATAAAAGTGAAACTAGTTGTGATAGAAGGAAAATAAAAACCACTCACAAGACTGTAATTCACCTGTATACTTCAGTTCAAATGATGAGATAAAAACAGCAAAAGCAAAAAAGAAAAGCTGACTCTATTTCCCTGAGGACGTAGTGGCCTGGGCTGGTGTCATCCCTGGAGCCTGATTAGCTTGGGTCCCAAGGCTGGAGTGTCCTGGGGCTGAGGGAGCTGGGAGCACGTGGCAGGCAGTGTGCTCCCACAGTGAATGTGGACTGCCTGCTGCCCTCAAGATACACGTGGAATAATTTAAGGGATTGGAATTAACATATACACATTACTATATATCAAATAGATGATCGAAAAGTACTTACTGAATAGCATAGAGAAGTTTATTGAACACACTGTGATCATCTGTAAATGAAAATGAAACTAAAAAAGAATAGATAAACGTCTATGTATTAATATAACTGAATCAAGTTCCTGTACATCTGAAACAAGCACAACATTAGAAATCAATTATATTCCAATAGAAAAAAAAAAGTGTGGCATGAAGAAGTGCTGCCGTCTTGTGGCCATTTTCTGTAACAACACCATGAAGAGCTGCGAGCTGGGCACATTCACAAGGATTCAAGGTCTGTAAGATAGCTGTCAACTGAAAAATATAGTCACACCTGAGAGTAGAAAGTTATTTCACTTGGTGGGAATATTTACAACTCCAAGCCTGGGAGACAGCATCTCAGTAGCTCTGAGAAAACTGCTCCAAGGAGGCAGGAGGGGGAATCAGGCTATATACAAGTTTGCAACAAAGGGAGCAGGCAGTCTGAAGAGCAAAGATCAAATATCAAGTTAAGGAATTTAGCATTCTGTGTGTGCTGCTAAGTCGCTTCAGTCATGTCCGACTCTGTGTGACCCCACAGACAGCAGCCCACCAGGATCCCCCGTCCTTGGGATTCTCCAGGCAAGAACACTGGAGTGGGTTGCCATTTCTTTCTCCAATGCATGAAAGTGAAAAGTGAAAGTGAAGTCGCTCAGTCGTATCTAACTCTTAGCGACCCCATAGACTGCAGCCCACCAGGCTCCTCCGTCCATGGGATTTTCCAGGTGGGTTGCCTTTTCCTTCTCCAGGGATCTTCCCGACCCAAGGATCAAACCCAGATCTCCCGCATTACAGGCAGACGCTTTACCCTCTGAGCCACCAGGGAAGCCCCCCACGTAAACCATATACATATATCCCCTTCCTTTTGAACCTCCCTCCCATCTCCCTCCCCATCCTACCCCTATAGGTTGATACAGAGCCCGTTTGAGTTTCCTGAGCCATACAGCAAATTCTCATTGGCTATCTATTTTACATATGGTAATGTAAGTTTCCATGTTACTCTTTGCATACATCTCACCCTCTCCTCCCCTCTCCCCATGTCCATAAGTCTATTCTCCATGTTTGTCTCTCCATTACTGCCCTGTAAATAAATTCTTCAGTACCATTTTTCTAGATTCTGTATATATGCGTTAGAATACAATATTTATCTTTCTCTTTCAGACTTACTTCACTCTGTGTAACAGGGTCTAGGTTCATCCACCTCATTAGAACTGACTCAAATGCATTCCTTTTATGGCTGAGTAAGATTCCATTGTGTATATGTACTACAACTTCTTTTTCCATTCATCTGTCAATGTACATCTAGGTTGCTTTCATGTTCTAGCTATTATAAATAGTGCTGCAATGAACAGTGGGATACACGTATCTTTTTCGATTTTGGTTTCCTCAGGGTGTATGCCTAGGAGTGGGATTGTTAGGTCATATGGTGGTTTTATTCTTAGTTTTTTAAGGAATCTCCATACCACATTCCATAGTGGCTGTATCAATTTACATTCCCACCAACAGCGCCTTTTCCCACACCCTCTCCAGCGTTTATTGTTTGTAGACTTTTTGATGATGGCTGTTCTGACTGGTGTGAGATGATATCTCATTGTAGTTTTGATTTGCATTTCTCTAATAATGAGCAACTTTAGGCACCTTTTCACTTCTTTGTTAGCCATCTGTAAGTCTTCTTGGAGAAATGTCTGTTTAGGTCTTTTTCCCACTTTTTGACTGGGTTCACTGTTTTTCTGGTATTGAGTTGTATGAGCCACTCGTATATTTTGGAAATTAATCCTTTGTCAGTTGTTTCATTTGCTATTATTTTCTCCCATTCTAAGGGTTGTCTTTTCACCTTGCTTATAGTTTCCTTTGCTGTGCAAAAGCTTTTAAGTTTAATCAGGTCCCATTTACTTACTTTTGTTTTTATTTCTGTTACTCCAGGAGGCGGGTCATAGAGGAGCTTGCTTTATGTGGGAGCCCCCATTGACATTTGGAGGTGAGAAATCACTGATGGCTGTGCCATTTCTTGTTTATTAATATGGCAGGAGATATTTTCATTTCACNTTTATTTACTTTTGTTTTTATTTCTGTTACTCCAGGAGGCGGGTCATAGAGGAGCTTGCTTTATGTGGGAGCCCCCATTGACATTTGGAGGTGAGAAATCACTGATGGCTGTGCCATTTCTTGTTTATTAATATGGCAGGAGATATTTTCATTTCACAAAGTAAAAACACCTGCCCTCCTAAGGCATGGAGAATGCCTTAGGGGTGGTCATTGGAAAAGAATTCAAAACAAGGCAGCCATTAATGAAGCCAATTTCAAGAAGTAAGTATAACTCACACCCTTTAAAATAATCACAAGAAAAGATGTCAACATCACTATTTATTCAGTTCAGTTCAGTTCAGTCAATCGGTCATGTCCGACTCTTTGTGACCCCATGGAATGCAACACGACAGGCCTCCTGTCCATCACCAACTCCCGGAGTTTACTCAAACTCATGTCCATTGAGTCAGTGATGCCATCCAACCATTTCATCCTCTGTTGTCCTCTTCTCCTCCCGCCTTCACTCTTTTTCAGCATCAGGATCTTTTCAAATCAGTCAGTTCTTCATATCAGGTGACCAAAGTACTGGAGTTTCAGCTTCACCATCAGTCCTTCCAATGAATATTCAGGACTGATTTCCTTTAGGATTGACTGGTTGGATCTCCTTGCAGTCCAAGGGACTCTCAAGAGTCTTCTCCAACATCACAGTTCAAAAGCATCAATCTCCAGCACTCAGCTTTCTTTAGAGTCCAACTCTCACAGCCATATATGACTACTGGAAAAAACACAGCTTTGACTAGACAGACCTTTGTTGGCAAAGTAATGTCTCTGCTTTTTAATATGCTGTCTAGGTTGGCTATAACTTTTCTTCCAAGGAGCAAGCGTCTTTTAATTCCATGGCTGTAGTCACCATCTACAGTGATTTTGGAGCCCCCCAAAATAAAGTCTCTCAGTTTCCCCATCTATTTTCCATAAAGTGATGGGACCAGATGATATGATCTTAGTTTTTTGAATATTGAGTTTTAAGCCAACTTTTTCACTCTCCTCTTTCACTTTCATCAAGAAGCTCTTTAGTTCTCTTCACTTTCTGCCATAATGGTGGTATCATCTGAGTATCTGAGGTTATTGATATTTCTCCTGGCAATCTTGATTCCAGGTTGTGCTTCATCTATCCCAGCATTTCACATAATGTACTCTGCATATAAGTTAAATAAGTAGGGTGACAATATACAGCCTTGACATACTCTTTTCTCAAGTTGGAAGCAGTCTGTTGTTCCATGTCCAGTTCTAACTGTTGCTTCCTGACCTGCATGCAGATTTCTCAGGAGGCAATGCCGAGCAAATCCTGCCACACTAAGGCCACGTCCACGTGGAGCTGCAGATTCCTTGCTCTCCAGTGCCAGGGCATCTGCAGCCTGGAGTCCCCTCTCCTGCAAAGGCCAGGGAGGAAGTGGCGCCCATGTAAAGCTGCTAGCGATGCCCCGGTGCCCGAACTTCCTCTGCACAGAGACCACACCAAGCTGGACTCACTGAGACCAGTGCAGCCAAAAGGACCGCCTGGCAGACCTGACTTGGGCCTGGGTGCGCTGCTAGCCCTGCAAACAACACAAGTTTTTAAATGGAAAAAGGACTTGAATAGTCCTTTTTGTATGTCTTCTCCAGATAAGACATACGAATGGTCAACAAACACGTGAAAAGATGTTAAACATTACACATGATGTAAATGCAAATTAACACCAGAATACCATATCCTCCAATACCAGAGGACCTACAACCAAGAAAACTAAAAATAACAAAATGTTGGTAAAAATGTAGAGAAACTGAATAGTTTCTCATGGGCAAATGAATAAGTTGTGGAGATGGTGGTGAGAATATGTATACAACAAAGTGAGGGTAGTTAATGCTATAGACTGTGTACTGAAATGGTTTTAATGCTCAATGTTATATATTTCTAATTGCATTGAAAAGATGAGTGAAGCAGTTATGATACATGTTACAACATGGATGAATATTGAAGACATTAAGTCAAATAAGTCATACACAAAAAGCCACCCAGGTCCTAATCATCCTGTGTGCTTTAAATCCACAAAGGTTTTGAAAAGGAGGGCAAGTGTCACCAGTAGTTGCAGAAAAAGAAAACTGAACAGCATGGGAAAGACTTCCGCATAGCCGGGGCAAGGGTTCTGTGGATAGGATTAAAAGGTCGAACCATGAAATTTCCTCTTTGGGGGTTTCTGTGCTGCTTCCCTGGCAGGGTAACCCAGTATGGGGTAAAACACACTGGGGTATTAGATGTGACCTGGCAAATGGGAGTACTTTGTACTGCTACTTACACTTTTTTATACACTTGAAATGACTGGAAGGTAAATTACTTTTCAAAAGAAGCACATGAAAACCGTGCTTAAAAAACAGCAGAGAAGGTATCAAGCTTCATTACAGAGGCCAAGCCTTAACCAGATTCAGTTCACCCAAAGTGGTGATGCTAATTGCTCTTCACAGGAGTCCACGTGTTATCAAGAGGCATGGTGGGAAGATTATAATAGGGGCCACTATGTCTTGGGTGCTGTGGCACACTTTGATGTAGTAGAAATAGTGAGATATCTGTATTCTAGTTTTCCACATCAAGCTGCCAAAAAGCTGTTAGAATAAATGAATTCACTAACGCTGCCAGGTACAAAAATCAGCTGCCTTTCTATACACCAATAATGTGCCATTAGAAAGAAAAATTAAGCACTTCCCTGGTTGTTCAGTGGTTAAGAATCCACCTGCCAATCCAGGGACATGGGTTCTATCCCTTATCCAGGAAGATTCCACATACCACAGGCCAGTTAAGCCCGTGAGCCACAACTACTAAAGCCTGCGCTCTAGAACCTATGCCCCTCAATTAAAGAGTAGGGCCCCCGAAATCCGGCTCACCGCAATTAGAGAAAGCACGTGCAAAGCAACAAAGAGAAATTAAGACGGCAATCCCAAATAACCCCTAGGTATAAATTTAACTAAGGATGTGGAAGCACGCTGAGCAGACACAAATAAATGGAAGGCTAGCCTGCGCTCAGGGACACAGGAATATGGTTACAACGTCCATTCTACCCAGAGCAATATTCAATTGCAAAACAAACCTGGTCAGACTTCAGTGGCATTTTCCACAGAAAGAGAACAAACATTCTGAACATTTGTGTGGAAACACCAAGGCCTCTGAATAAAAGAGAACAGGCTGAGAAAAGAAAACGCTCTGAGAAAGAGGACAGGCCGAAGGCATCTCCCTCCCAGACTTCAGCCTATGCAATGTAGCTAATTCAGCAAAGAAGTGTGGAATTGGCCCAAAAACAGGCACACAGAGCACAGGAACAGAACCAAAAATAACCCTACAGGCGTGCGGTCAGTTAACTCGCAAGAAAGGAGCCAAGAACACACACCGGGGAAAGGGCAGTCCGCTCAGTAAACCGTGCCACACACCAAAGAACACGGTGCTCCATCTACACCACACACAAAAAGCCCTTTGAGGGTTTTCCTCAAGCCCTTCCTCTCCTGGGTGCTCTGAAGGCAGACACCCTTGGCAGCCGGTCACATGCCAGAACCATCCTCCCCACTTTTCCTCACCTTTCCCTCCCACTACCTCCATCATGGCATCTGGTCCCATCACTTCATGGGAAATAGATGGGGAAACAGTGGAAACAGTGCCAGACTTTATTTTTTTAGGCTCCAAAATCACTGCTGATGGTGACTGCAGCCATGAAATTAGAAGACACTTACTCCTTGGAAGAAAAGTTATGTCCAACCTAGATAGCATTTTCAAAAGCAGAGACATTACTTTGCCAACTAAGGTCCATTTAGTCAAGGCTATGGTTTTTCCTGTGGTCATGTATGGATGTGAGAGTTGGACTGTGAAGAAGGCTGAGCGCCGAAGAATTGATGCTTTTGAACTGTGGTGTTGGAGAAGACTCTTGAGAGTCCCTTGGACTGCAAGGAGATCCAACCAGTCCATTCTGAAGGAGATCAACCCTGGGATTTCTTTGGAAGGAATGATGCTAAAGCTGAAACTCCAGTACTTTGGCCACCTCATGCGAAGAGTTGACTCATTGGAAAAGACTCTGATGCTGGGAGGGACTGGGGGCAGGAGGAGAAGGGGACGACAGAGGATGAGATGGCTGGATGGCATCACTGACTCGATGGATGTGAGTCTGAGTGAACTCCGAGAGATGGTGATGAACAGGGAGGCCTGGCGTGCTGCGATTCATGGGGTCGCAAAGAGTCGGACACGACTGAGCGACTGAACTGAACTGAACTGAACCTCCTGGCAGGCCCCCAGGAGACCGAGCTCCTGTCCACGTGAACTGGACCCACAAGGTCCTCAGGCTGAATCCCCTGTGGGTCCTGAGGAGAGCAGGCTCCCATCAGTGTGGACTCACCCCCGGGCTGTCTTGAAGCCCAGGCTGTCAGCAAGGACTCAGATCCCAGCGTTCCACAAGCCGAAGCCCCAGCAGGTCCTGAGGAGACGGGCATCCGTCAGCTGAGGGCAGAGCTACACCCATGGGCTTTCTACGCTACACAGTGCGCTTTCCCACCCCGGCTCAGGGAGGTGAGCTCTGCCTTCCCTGACAGCCAATGGGAGAGTGCAGACATGGCCTCCTCACAGGTCAGGCCCTGCCCCACGCGTGGTTCTACAGCAGACAGTAAATGGTAGAAATTCAAACTGAAATAGAGACAAATATCTCACGATTTCTTCAAAAGTTACAGAACAATTAACTGGAAACCATATGAAATGAAATGACTGTGAACACAAACTGTAAAACTTATACCAAATTCACTCAAATTTACTAACAGACATTTAAAATGCAAAACTATCAAAATTACACAGAAACACAGAAGAAAATCGACATGATCTTGGCTTTGCTCTGCAGATCATGAGTTCTGAGTTTTAACACACAAAAAGCCAGTATCAGAAGAAAAAAATACTGTGGACTTTGACAGGGCCTACATGGGGGCTCATGGCTAAAATGGCTCATTATGTTGACCTTGCAAACAAAGAATAAAATCACAGTGACCCTTGAGATTGACCAAATTGGCCAAACGACATTCTGTTTTCCCGCTGGTACCTACCTTCTCAAAGCTAGACCACCAGATTACGGACCTCCAGCTGCGTGACCACAGGACCTAACTACAGGCTAAAAATTAACTATCCCTTCAGAGAATTTTGCATTGGCAGGGTATGAGAAAGACCCCATCAGAAAGGGTTCTAATCAAGGGCCAGTCACCCTCTCATTTCCCTCTAATAAATCTCCTTTTCTTGCCTGACTGCCCGGCTCACTCTCTTCTTCTCCGCACTCATCTTCCATTCTGGCACGAGGAGGGAAGATCCACCGCAACTGGGTGGGCGCCTCTCACAAGCCCACCTCCGGCGGTCTCCTCCCCTGGATCTTGCCAAGAAACTAAGACGAGCCCCAGGACAGGACTCTCCACCTGACTTGCTGGACTGACATCCACACACTGGCCCACATTTCATCCATTGGTTACAAAGGTGAGTGAAATCCCATTGTCTCGGATCCTCTCTCTCGCCTCTTTTCCAAGTCCTAGTGCTAGGCGGGAGGATCCCCACGGTCCTATGGCCCTTGGCCTTGTGCCCCGTCTGACTTTGAAATAGGGGATGCTCATTTCAAAGCAGACTATTATTAGTTTCTGAGAAGGTCCTGGGAATGGGGATGGCTTTTCTCTCGGACCTTTCTCCTCGCTCTCTCACCTTTGCTACCCTATTCAGCCGCAATGGGAAATTCTCAATCCGAGCCCTCAAAATCTACTCCTCTAGGATGCCTTCTCCAAAACCTAAAAGCCTTGGGCTTCCAAGAGGAGTTAAGACCAAAAGGACTTATTTACTATTCTAACACTGTCTGGCCACAATACAGACTTGATTAATAGGCCCCAATGGCCAGAAAACAGAACTCTCTATTATAATACTCTACAGGATCTCGATAACTTCTGCCACCGCGAAGGCAAGTGGTCAGAGATCCCTTATGTTCAGGCTTTCTTTGCTCTTTGCTCTCGACCCTCCCTCTGTGAATCCTGTTCTACTGTTCAAATACTCTTAGCCCTCTCAGGGCCACATCCTCCTAATACAATGTTTCCCAATCTCTGTTCAGACTTTTCTCCTTCCAGCGACCCTTCCGACCACAGCTCACCCTTCTCAAGGGAGCTCCCCCTATCGCTCCCAATCCCGTTGCAGCCCAACCACTCTAGATCCAGTCCTGCAACTTCCACGTTTCGCCCCCTCCTCCCTCCCTCCTTCTCAAGCACAGGCCACAGCTGCTGCAGCTCCCAACCTCCCCCCCACCCCGGCCTAGGCTAGAGGCGAGCTCTGAGACCTCAGCCCCACCCTCGACCCCAAGGGTCCCAAGTTTCTACCCTGACCTCCCTAGATCCCCTCCCCATACCAGCTTTAAAGCGGGAAACTTCACAGCAGGACTCCACTCCTTTCCCTGCTCTTCTCCTCCCTTTACAGGATGCAGCTGGAGCAGAAGGCATTGTTCGGGTTCATGCCCCATTCTCCCTCATCGACCTATCTCAAATCAAAAAGCATCCTGGCTCCTTCTCCTCAGATGCCAGATAATTATCTAAAAGAATTCAGGTATCTTACCCAGTCTTATGACTTAACCTGCCATGACATTTACATCATACTTGCCCCCACTCTTCTCCCAGAAGAGAAGGAAAGAGTGTGGTAAGCCTCTCAGCACATGCTGATGAGATACACATGTCCCCAGAGATGATCCCAACTGGGATTATCAGGCAGAGACCTGGGTGGGCAGCCCGTAATCACATGGTTGCTTGCCTCATTGTGAGCCTTCAAAAGGCAGGACATCTATCATCCTTGATAAGCTCCAGCTAGTAACTCAAGGACGAGATGAAAACCCAGCACAAATTCTAGCCAGGTTAACAGAAGCCCTACAAAAATATACAAGATCAGACCCCACTTCAGCAGAAGGCACCACTGTCCTTAACACCCATTTTATCTCCCAGTCATCCCCTGATATCCAACTAAAAAAGGCAGAAGGCGGCCCTCAAACCCTTCAACAAGACCTTTTAAATTTAGCCTTTAAGGTTTTAAACAACAGGAAAGAACAAGCAAAGCTAGAGAAGGCCAAACGAAACCAGGCCAAACACCACCTTTTAGCCACTGCTCTACATGGGCTTCCCTGGTGGCTCAGAGGTTAAAGCGTCTGCCCGCAATGCGGGAGACCCGGGTTCGATCCCTGGACCAGGAAGATCTCCTGGAGAAGGAAATGGCAACCCGCTCCAGTATTCTTGCCTGGAGAATCTCATGGACCGAAGAGCCTGGTCAGCTACAGTCCACGGGCTCACAAAGAGGCGAACACAACTGAGCGACTTCACTTCACTTCTACAAGCTCCAAGCCTCCATCAACCAACAAAAGACAGGAAGCCACCTGGGCCTTGCTTCAAATTTGGCAAAGAAGGTCACTGGGCCCACTCACGCCTAAAGCCGAGGCCCCTCCCAGGTCCGTGTCCCAGCTGTGGCATAAAGGGACACTGGAAAGTCAACTGCCCAAACCCCACTCTAGAGATCCAGACACCCCCTTCTGGTCTCGAGCAGGGGTCCCCTGACTCAGCTCTGCCCAGCCTCCTTGGACTTGCCTTACAGACTCTATCAAATTAAAGAATTCTACTCTGAAAGACCTTATTCTGAAAGTCTAAAGACAAGCCACAAACCGGGAGAAAAATATTTGTAAACCACATATCTAATAAAGGATTTAGACTCAAAATAGACAAAGACCATAAAAAACATAATAAACAACCCCATAAAAAATGTGTAAGGATCTGAACAGACTCCTGACCAAAAGATATATACAGATAGTAAATATCACATAAAAATTAGATTAAAATATCATAACACTGCTAACTGCTACTGCTAAGTCACTCCAGTCGTGTCCAACTCTTCACGACCCCATGGACTGCAGCCCACCAGGCTCCTCCATCCATGGGATTTTCCAGGCAAGAGTACTGGAGTGGGTTGCCATTGCCTTCTCCAACTTGGGGATTACAAATTAAGAGATAACATGCTACATCAATTTGGACCGCTAAACTCCATACATATGACAATATCAACTGCTGCAAAGTGAGGAACAACAGGAACTCTCCCTCACTGCTGGTGGGACACATGCACAGCCACTCTGTAACACAGTTGGGCAGTTTTCTCCAAAGCTAAACAAGCCTCACTTTTGGATTCAACAGAATTTCAGTTCAGTTCAGTTGCTCAGTCACTCATTGCAACCCCGTGGACTGCAGCACACGGGCTTCCATGTCCATCACTAACTCCCCGAGCTTGCTCAAACTTATGTCCATCAAGTCGGTCATGCTATCCAACCATCTCATCCTCTGCCATCCCCTTCTCCTCCTGCCTTCAATCATTCCCAGCATCAGGGTCTTTTCCAATGAGTCAGTTCTTTGGATCAGGTAGCCAAAATACTGGAGTTTCAGCTTCAGCATCAGCCCTTTATTGACTGGTTTGATCTCCTTGCAGGAGATCAACTATAGTGCTTTCAGTATTTAGAAAACAGCTTTGAAAATCCATGCCCAAATGCAAACAAGATGGACTTATGCATAGCAGCACTATTCAAAATAGTTAAAAACCTGAAATCAGGATATTCTTCAATAGATGAGTGCATAAGCAAATTGGGGTATATCAAGGCAGCTAGAGAAGGCAATGGCACCCCACTCCAGTACTCTTGCCTGGAAAATTCCATGGGCGAAGGAGCCTGGTAGGCTGCAGTCCATGGGGTCGCCAGGAGTCGGACATGACTGAGCGACTTCACTTTCACTTTTCACTTTCATGCATTGGAGAAGGAAATGGCAACCCACTCCAGTGTTTTTGCCTGGAGAATCCCAGGGACGGGGGGGCCTGGTGGGGTGCCGTCTATGGGGTCGCACACAGTCGGACACGACTGAAGTGACTTAGCAGCAGCAGCAAGGCAAGTAGAATATAAGCGTTAGTCACTCAGTCGTGTCCAACTCTCTGCGATCCCACGGACTGTAGACCCCCAGTCTCCTCTGTTCATGCAATTATCCAGGCAAGAATACTGGAGTGGGTTGCCATTCCCTTCTCCAGGGGATCTTCCACACCCAGGGATCAAACCTGGGTCTCCTGCATTGCAGGCAGATTCTTTACCAGCTGAGCTACAGAGAGGAACCCAAAGAGAATATGCCACCCCAAAATATGCCTCTCTGGTGTAAGGATTTTTAAGTAAGCTTCGGAAAAAAAAATCTCAGAAAACTAAGTAGCAATTGCCCTTTTATGAAGGACATTTACAATATTTATTTTTCAAATATGGAGAAATCTCCATATTTAAGGGCTATCCCTCTTTGCATCAAAAATACAAGGATAATTAAAACTCAAGTAACTCTATAATCAGTGGAGAGGTCCCAACTTAAATCTGCAAACAATCATACCCTTCTTTACTGTGTTTTGCATAACCTACCATAACTGACTTCACCTCCCAATGCCTTTCTTCTGTTTTTAGCTGAAGACATTATTTATGGTGATGGCTTTGGACATTTCAGGGAGTAACTCAGTTTTACTTGTTAGCAACCTATATACAGGAAGTATTTGTTGTTGTAGATGTTTTAGTCACTAAGTCATGTGTGACTCTTTTACAACCCTGTTGACTGCGGCCTGCCAGGCTCCTCTGTCCATGGGATTTCCCAGGCAAGAATACTGGAGTGGGTTGCCATTTCCTTCTCCAGAGAATCTTCCCCGCTCAAGGATCAAACCCAAGTCTCCTGTACTGCAGGTGGATTCTTGACCACAAAGCAGCCTGTGAAACAGCACTTGGATTATCTCTTTAGTTACAGCATCAAATACATATGGCACTGACTGTGTACAAAATCTTAATCTGCTCCAGTGCTACAAATTATTATCCCAATCATGCTCATACTGCTACAGTATCAGTGAAAAGGAAAAAAAGAGCAATGAGTTTTTCTCCTTTCCTTTCCTGAGCACAAAGAAGATAAAGAGAACAGTGAGCAGGCCTGAACATTCCTAGTTCCTAATTCTGAATGTGTGTAACTGAGTTTGCTTTTCTGCCCCCTAACTCTGCAGGAGCTACAATTCACATTTTTCCCGTGGACTCTATGCTAAATACATCCCCTGTCTGGTGTTGACCCTTACAACACCCTTCCCCTTGTAGTTACGTATCAGAAAGAAGGCTGCAGAGGCACTGAGCTGCCGGACTCAGTTACTGGGTTACTGAAGCCAGTTTATGACTCTTTGAAAAAAATGCAAGAAGAAATACAGATCCTATCACCTTTGTTTCTCATCACCAACTCCTGACTGTGAGCCCTTGCCTTATATAAGCCCCTAGACTCTTCATGGGGTGAGGAGGGGGGGGCACCATTCTTGAGGCACGAGTCTACTGTGTTCCCCTCTTCACCAGCTGAGAATTAAAGCCTCTTTTCTATTTCCTCCAAACTCTGTCTCAGCTTCAGTGGGGAGAGAAGGCCAAGATTTTGGCCAACAACAATACCACTAACCTGATTATCAAAAATCACATAATCTGGATTAACATCACCATTCACAGCCTACTAAGTAGTCTCACAAGCCTACTCCTGCTTAAACAATTCAATGATAACAAAGTTCCAAAAGGAAACCTGAGGTTCTGGGCTTTGGTTTGAGACAGATGCTGGCTTAGGGAAAACAGCAGGTTCCATATAACCGACAGCCTACGGCACAGCCGTGGAACATGAAGGCCAAGGAAGAAGGGCTGAGTGAGAGTCAGGAGCTGCAACCACCTGTTCAATGCCCTTGCGGTCCTCCCACAACAGCAAGAAGCCCTTCACTTGCAAAAGGCACAGACCTCACTCACGTCCCTGGTGGTGGGGGTGCCTGAGTCACACCTGCCCCCTGGCTGCATTCCTCACCCAGGCCCCAAGAACAATATTGCTCATTTATCCCGTCTCCTCTCTTCTTTACAAAGAGCAGAGACTACATGCTACGGTGGTAAGGAAATTCTTGCTCAGTGACGCAGTGGGAGGCTCCAGGGTTATTCCATTTCATGGAATCCAGGATTGGCAGCTCTCAGAGCCCACATGAGTGCATGTGGCTCCCCAAGACCAGGCAACCGCAGCATGAACCTCCCCTGGAGAGGCCCAGTTGCTCCCGTATCTCTGAGTCTTAATGAGTATGAGTGTCAGAAGTCTGTGACAACTGGGACGCCAAAGGACTGCAGGACCACAGAGTGCTGGATGGTTGATGTCAAGAGGGACACACAAATGTTTAGAGTATTAATGTCTCTCTTGGCAAGCCACAAGGCTGTGAGGGGAGGTCCTTTTCTCAGCCATGAAGACCCTGGTAACTGAAACATACTGGGCCACAACCCTCGGACCCCGAACTTAAATCTGGACCGTGGCCCTGGCCTGACCCCCAGCCAACCTTACACCTAAACCCTACCCTCACCCCTATGGCCCTATAAAATATGCTGCCATTATCCAGTTATCTTTTATTTAATATTTTCACGATATGGGAAAATCGTACCAAAAAACTAACCAGACACTCTACAGACACCTATGTTCACATAGTCTGACTTTGCCTACTCCAACTTTCTGTGTTTAATTACAAATGAGGCCCCCCCAGGAGTGCTAAAATGGTACAGAATTCAGCAATAATACAGTGAAAGAAAACACATGATCCTAACTTTTTAAAACGTACTTTAAAAGATCTTTTGGAAGAAAAAAAAAAAGCCAAGAATTTTAATTCCACACAGGAAACAAAAGCAATTCCAAGAAGGCTAATGTGTCTTAATGACTTTTATTGGAATCTTTTGAATATCAGCTCATTAAAGTCTTTGTTTTCTATTTCTTGCATTAATCCCCTGAAAGCTCCAGACGGGCAAAAATATTAAGTACACAGCTGATTTCTATACAACACTTAATATTTATAAATTTATTATTTGTTTTGCACATGTCTATGGCTTTACTACTTTCAAGACAAAAGTCACATATAAAAATACAGACTACTCAAAACATAAAAGTCAGCCAATGTCTATGGTTTACAATGCAGACAACACAGACTATATAATTCATCTGTTTTTGAAAACAGAAAGCACTCATACTGAACTCTACAGAAAGGTAGATACATGGGGAAGCTCACTGATGACTCTCCTTTATGTTTATAATATAGATCAACACCAAATTGTTTCACATATACTCAGTATCTATCTATCTATATATATATATAGATATTTTTTTAACCAAATTCTGGTGTAAAAGTCACAAACCAACATGTAGATACAAAATGTTAGGAAGGGTTTAACATATATAGGGGAAAATAACGTCTTATGCATTGTAAAGAGTTTTTACAATCCAGCATAAAGGCAAATGTGGTTGAAAAAATAGGGAAATCCATATACAATGATAGAAAAAAATTCAGTCAAGCCACCTAATAACAACAGATTTCAGATATCACTTATTTAACATTATGTCCAAAAATGTCCATGCGCTGCAGAGGTCTCTACAAGTCAATTGGAATAACGTCAACAAGATCTGCAAACAGAAGCCTTAACAAGTAAACATGACTCATGCTTCTGTCTCTGAAAGAATGAGGCTTGACTTCCAGTGAAAGGCAGGTAAGCACAGCAATGAAGACACCTTCTTTATAATAGCTCAACTGTACCAATTTAGGGCACTGTACACATTTCCCCAGCTATGCGTGCACACAATATTCTATGATAAAATGATTTAATTTTTTAAAAAAGCATAAATGAAAAAAAAAAAAGAACTCGGTGAAGCTAGTGAAACCACAAAGGCAATGAATTCCAACAACATTTGAGAAGCTAAGGAATAAAATTAATCATAAAATCTGGATGATCAATCTTCCATCAGCACTCTGATTTTGGATTTTATACTAGTCTTTGGATGAAACTGAAAAGTGTGACAAGAATCAATGTTTTAGAAGAAGCAGTGTCACCTGTAAACATCCTGCCACCCGACTAACAGGACAGCCTCTGCTTCAAGACCCGGGACGTGATAAGACAGGAAGCTCTCAACACACAGGCCTGGAGAAGATGGACTGCACGTATCACTGTTGAGTAAAACCACTCTACTGCAACAGAGCTACTGATCATTTATGTTTGTTCTTAAAAAAAAATTACAAAACTAACCAATCTTTTTCTCCAGAATTATAAAAGATAAAATCTATGAGTCAGTACTGTAATGTGATTACAGAAAAATAGTCAACAGAAGAAAAATCCACAGGCTGTCCACATCATCCCCAATCCACTTTCTGTAGCCAGTACCTTCCATGTGCTCTGAGGACAGACCCTCAGAAACTGTCACCTCAAAGCTGAATCAATGATCATCTCTGTCACTGCGGCACAAGCAATGTAGCTTCTTTCTTAACACGACACTGATTTCCTTCTTCTGGATTTTCTTTGATGGTATTACTCAATGCCGGTTCTTTTAAAGGTAACAAAGGTATCACAAAAATTTCCTTGGAAATCTTCTGCAATTCCATAGACACCTGGCAATTTCATACTTTCATTCCTCCCCCCATCACAATTTTTCTTTTTCTAAATTACAAGTGACAACTCACATAAGATTTCATTAATTTACTTAAAATAAGGGAGGGCTTTTCAGTGTCTCTCCACTCCAGATAACTGAAACATTTACTGAAACTTTCACTCCGTTTCACTTATTTAGTGAAACTCAGTGCCAATAATTAAAAGGTTGACACTATAAAATTCAAACTTGGGCACAGGCGTGTCCGACTCAGATAAGATTTTATACAGTTAAAAACTTGTGCTTTCTGTCTCACATTTTATAAGCAACACAGGTTAATTTCAACTTCAGTTCTCCTTTTTGATGCAGTGTATCTCATGTAAGGAACAGTCTCCCAGCCGCCTCCACACGCAGACCTCAGTGATTCCTGAGAGCGGGAAGTCAGAGCCTCCTCCAGGGGACTCTCGCCCTTCTGAGAAAGCATTCTTAACTTGTGGACTGTGTTCACGGAAGTCAGACTGAGGGAGAGCGCTCTGGAGGACAGTCAAGGACAGACAGGCTGCAGAGAGGAGCCCCTCCGTCCCCCGTGCGCCTGCTCCGGTGGCCCTCCAGGCAGACTAGGTCTCCTGCCCTGAACCACAGACCTACTTTTCTCTGTAATAAAGCAGGTAGTACTTCAGGGGATCCGGCAGAGGGAGGCTCAGGACCTTCTCGCGCAGGAAGTTCACCGGGGGCTCCGGCTTGGTGTCCGGCGGGGTGGTCACCTCTTCTTCCCGCCGCTCCTCCTCCAGGTCTCCAGAGCTGTTGTCATCAGAGGGGTTGGAGATCCGACTGGCAAAGACCTCTTTGTCCAAAAAGACAATCGTTTCCATTCGGCGGCGGCGGACTCTCCTTCGTTTAAACCTGGGAGTGTTCTTCAGTCCGTTTCCGCTTTTGTTCACTGCCTCCTGGTGAATGACCTTCTTAATGGTGCCCCGGATGGCAATGCGTGCCAGGTCCTGGAGGCTGCGAACCGCCAGGGGTGCTGCGTGCAAAGAACAAGACTCAGCCTCACCTTCGTGACATCACAAGGTCTAGACATCTGAGAAAATTCTAACCTCATTTTCATTCACGGGCATTTACAAATACATGACAAGAATAGGAGAGGGTTGGAGGCAAATGTTATCTATACTCTAATTTCCATTCATATGCTATTTTTCGAAACATAATTTCAAATAAACTGGCCCTTAAATTAGATAAGGAAAGGAAGCGGCACTGCTCGGATAATCAGTCAGTGGAAGAATCAGAACCCTGGTTACAGAGTCTGGTCCTCTGGCATCAGGCTTCATTTCTCTGTTTCCTGTGTTCACTGATGCATTCTCTCATCCAGCAGAAACACAGTGACCACGGGGCTCCAGCATTCTTGTATCTAATATTTTCACAGTATATCAGAAATTTAAGTATTTGTTCCTTTTTTATTAGAGAACAAGCAGTTCCAAAACATTTTTAGGAACAAAATTCCCAAAGCACATCAAGGAAAACTAAAATCTGCTAACTAAATTACATGGCAATATAAGGGTTTTTCTGAGGGGAGAAGAATTATCAGCAATTATGTTTTAAATACATTAAACTGAAAATGAGCTTCACTTTCTACCCCTTGAACCTAACTTCTCCAAAGAATAATCACCCACACTATAGAGAGGGCTCCTGTTGCCTGCAGCATCCCTTACCCAAACCACAGAGGCCCTCACAGAACTGGCTCTGCGCTCGCTGGCCCGCAGGGACCCCAGGCGCCTTTGACATGGGAGGAGCCCTGGCACTCACCTGCTCCTAGACACCCCACCAGAGCATCCTGCTCCAATGCCACTCGGCGTTCCTCCTGCTGTGACCCCCGAGGATGCCCTCTCAGACCTCCCGACGGCCAGCTCTGGCCTCCAGCTCACCCCAACGTGCCACTGGTGGAAACCACCTCTTCCCCCAGCCCCAGCCTTTCCTGCTGCCTCTTCCTCTTCCACCCAGCCTGGCATATTCCCTAAAGAGGTTCCCCTCTGCTTATGCCTACTGATCCCTGGTTTGACATCCATCCCATAGCCTCAGGTAACACAGAGCAGCCAAAGGCTCCCTGGGTTCCAATCCAGGCCTGACTGGGGTCAGAGCCTCCCACACACCCACCTTCACAACATGCCAGCCAGCTCTGACTCCCACACCTTCCTCAGAAAGGCCCTGCATGCCTCCTGAGTCCCTGACGCTCTGGAGCCCAGCGTCCTGGCTTTGGTCTTTATCTCCTGCCTGGAAAATCCCAAGGATCTCCTGACTGGCTCCTGCCCACGGTCTGATCACCTGCCTATCCATCCAAAAGCTGACCCTCATCAGCGTAACTCTACTAGTCTAGGAACCTCTGGCCCAGGAGATAAAGCTACAAATAACTGGAATGTTCACTTCGGGAGCCCTAAATAGCACCATAGTTGTTCACTGGGCCACATGTGCTTTGAAGCCCTGGCCTTAAAACCTGCCTCTCCAGTGCCCTCCATCCCATCATGATCCTGTCCAAGCGTGGCCAAGACACTGGTCTCGGGTCCAGCCTGAGCCCTCACCTTCCAAAACTCTGCAGAGGCTCTGGACAGCAGTGCCCTCCCCACTGCAGGTCACATCTGCCTACTTGCTCTGAAGGTGCTTTCAGGGAAGCAAGCACTCAATAAAGTCATTTTCCCCTGACCACGAGGAGTCCAGAGGTGCCACATCTTCTACTTAAAACATGGGACAGGCTCCACCACCTACATGATGAACTCAGGTCTGAGCACCTGCCCACCCAGTGCTTCCCACAACCTGACTGTGCACATCGGGTCCTCCAGCTGACAGTCACCTGCCTCAGCTCATGCTTCTCTTCTATTTTTCTCTTTCTAGAGAGCTTCTTTTCACCCTTGAATATTAAGCACAAATGACCTAAAATAACTCAAAATAAGCTAAAAACCAATTATAATTTTTAAATGATTTCAAGTGATTTTTAAAAAATCACTTGTAAAACTTTAAGGCTTCAGCGAATGGAAAAATGCTCTTTAATATTAAAAGGTTCCTGATGAATTTTGTTTCCCTTCAAATTCTAGAAAGAGTAAAAAGATTTAAAAGGTAAGTAAGAATCTCTGCACTCACGTAACTGGACGAGCCTCGACTTCCCGTTCTCGGACTGGCAGGGCTGGATCAGCGGAGCAAAGGAGACAGCCAGAATCTTCTTGGTTTCCCAAGCGGAAGGGCCAGTGCGCGTTATCTTAGTCAGCTGTCCCAGAGGTTAAAATGAGAATATTCAAAAGATTTGACTACTGGTAGTTTATATTTAGACTTCCCTGGTGGCTCAGACGGTAAAGCGTTTGTCTACAATGTGGGAGACCTGGGTTCGAGCTCTGGGTTGGGAAGATCCCTTGGAGAAGGAAATGGCAACTCATTCCAGTACTATTGCCTGGAAAATCCCATGGACAGAGGAGCCTGATAGGCTACAGTCTATGGGGTCACAAAGAGTCGGACACTACTGAGTGACTTCACTTTCACTTTCAATTTATGTTTAAATATAGTCACTCCTATATACATCTAAAAAAGCACAGACACTAAAGATGAAAACACCTGGCAACACAGGCCTCTGATGCGACGTGACCAGAACGACACCTAACTTAGTGATATTCTTGCAAAGGTACTCCAGTTCCTAGTACAGAAGTTAAGGAAACAGAGAAGGAATGTGGGGAATCTGATAAGACAAGCTTCTTATAGACTCTCCAAAGAAGTCACTGTTGTAGGGGAAACGTAGGGAGACCAGGGTGATCCTAAAGTAAAAGTCATTAGAGACACAACCACCTGCCGCCTGCCACCTAGACTGAGTCCTGGCTGTTGTTCGTGGGGATGGGGGCTACAAGAAGAGACCACCTTGCCCCCACCGAACAGCAGCTTCCATCACAAACCAGTGCTGCTTCCTCACAGGTGAGGGGCCACCCTGGACGTGGGTACCTGGCCTCACTCTCGGAGGTGCTCAGCGATGTGTCTAAAGTGCTTCCAGGGATGCAGCCCCCATGGGACACAGGGTTGTCTGGCTGACATGCTGCAGTGTAGGTCAGCCAGATGGTTCCTGTGAACCACAGTACAAGGAGCGCCACGAGAACTCAACCGGACAACACGGCCACGCACGTGCTCCATGACTGTGCCAGGTTCTGAAGAGCCTGAACAGCTCACAGTAGAATTTCTGGTCAGCTTTGACAAGCCACGATGATTGCGCTCTCATCTAAAAATATCTAAGCTAGCAAATCCTCTAAAAACTAAGACTCTGTGTCCTGGATCTCAGAACTAAAAGAACTAAGTACCCGTGTACCAGACAAACATCAACAACTTAACACATTCCTATGTACCAGCAAAATCTTTTTTAAAAAAATTTTTAAAGGAGAACTTCTAGTTATAATGAAGATGAAATATTTGAATATAATCAGTAAACTATGTGTAAACCTGTAAACAAAACATAAATCCCTATTTCATGTTGGTACATTCATCTGCATGAATACTGAAAAGATGCCTTCAATCCCTCATTCATCTAGATGTTAACACAATGTATTTCTGCAACACAACAGAGACTTCTAAACTCATCTGTATAAGTAAATACGTATTTAAAACAATACTCTGAGAAAGAAAAGCAAACACAGGGTCATCTGGCCCTATCCTGCAAATTTCTAAAACAGCAATAAGAACTGGCTCCTGGCAACCTGCCTCTGAAATGGCCAAGGTTAAACAGCCTCTGGTCAGGTACTCCTGCAGGAGGTCACAAATTCAGACAAAATTAAGGTAATGTCCACGGTCTGTGCAGACTTTTCACAGCAGCACTGTTTCTAACAGTGAAAGGCTAGAAAGCAAAATGCCTATCTGAAACAGCCACAGCCTTATGCACCCCTATCCAAAATAGCAACAGCCTTACACACCCCTATCCAAAACAGCCACAGCCTTATACACCCCTATCCAAAATAGCAACAGCCATACACACCCCTATCCAATACAGCCACAGCCTTATATACCCACCATCCAAAACAGTCACAGCCTTATACATCTCTATCTGAAACAGCCACAGCCTTACACACACCTATCTGAGAGCCACATTTTTATACACCAACAAAAATTTTAATAAAACAGGGATAAAAAAGAATTTCTAGCTATAAGGAACATCACTTTTTAAAAAAATAAATGATGTATAAAACTTAAATTATCAACTCTCATATGTATGAACGGGTGAGTGGAATGTAAAAAGGTGTGTACCCTCTCTGAAAATTTTTTTAGCTTCTACTTTTTCAATGAAAGATAAACCAAAAACAAACAAAAAACAAGTCACCTACAGGTGAAGGGAGCAGAGAAGAGGGGACACACACACAATAAAATTCTGAGTATTCCTTGCTTAGACTTTGGAATCTTATAACTATTTTACAAAGTTGTGATCCCCAAAATGGCAACCTCTCAAAACTGAAAGAAAAGAAAACAAACGAGCAGTTCTTTGGGGCTGGTGCCATAACTTCACACAGAGGTGTAATTCCCAGTAACTTAAAACACAGTAATTTGAACATCTCTAGTGGAATATAAGGACAATACAGTGAGGCCCCCAAGCCACTCCTGACAAAACAAGAAAAATCCTGCGCTGGTTTCAGAAGTCAAGATTGCTGCTGATGACACCATGTATCGCAGATAAACAGTAAACCGGGTAGTTGGGGATCAGGACTTTCGGTTTGAGAAAAAAGTGCTACTGATATAACACTAAAATGTGAGGGAAAAAAAACCTGGTCCTGATCTTGATTTGGAAGAACTGATATGAATTTATGGTGTCTTTTCTCTCCAAAACATCAAAGCAAAAAAAAAAAAAAAAAAATGTGTGTGTGTTGGGGCAGTGGGTGGTGGTTGACTCCCAAGCATTAGTGGTCCATCAGAAAAACGAACACAGATCCCCAATCAACTTTGAGATCCCAACTGTGGTGTCTAAACACCAATTCCCACTAAACTGAAAACGAACAGGGATTATTCATTTTCAGAAAGAGTTAATTCCAAGTCTGTGGTTTAAAAAAAAAAAAAGTACACAAAGTCTGGAACATCTTCTTACCAGAAATTAACAAAACTATCAAAGATTCTTGAGGCTGCAGAGCCCAAGAGCCAATGTGGAGGGGCAGCCATGGCCAAAGTGAGATAGTCTGAACTCTGGTAAGGGTCACAATTTTGCATGAATTCACTTTGCTAAAAAAAATCAACCAAAACCTCACTGGTCACTATCTTTGGCAGATGCTAGAAAACCAATTATTGAGAAAAACTGATAAACAAAGGTTAATAAGAATCAGAATTTATCCTGCACCTCCTTTTATAAAGTAAACCTCAGGGTAAACAAATAACTAATGAGGGTGTTTCTCTCCCTCTGTGTATTCTGGCTACTAAATGAAGAGAAATGACAGAATGAGGAGGTATCATTCTACGGCCCTTAACAAAACAATGGATCAGGGCCAGTCACAATGCTGGCATCAGAAAGAGAACAGGCAAGACCTTAAATAAGGAAGGACTCTGTAATCACTGGCAAGTACTCAGGTGTCCTTTCTCTTCCAAAATAAATCAAATCAGAACCTAGGCAAGTCCTCAGGACCTGCCCCACCTTGGCCATCTCTCTAGCCTGTTTCCTCATCTGCAAGATGAAGGGATTTGTAACAAGAGTTGCAAAGGAAAATGCCTGTCAACTCCCCGGAACAGACCTCAGCAAACAGCTGAGTGCACAAAACCGCCGGTTACAAGAGGACCTGACCTTCTCTTCCAGCGGCATGACCAGGATGCCCCCGACCTTGAGGAGGCTCTTCATGTACTCCTCGTGTTCCTTCTGCACGCCTGCCCCGCAGTATACCCGGTCATACTGAGAACAATCTGGAGAAATCTCCAGGCAATTGCCAGTAACAAAGGACGGTTCACAGAAGTCAAACCTGAAAGCAAAAGATGTTTTCCACAACTAAATATATCATAACAAGTCTATATAGTAAATCTACGTTAAACATAGGTTATATTTTCACTGTACAATCCCACAGCGACGTAATAAAATTAAGAGTCAGAAGCTGGGATATCAGACTTCTGAAAGAACTATGTGAGTAATAAACAGAACTCTAGAAATTCCAAAGAAAATATTATGAAAGTCGGTATCATAAACACAATCCAAGCTTAAGTCACCCAAGCTCCATGCATATCACTATCTTTGTTGTTATGATTATCTTATTATCTTTCATCTTCATTATCTTTTACTATCTTATCTTGCTTTATATCTTATTCAAGATCTACTAACAGAGTAAAAAGAGAAAAATATATATTTGGTTTTTCTAAAAATTTTAATCCCTAAAATATGAACTTAAACGCCTTGTTTTAAAATGGCAAGAGCTAGTTGCATGGTACATTTAAAGAAAACTGCAACAATACCATTTCAGAAACAAGTACATGATAAAATGCTGCCTCTATTGGAAACATGAAAATTAAGAAAAAATGAACATCCTATTTCCTTCTCTTACACTGGTGATAAATTACCTTTAGGTATCATAATTAAAAAAAAAAAAAAAAAACTTAAGGTCCTTAAAAACACAAAACATTTTTCAAATAACTAGAACATATACACACATATCACTGACTCACCTGCCACAGTTTAATCACGACTGCCAGAACATGAACAGTAATAAACTGATTTCTTTCCACTTAATCCAAAGTTTAAGTTATAACTGACACCCAGACCCATGGACAGTTTTGGTCTTACTTGTCAAAGCTGTCACTTGTCCTGATGAAGAAGTCCAGCTTCTGCTTTGCATACTCTGTCACATCTGAATGGAGTTCTACCCCGTGATTCACTCCAAAAGGGCCTAAAAGGTTTCAGAATAAGAAAACATATAGAAACAGGACAAGAACCCCTACTCTTTATTTCTATTTCATTGACTGCAACACATTTGACTGGACATGCATAATTACAGAAATTCACATTTATTGGGCTGAAATCACCCAATCCATTCTTTAAATATGCAGACTAGCCTCTGCGCACCACATCATCAATACTCCTTACATGGCACTACCAACTCACAGCTTCCTAAAGCCTTGACTGTCAGTCCTCAAACTTTTCAAGAATCATCTTTTCGGTAAAACAGCCAAGGTCTGAAACCAAGAGTTAGAAGTGCCACTAAACTAGTGAATCCTAAAGGAAATCAACCCTGAATATTCACTAGAACGACTGATGCTGAAGCTGAAACTCCAGTACTGTGGCCACCTGATGCAAAGAGCCAACTCACTGGAAAAGACCCTGATGCTGGGAAAGACTGAAGGCTAGAGGAGAAGGGGACAACAGAGGATGAGATGGTTGGATGGCATCACCAACTCAATGGACACGAGTTTGAGCAAACTCTGGGAGACAGTGAAGGACACGGAAGCCTGGCATGCTGCAGTCCACGGAGTCACACAGAGTCGGACACAACTTAGCAATTGAACAACACAATGAATTAAAGAAACGTGTCTGTAAAAGAGAGTGGACACAGGTCTTTTTCCCAACAAAGGTCTCCCCAAACACTCAGATATGATATTTAATCCTCACAAAATAGTTTTAATCATCATCAAAATAAAACTGTAATTCCAAAGTCACAATGAAATATTTTTTAATCAAAATAAATTTATCAGGGACTTCCCTGGTGGTCCAGGGGCTAAGACTCCACACTCCCAATGCAAGGGGCCAGGTTCCATCCCTATTCAGGAAACTAGATCCCATATGGCGCAACTAACACCCAGCACAGCCAAATAAATGAAAGAATGAAGAAAAGAAAGAAATTTATCAATAACTGAACTAAAGTTATGAGAAAGTCAGGAGCCCACTTAATAATAAAAGTGCTTCCTCCACATACAAATGCCTCTGGGTTAAATCTCAGTGAGAACTACTGACACAAAACAGCTTCAGAGAATCTCTGGGTTTTAAGAATCCATTTGTATGAAGGGCAAAACAGGCAACACTCATCTGTGTGGTGGAGGTGAGTATGCTTCCCCCTGGAGGGGGTGCGGTCCTACTATTGGACGGTAGGCCATGGGAACCTCCGGGGCACAGATTTTACTCTGTTCTATTGTGTTCTGGGTGGTGCTTACATGGAGGAGGATGTAAAAAGTCACCAAGCTTCATACTTCATACTACATTCATACATGCTTCATGCAACTTTGTCAAGTTACTATGGATAAGTTATACCTTGATTTTTTAAAAATCTGCATGAGAAAATGAACACGGCATGTAGGGCTTTATTTAGAAGACATACATATAAAGTCACAGTGTAACACTCAACCCTACATCCAACAGAAATGCTGGTACATGCAGCCATCTGTGCACTGCACACACACTTCTCTGCTTCCACTGTTCACCTGGTCCCTTCCCAGTGCAGCAGCTCCCACAGGTGCAGGCTTCCCTGCTCTACCGGACGACTCACCCGCTCTCCTTTCTCAACACCTCCCACACAGAGTGGCTGCTGAAACTCCCTCTCATCAAAACACAGCCTACTTGAGAAGTCACATTTCCACTGCTTATGACACCACATCCACATTACTTCCTGTCCAATACCACTGCTCTCTGGGTCACTTGCCAGAGATCAAGAAAACATGCATTTATTTCCCCCTCATCTTATTCTCATTAGCCCCTCAGCTCTGTTAGACTCTTACTGAGGACAAGAAGCTTCACACCAAACAAAATAACGACACATATCCCCTGACCCACTCGAGTGAAAAGATGATTGAAAGAGGAGGAAGTACAGGACGGGTCAGAATGGTGGTACCAAGGACACCACACTGAAGCTGGTCCCACAAGGCCCCCCAGACAGAGCAGCTCCCACGCCACACAAAGTCAGGTTAAGCTCACAAGTGCTCTATCTGCCCCCGCCCCCCACCATCCTGCCAACTGGAACCTCGAGAAAGGAGCACTCTCAGCAAGGCAAGGAATCGCAACGTAAGCACAGCAGAGTGGCAGAGAGGCAGCAGGGCAGAGAGAGTAAGGACCCCAAGTCACCCTAAGCCACGTGAAAGACTGCAGGCACTGGGAGACCAGCAAGTCTTCACCTCGGCAGTGAGCAGCACGAAGCTGAATAAACCACAGGGGGAGGCCTACAACACACAGAGTGAAAACGGTCCAGTGCCTGTATCCTTCTCCCTGCAGATCCGAGATTCTACCCGTGAAATCAGACTCTCAAGTTACCATCTTCAAATACATCAAAGCAGCACGCAGTGTTCATTACGACCAAAAACACAGCTTTCCTTTCTTCAGAACTCTCCTCCCTGACATCCAGCAAAGTCCCCAGAAGAAAGAAAGTGGGGGCTCAGAAAAGACAAGTAACAACATCCGTCGTGAGCTGCTTCTTTATGACTTCTAGAGAATGTCAAATGCACCAGGTCAGTTGAAGATGACTTTAAGTCATCCTTTCCTAAGCATTTCATTTTTTAACAGCATTTCCAATCTAATCAGTTAACCCTCCCCCTCCCCACAAATACCACCTTATCCTTAGCTCCTCCAATTTTCAGCTCCAACAGCAGGAATTACAATTCACTAATTCCAGAATGATGAAAAACCTGAGCTCTTTTTGCAAAGCAGTCTCAATCCAAGACAAGTTCAAAAAGCATTTAGCCTAAAAAAAAAACAAGAAAACAAAAAACTACACATTTAATAATCTGAGGATATAGACCAAATTCATATTTTATAGCCCAAAGTCAGAAGATCAGAATCTCAAAACTTTACCAGATTCTGATTATATGAACTTATAAAGCAACCAAAAGTTTCATTCCATACCCACAAAAGCAACTGTGACTACTAAGATTTTCTAAAGTGCCTGTAATAACCACAGAGAAACAATGTTGTACTGCTAATGATTAAACTTGACTTTTAAGCTGTTATTACTTGAAATCACCAATATTCAGACTCTTACACTGACTTCATAACAATGTTAAGACACCTAAGCCAAAAACTTAAGATATTTAGCAAACCTTGTCAGTTCCAACATCCACGCGTACCAAGACCCCAGCAGCCTGCAGCCAGCCATGTCTTCCTCCACCCAGGGGCACCAGCCCACTTCCTCCACAGTGCCCTTTCTAAAGCACAGAGCAGCTCCTGGCCCTCCTCTCCCAGAACTGTTCACCTGACTCTGAGTGAAAACAGACACCTGTCCCCTACTACCGCATTTAACATGAGGTAGGAATCTTTAAAATCTTTAGTAATCTGATAACAATGTTTCAGTATTAAAATGGTCAGTTTCCATGTATAATCTCACAACTTATTTGTTTGAGAAAACAGGCTAAATGTTTTCAAACAGCATAACTTGTGAAATCTTTCCTACCTCTGGAATACATTTGAAAATAACTTACAAGTATTAATTCCTTTAGTATTAAAACAACAAAAGACAAAAACTGCTTGGAAGAACTTTAACTGCCAGGGATTTTAAAGTTAATTATTCCAGTTTAGAGACAATGACAGGCATGCTGAGTGATTATATTAATCGAGAAATCACCATAACGTCCAGATTTATACAATCTCTAGGTCCTCTGCCATCCAAGAGGAGGCTGTGCTGGTCAGATGCTGGAGGTACAGGTCGGGGCAACAGGAAAGCTCCAGAGGGACTCTTCTGTTCACTACAGCAATTTCTCCATTAATACCATCACCCTCCAACCCAAGAAATGTGTGGACACCATGATGGCTGGGCAGGCCAAGGGCAGTTACAACTTGGCCCCCACTAAGGACAGGCTGCCAGCAGGCTCTCCCTCCTGCACGTGAGACAGAGCCAGACTCACCGAGGATGAGCCCCACCATGGAGCTGAGGTAGCCAGTGCCACTGCCCAGGTTCAAGAATGAGAGACCAGGCTGCAGGTCCAGGGCCTCCATCACCTCCGAGTAGATGCATGGAGCAGAGAGGTGGATGTTGCCATGCTTCCACGCTAAATCTTTATATGCGTTCTCTTTAAATTCTTCGAGGTAATAGTCTGCACGGTCAATAGCTCGGAATGCCTGCTCCACCAGCTCAGAGCGGATGTACTGCGCCTCCTTCAGATTGTCTATCAGCTCGTCGTTGTCCTCACCAGCACTCACCGCGCCTCCCATCTTTGAGATCACGCTCAGGCAAAGCTGCAGTTTTAGAATTTTCAAAAGAGCTATTCACATTAAAGGTTAGAGCAGAACAATAAAAGTCCTAAACACACACCAATTTTAGATTCTGAATTCTAAAAATAATACAAATGGAATATACTTACTCATCACCCAGCCCCTTACACTACCTCCCTCCACTTCCAAGGATGCCAGACCCAGAACAAAAAAAAAAGTTAAATTTCAAATTTAATTATATTCATCCAGAAATAAGTTGTAACTTATAATATCAACTGAATACAAATGAACATGTGATACCTAACACACAGCTGACAACTTTAAAACATCATTAAAGAATTCAAGATTTTACTAAAAGTCATCATTCTAGAAAGTCAAGCAATTAGGATTAAAAATATCTTGCTTATACATCTCTTAACAAGGATACTTCCACATATGAAAAAATAATTGAATGTAAACATGAAAAGAGGGTAGATATATTTACTAAAAAATCATTCTAAGAGGGATCTTTTTTGAATATTTCAACTGCCATAGATCTTTTGTAAATAAATCTTTAAAAGCAAAAAAAAATTAAATTCAGGTCAATAAATACTAAAAAGGTATTCATTGTTACTTTGAAATTCAAATTCAACTTATATTGAATGTTATTCAACTTATGTTGTCTTATATTTTGCCTGCTGCTGCTGCTAAGTCGCTTCAGTCGTGTCTGATTCTGTGCGACCGCATAGACGGCAGCCCACCAGGCTCCCCGGTCCCTGGGATTCTCCAGGCAAGAACATTGGAGTAGGTTGCCATTTCCTTCTCCCATGCATGGTCCCACATGCCCATAAATGCCCATAAATATCAAGTCAAGCAAACCATTCAATCTTTGATTTGGATGTTCTGATGTAAAACTTCAGGCCAAAACAACATCCACAAAACTCTCTTCCCCCTGGAACATACTGTAACAAACACCTCATTTTAACAAATACAGAACTGTCTCAAGGCTGCAGCTCAGGAGCAGAAGACTCCCAGAATTCCCTCAACTCCTGAGCAGTAGCTACCATACCACCATTTCACCTCTTCAACAATGAAAAGGACACTTTTGCTCTCTTCCAAATTGCCTTCAAGAAGAAAAAGTAACATGTCCTCCTCTCTGAGTCAACTACTAAAGTACAATGTATCAATACATGCTTCTCTCTGAGCCAACCACTAAAGTACAATGAATCCCTCATTTCCTAGGGGAAATGATCCTGCATCTGCAGAGGTTTTACTCTTCCTGAACAACTCCAATTTATACTCACCAATGGCAACTTTCACTTCACATAAAAAGGCAACTTTCACTTCATATAAAATGGTAAATGTTTTACAAAACACTTGATATTAACTGCTGGGGGGAAAAAAAGAAAAAACTGACATCACAAAGGCTGGTATGTTTTCTGAATCAGGATGATGTCCATAATGTTACATTTTTATTATTACAAAGTTTATGCTTACTTCTCTCTCACAACCCTGAGGACTTCTAACAGCAGAATGAGAAGCACAAATACTGCCTCTAGAAAAATTCCATACACACACCACACACACAAAACTAGCAACTGCGGTGGGACAGCATGCCTCAGGAATGAAAGTTACTGACCACATGCATGAATCTTCAGCTTCTCACAAGGACACAAAGTGTGTGAAAGGTGGGGGCTTAACACAAGCACTCTTCCATTTTATGACTGGAGCGATTCATCTTCATCGTCAAGATTTTACAGCAGAATATGAGACTTCGCAAATCACTAGGATGGCCCAGTTATTTGCTTCTCACCCTGTTTTTAAGTTGTTTCAGAGCCCTTGGTGGTTACAGACCACCGCCAACTAACTCAGCCAGAGAGGATAAAGTGTTAATGAGGTCAAATTCAATCCTGGATGAACTACTTAGTTCTGAGGCTAATGCCTATACCCCTAGGCTAGGACAATCACCCTAAGATTTGGGTCACTAGTTAAAAGTGGAGTCCTGTTTGGTTGCTTCAGGGAAAGGTCTAGCTCTCACACATCCTCCAGGGTGGAGGTGAAAGCCACGTCTTCACCTAGAAGCCCCCAGAGTGTAATGTTCTATCCTCAGAAAGCAAACACCAAGTATATGATGGGTATGTTTCACTGTCTACCAAGTATTTATCCCTTATTTTCAACTTTGCCTCACTTTAAGAGTTTAATCCACATGCAAAGGTTAGCTTTTTCGTAAAAATAACTACAATCTTTTTACAGGCACCACCTGCCAGTCATGACCTCATTTTGGCTTCACAACATTGTGAGCCAACTTGGGACTGAAAAGTTATTTTGCTCATGATCACACACCAGTCTGTAAGGAGAGCTGGCATTCAAACACAGACCTGTGTTTTTCACCCTACACCAAAAATGCTTTCAAAAATTCTCAAGGGAGCAAAATTCTTTCACTTTGAACACACTGGTATCCCTATCCAAAACAACAGGCTAAATAACTATGTGGTAACCTTATCTGCTGCCACTAGTGGGCTGCACGTGACCATTCGTAGGATCCAGTATTTATTATTAACTTTGCCTGGCAACCTAACACTTCCTCACACTGAAAACAATCATTGCTTATTACTAACCATCAATGTGATCAGCTCTAATGCCGCCAAAAACACCAACCACCACCTCAGAGATGGCTTTGACAAACCAAATCTAGATTTACAATCCACTCTAATCCAAGTTTTCAAAGTAATGGCATATCGTTTTCTGGATGCTTGACTGGTTACACTTTGCAACCCTTAATTCAACACTCCATGCAACTGGGCACTGCCCAGCAGGACAACCTTACTCTCAGGCTGCTCCTTCCAAAACCAACAGCAAGGGCACAAGGAGGAGGTGGCTGAGCAGGAGTAGGAGGGTCTCAGATTGGTAGCCGAAGAGGCTGTCACAGGGGCCAGTTAACACAGAATGAAGCTCTGATAAGGGGGCCAAGATTCAAGTCTACACTCATCAGGCTACTTACTAAGGGCAACAGGGACAAAGTAACTCAGGTGGAAGATAAGCTGGGGAGACGAAAGCAAAATCACGTGTCCTGCCGGAGGAATAAGGGAAGAAATGGAGACGTTTCTCCTTGTGAAAACCAGAACTCCTACAAGGAATGCAAGGGATTTGTTTTCAAATACTTGAAAGTCTGCCATATACACACTATTCATGGGCCTGAAAAAACCAGAGCAGTGGGACACACTGGATGGAGAGAATTTCCACTGAACACACAAGAAAGCTTTCTAAAGTCGCGGCTGGAAATACCGACACACTGTCAGAACAAGGAGTCTCTCCCGGCCAAGTGCAAGCAGAGAGGCCAGGCGCGGGTCTCAGGAGCCTCGACTGTCCTCCCGCCCAGGAGAGGCAAGTCCGGACTTGAGTTATAGGAACCTGCCGGTCTACCCAACACGAACAATGCAGCTGCCTCCTTCAGCCCCTCCCTGGCCAAAAAGACGCAGAAAACGTTAGCAGGCACATAAACCAAGTGGGGAGACAGGCCCTGGCAAACACAAAACACAGGCGCCACAGCCAGGAGGGCTCCCTTCCCAACTGAAGACCTCTTCCAGGTCTTGCCTGAAGCCGAGTCCCCAGGGCTGGGTCAACTCTCCCTTAACAGACTCTTCCACCTTCTGAAAAGGCACAACCTGTTTCAAACCTCGGTAACTCTTTAGGTGCCGCGCTAACGGCAAACGTTTCCTACTCAGAAATTTAGGGACGAGCTGCGCGTCTGGAGAGTTAAGTCAACCCAAGGGGTGTGAGCACTGCGCACGGAGACAGACCTCGAGACCCCCGGGGACCCGCGCCGGCTGACCCCCGCGAGGGCGGGAGAGGGGAGGGGAGCCGCCTGGGATGAGGAGGGGCGTTCATGCTGGGGTGGGGGCGAGAGGGCAGCGGGAAAGGAGCGGAAGACGCGGAGAGGAGGAAGCGCCCCCGGGGGAGGGACCTGGAGCCCGCGCCCAGCGGGAGGGAAGGTGTGGAGCGGAGGGAAGGGAGAAGGGGCCGAGGGGACGCACCGCCCCCCTACCCCCGCAGGCCGGGCCGAGAGCCGCGGCGGCGGCGGCTCTACCTCCCGCCTCGGCCGGCCCGCGGGATCGGCCCCGGACCGCACCTGCAGCTCCTCCGCCGCCCCTCGCCCGGGAGCCCCTGGCCCCGCCGCCCGCCGACTCGCAGCGCCGACCTCTGCCGCTGTAAACATCCGCCGCCCCACTGCGCCTGCGCGCGTAACGGCCCTAATGCGCGTGCGCCGCGGCCCAGCGCCTGAAGGGGCTGCCGCGCAGCCGGAGCCGCACACTGAGGTCTCTGCCCGCCCAGCCAGCTGCTCGAATGCGGAGGTCAAAGGGCAGCCGCAGGTGAACGCTGTCACTTCCAGGCTCCAGCACGGGCCAAGACCCAGCTGTGAGCACGACCGGCAGGGCTCACTCCTGTGGAAATGACCTTCCAGGAGGGGGCCGACAGGTGAGGAAGAAATCAAAACAGAGGCGATGGACAGTAACTGGCACGGTGGTGGCTACTGTGGCTTGAGTGACCCGGAAGGGACATTCGAGCGAAGGTCTGCAAGACAAGAAGAATCCAGCTGTGCCAAGAGAAGTCCAATGACTTCAGGCCAGGGAGAGCTGGAGTGGCCCGGAGCCCCGGCGTTCCCGTCCACTCCCATACCTGCCCACCCACCCTAACTGCCTCACTGCCACCTTAACCCGCGCCGCATCTCCATCAGCCCTTCCTGGGAGAGTTGTCCCGGCGTCAGTCAGGACCTTTCTGCGTCTCAGAAGTGGCCTGCCCCAGTGTCCTGGCCCACTAGCAGATCCTCCAGGTTACCTCCCCTGGGGCCTTCTGCCTGTAACCTGGGGCCTCCAGGTTACCTCCCCTGGGGCCTTCCGCCTGTAACCTGGGGCCTCCAGGTTACCTCCCCTGGGGCCTTCCGCCCCCTGATGCCACCCATTGTTGTGGGCTACCTGCCTGGCCCTCCCAGTAGACTCTGTGAGATCTGCCTCAATCCTACTTTTGCTCAGCACAAACCTCACATAGGTTTTCCAACTAGTTTTTAGCAACAGAACCCTTTGTTTAGACACAGCCCTGTATTTTACTTGTTTTTCTCCAGCTACAGGCGTTGCTGCCTGGGCCCCTCCTGCCCGCACTTTCCTCCCCAGATTTGAGCTCCACTCGGAGCACAGTTGTCAGCGTTTTCCATGGTTCCAGGGAGGCCTGCTTCCCTTGGCGGCAGTGACCCTGAGGTTGCTGCCAACATTGTGACAGTCACACTAGCTCTCCGAGCCTTTCCTCCCCAGGTGCCTGTGACTGTCTGCAACAGAGGGCCTGAAGCCATCCTTGACCTCTCCCTGCTGTGAGCAGATACCCGCTCCATACACCCCAGCCGACTTTGGCCTTGCTTCCCTCGTGTCTCCTACCGAGGCCTCTTCACTGGCCTCCCACCTCACATCTCACAGCCTTCCGTGGGCTCTGTCCAGTGGTCTTCCTAATATATATGACAGATAACGTACCGTCAGTATTAGTCTTTGTAGAGCATCATGCTGAGCACTTTACAGAGCTTATTTCCTTGCAGTGGATACTAGCATGCCCTCCAGGAAGGAGAGGAGGAGCCCGGATGGCGGGACTTGGCCTCACTCACAGCAGGGCCCCGTGGTTGTCCTCCTGGACATGGACACCTGGCAGAGGAGCTGCACTCTGATAAAGGCCACGTCACAATTGTGTCCGGGCACAGGCCATGACCAGGTCCCTGCGCCACCAGCGTGCCCCCTCCCACCCCACAGCATGAGCCCGACTCCTCTATCAGCACAACTGAGCTTCCCTCTGCGCTGCCACTCAGCGGTTTAGACGCTGCCTCTCACCGGTAACACTGGTTTAGACCCCCCTGCTGCCTGACAGCATCCAGCCCACAGTTTCCCTGTCTATAAAAGAAATGTCAGTGCCCTGCCAAGGCTACCAGACACATCAGTAGTTGGGTAAGCTGGGATTATTCTTGGTCCCAGGGGTTGGGATGCACACCATAGGGACTGACCCCGTGAAATCCCAGACACTCCACTCTCAGACCCTAGTAAAACAGAGCCCCAGGCTCTCCCTCTCCCACTCTGACCTTGCTGTGTGACCCTGATGTTTGTTATGTACCCTCCAGGACCTGTGAGTGATAAATCTTGTTCCTCAGAATTCCATCATGGTTTTTGCTGAAGTGCATCCAGTGATATACGAACCCCAAGGGGCAGTCCAGCCACAATTGCCCCAGCAGCAGGGGTAGAGGGGATGTCTCTCGGGCTCACTACGAGTAATACACACCCAGAAAGTCCTAAGGCATTCCTAGCTAGATCATTACCATCAATAGGCTGGGGTTGACACGTCAAAGAGTGAATTAAATCCAAAGTGAGCAGAAGAAAAGAAATAATACAAATCAGAGCAGAAATAAATGAAACTGAAAGCAAATCAATTGAGGAAATGAGTGAAATCACAGGTGGTTCTCTGAAAACACTGATAAAATTGATAAACCTCCAGCCAGGCTAATCAAGAAAAAAAACATACAAGCTATTAATTATCAGAAATGAAATAAGGATCATCACTATGATTCCTATTAACATGAAGAGGATAATAAAAGAATATTGTGAACAACTCTAACTTACAAATGTGATAATTAAAAAATGAACCAGTTCATTTGAAGACACAAGTTAATGAACTCTTACAAAGATATATAGATCATCTGAGTAGTCCTACATCTATTAAGTCAATAATTAATAACCTTTCAAAACAGAAAGTACCAGGCACAGATGGGTATACTGGTGAATTCTACCAAATACTTAAGGAAGGAATGATACCAGTTATACGATCTCTTCTGGGGAATAGAAGCTAGGAAACACTTCCTAACTTTCTAGGAGAGCAGAATTGCCCTAATACTAAAACTAGACAAAGACATTACAAGAAACAGAAAGCACAAACCAATATCTCTCAAGAACATAGACATAAAAATCAAATGTATACAAATTTAATCCAATATGTATAGAATGAATTACACACTACAAACAAGTAAAGTTTATGCCAGGGATGCAAAGCTAGTTTAACATTTCAATGTAATCCATTACATCAATAGGCTAAAGAAGAAAAAGTCTTAGGATCATATCAATAGACACAGAAAAACATTTGACCAATCCAATACCCATTCACTATAAAGACTCTAAGCAAACTAGAATTAGAGGGAAACTTTCTCAACTTGATAACATCTACAAGAAACCACAGCCAACATCATACTTATTGGTGAAAAGATAACTTTCCCATAAAATGGGTAATAAGGCAAGAATGTTCTCACCACTCGTACTGTGAGCTCTAGATAATCCAATAAGACAGGAAAAGGAGAAAAAAAGTATACAGATTTGGAAGGAAGAAATAATTGTCTTTGTTTATAGACGACAAGATTGTCTACATAGAATGTACACCAAAATCTATTAAATATAAACAAACAAAAACCTCCTAAAGTCATAAATGATTGTAGCAAGGTTCCAGAATACAATTTTAATAGACAAAAATCTGTCTTTGGAATGTCCCTAGTGGTCCAATGGTTAAGAATCCAACTGCCAATGCAGGGGACATGGGTTCAGTGCCTGGTCTGGGAAGATCCCACATGCCTTGGAACTACTAAGCCCCATGCACTGCCACCACTGACGCCCACGAGCTGCTGAGAGCCTGTGTTCTGCAGCAAAAGAAGCCACCACAATGAGAAGCCTTCACACCGAAGCTAGAGTATCTCCTGCTTGCCACAACTGGAGAGAGCCCACAAGCAGCAATGAAGACCCAGTACAGCCAAAAATAAAATAAATGAATAAGTCTTTTTTTTTTTAATCTCTCTTTCCTATTTACCAGCAATGGACAATTGGAATTTGAAATAATAAACATGATAACATTTACATGAGCACCAAAAAAAAAAAAACAAAACCACAAACCCTTAGGTATAAATCTTACCCAAAAAAGTACAAGATGGATAAGAGAAAAACTATGGGACTCTGATTAAATAAATAAAAGAAAACCTAAATAACTGAATAGAGAGTCCATGTTTACAGGTCGGAAGACTCAATGTTGTTAAAATGTCAATTCTTCCCACTTTGATCTGTAGATTCAATGCAATCCAATCAAAATTCCAGCACACTATTTTGTGGATATAAACAAACTGATTTAAAGTTTATGTGGTAAGGGAAAAAAAAAAGAATATCCAACACAATATTGAAGGAGTAGAATAAAATTAGGGGCCTGACACTGCTCTACTTTAAGACTTACTTTGAAGTTACAGTAATGAGTAATGATGACAGTTGTGGTATTGATTAAAGAATAAACAAATGGGTCAATAAAACAGAATAGAGGGCTCAGAAAAAGACCTATACAAATACAGTCAACTGTTCTTCAACAAAGGAGTAAATCAATTCAATAACTTAGAAAGGGCAGTCTTTTCAACAAATGGTCCTAGAACAGCTGAAACAGAGAAGTGGATCTGCACACAAACCTCACAATCATCTCCTTAAAGTTCTGGAAGAAAGTCGGGGAGACCTTCGGCTTGGCAATGATATTTTATATATAGTATTAATGACGTGATTCATGAAAGAAAAAACGGATAAAATGGATTTCATTAAAATTCAAAACTTCTGCTCTGTGCAAGACACTATGAAGAGAATGAAAGGATAAGTCACAGAAACTATTTGCCAAACACGTAACTGATAAAGGACTTATATCCAAAATATATAAAAATCTCTTAAAACTCAACAGCAGCAAAAACTAAATAACCCAATTAAAAGATGGTCCAAAGACCTGAACAAACACCTCAGCAAAAAAAGATATACAGATGGCAAATAAGCATACAAAAAGATGTTCAACATCCTATGTCATCAGGAAATGCAAATTAAAATAATGAGATATACTCCACACCTGTTACAATGGCTAAAACCCAAAACACTGACAATACCAAACGCTAATTAGAATGGAGTACTGGGAACTCTCATTCATCTCTGGCAGGAATACAAAATAGTACAGCCACTTTGAAATATACTTTGGCAGTTTCTTACAAAGCAAACCAGCCTTATCATTAGATACGACGGTTTCCTTGGTATTTACCCAAAGGAGCTGAAAACCTGTGTATACACAGAAATCTGCATAGGAATGTTTATAGCAATTTATTCATAATTGCCAGCTTTTGTACACAACTGTGGTACATCGCAATAGTGGAATATTATTCAGCACTAAAATGAAATGAGTTACCAGGCCATGGAGAGACAGGGAGAAACCTTATATGCTTATTTCTAAATGAAAGAAACCAGTCTTAAAAAGGTACAGATTGTGTGGTTCCATACATACTGTATAATATGACATTTTAGAAAGAGCAAAACTGTAGAAACAGTAAAAAGATTAGTGGTTTCCAGGGATGGGGTGGGAGAAGGCAATGGCATCCCATTCCAGTGCTCTTGCCTGGAAACTCCCATGGATGGAGGAGCCTGGTAGGCTGCAGTCCATGGGGTCGCTGAGTCAGACACGACTGAGTGATTTCACTTTCACTTTTCACTTTCATGCACTGGAGAAGGAAATGGCAACCCACTCCAGTGTTCTTGCCTGGAGAATCCCAGGGATGGCGGAGCCCAATGGGCTGCCATCTGTGGGGTCCCACAGAGTCGGACACAACTGAAGCGACTTAGCAGCAGCAGCAGCAGGGATGGGGTGAGGGGAAAGTGAAAATGCAAGTTGCTCAGTTGTATCTGACTCTTTGCAACCCCACGGACTATATACAGTCCATGAAATTCTCCAGGCCAGAATACTGGAGTGGGTAGCCTTTCCCTTCTCCAGGGGATCTCCCCAACCCAGGGATCAAAACCAGGTCTCCCGTATCATAAGCAGATTCTTTACCAGCTGAGCCACAAGGGAAGCCCTTGTTGGGTAGGGGGAAGGGGGATAAATAAACGGAGCACGCAGGCTTCTTAGGACAGTGAAGCTATTTTGTGTGATACTGTAGTGGTGGCTATAGGGCATGTGCATTGTCAGAACTCATAGAATGTACAACACCATGAGTGACCTTAATGTAAATTGTGGACTTTAATAGTGTATCAATATTGGTATATCAGTTGTAACAATGTACCACATAAATGCAAGATGTTAATAATAGGGGAAATGGTTTGCAGGGAAGAGAGTATATATGAGAAGTCTCTGTACTACCCCCTCAATATTTCTGTAAGCCTAAAACTGCTCTCAAAAATGAAGTATATTAGTTTGTTGTTTTTTTTTTTAAAGGAAACAATTTTTTTTTTTTTTTAGAAATACAAAAGCTAGAAGCAGCAGACCCACACAGGAAATGATAAAGCTAGTTTTTCATACCGAAAGCAATAAGAGATGGAAACACAGATCTACACAAAAGAATGAAGAGCTCTAGAAATGATAATTATGGGGGTAAATATGTAAGATTATTTTCTTAATGCACCTCAGTCCTGGATAAGGATGTCACCTCTTACTTTACTTACTGCGGTGGTGTCTGTTTTTTACCATGGGGTAGAATTGCTTTTGGAGAAGTCAATGGCAACCCACTCCAATACTCTTGCCTGGAAAATCCCATGGGCGCAAAGAGTCGGACATGACTTCACTTTCATGCATTGGAGAAGGAAATGGCAACCCACTCCAGTGTTATTGCCTGGAGAATCCCAGGGACGGGGGAGCCTGGTGGGCTGCCGTCTATGGGATTGCACAGAGTCAGACATGACTGAAGCGACTTAGCAGCAGTAGCAGCAGCAGAATTGCTTTTGCAATTACAGTAACTAAAACACGCCTCCCACTCTTCACCCCCCAGTCACCAGCCTCACTTCCAATATCTCCTCAGGTAAAGGAAGGGCTCTCACCTACTCTTGGCATCTTGGGCCTCTAAGTGAGTTTACTGTCCACAGATGCATCAAACTTCACTGCAGGGGATGGATGGGTGGTCAAGGTGGGGACCACAGCCCAAGTGAACACTGTTACACCTGGACTGTCTCTCCCGACTCTAGTGGTCAGAGAAGTGAGCCAGGAGGGGTCCACACCCTGGTTTCAGGCCACAGCAATGACAAGATGCAAAACTGACCACAAGGCGTCGCCACTGTGCGCTGAAAGCACCCAAAGTAGGTTGTGTGAAGAGAAAAAAAATTTTTATCTTCCTCATTTTAAGCCATTTGTAGTGAAATTAACCACAGTTTTAGACATGAGTCAAAGCTTCTCTCTGATTTGTACTATAAGGTGACCGCATTTTAATTTTGACCTGAAAATACTGGTGAACTTACATATATTCATGTATGTGAAATAACTGGAAAGCAATTCTGAAAAATAACGTCTCATCTTAAACTACCTTAAAAAAAGGTTAGAAATGCCTAGGCACAGGGAAGGAATCTGCAATGATTACTTTTAGGTGTCCACTTGACTAAGTTATGGTGCTTGGATATTTTGTCAAATACAAGTTAGGTATTGTTGTGAGGGTATTTTTAAAATGTAGTTAACAGTTAAATCAGTTAATTTTGAATAAAGCAAATTATCTGTCAAAATGTAGGAAGGCCTCATCCATGTATCTGGGGCCCTAAGAGCAAAGACGGAGATCCCTCCCCACCCCTCCACTCCCATCCCCACCCCCCATCCCCTGCTCCTGGGGCCACGGAAGAAGGGATTCTGCCTCCGAACATCACCTTTTCCCAGGTCTCCAGATTGCTGGCCTGCTCTGCAGATTTCAGACTTACACTCCCACACTATGTGAGCCAGTTCCTGAAAACACATCTCTCTTGATATATAGATATAAATGTAGGCTTACAGAAAGAGACACAGCTGATACAAATATCACCTCTTGGTTCTGTTTCTCTGGAGAACCTTAGAACTGGGTCCTTCTACAGAAGGGATGCCAAACCAGGGTCCAGAAGCCTGTCTGCAGGACCCCTGGGGTGGAAGCTCACCCCCCAAGAAGCTGACACCCCCATTTCTTAGGATGCTGTTCCCAGGTTCAAGGGTCCCCTCCCCCTTATCCAGCCCCTTAGCCACCCCCCACTATGTTTTGTGACTCATGAGAGGGAAAGCTTGAGGGGAGAGAATGAGTGGGTAAAAGTCTTAGAGTCCCGGGCTGGTCTGGAGACAGCAAACTCCAGAACCTCTGGCTGCAGCTGTTGGTGGACAAAACCAGGTACTAGGGAAGGGCGGCAGCAGCAGACAGCTTCAACCTGTGGTCACCAGGTGGGTGGCACAGCACTGCCCCAGGTGGCACCTGAAAGCCCTGAGCTTAGCTGGTCACGGTGACCAGACAGCAGGGGTCTGACCTTGGAGCCAGGAATGGTGGCTGGTGCTGATGGGGTTGCAGGAAGGGGAGGTGGGCTAGAGGTGTTCACAGAGTGTCAGAAGTGGTGTGGCCTGGGGTCTGGGCTCCCATCACTCCCTCCCACACCCCTTCAGCAGCATGTGCTATGAACCGATTTATAAAGAAGGAAGCTGAGGCACAGAGGCTAGAAGTATCCTGCTCAAGGTCCACGGGTGTGAGGTGGCCCTGGACTCACACTCTGAGAGCTGACACCTGTGTAATGTAAAAAGTTGGTTTGGGTTTTTCATAAGATGTTACGAGAAATCATGACATAACCATATCAGAAACCAGAGCCCCCATGAGGGGGTCTCACCCAGCACTCCTAACTCACCTCCTGTGCTCTCCTTGCACTTATCCAGATATGCTTCCTGGGCCCTCCTCCAACCCACTGAGCATGAAGTCTGTGCTTGGCTCCACATGACCGCACCAGTCCTGACCCTCAGCCTCCGCCAGAGCAGCTCAGGGGCTCCAGGTGACGCTCCATTTAAAGGGCTCAAGTGACTGAACAATGTTTGAAGGTCGCCAGTTTGACCCACTGCTCCAACACACGGCAGGGTGTTGGGGGGGGGAGGCGGGCAATAGAATCCCCTGCCCCGACACCACTGGTTACCCAGGGGTGCATAAGCTTTGTGGAAAGTGCCCGCAGAGCACCTCCAGCAAGAGTGAGGAGTGTGGATGGCCTCTGGGGCAAAGCTCTGTGGGCAGGGGGTGAGCTTTGAGACCTGGAGCAGACCACCACCATTATTACCCTCTCACAGATGCCTCTGAGCTGGCTTCCCAGGGACCTGTGATAGAAGGGCTGGGGCGTCCAGATGTTTCAGAATGGCCTGGTCCCCACTGCAGTGAACTCATGTCTCAGCTTGTACGGCCCCTGAACTGACAAGGAAACTGCCATACAGAGGGGTTGACTTGCCCAGGGTCTGGACTGCCCCTAGTAACCACAGGACACGTGGGGACTGTGAGTGGGGACGTGTCCCCGCTGCACTGAAGAATTTGGAGAGGGCCATGGACCAGGTAAAGAAACCCTCTGCACACGCACATGTCATTTCTCAATTTCAAGTTGTTCTGGACTCTAAAAGGCCCCAGTAGTCAGCACTTCACAAAGGAAACATGTTTGTAGGTCTAGTCATGATCCCAGACCTGAGTTTGGTGGGAATCACGCAGGACAGACCTTCCCCTCACCCCAGGGTCAGCACAGGAGATGAGGTCAGGAGCCCGCTGAACCCTCCGGGAACAACGTGAATGTGGAGGGGCCTCCAGGGAGGGTACAGTGTGGAGGCAGTTCTGGAATAATCAGGAAAGTTCTGGAAAATGTGGTCCCAGGGCAAGGACCATGTCTTACTCCTCTCTACTTATGACCAAAAATGTGTGCACTGGAGGAGACTGCCTCATGGACATGCCTGGCCACTCTGTGGGAAACCTATGGTCACTCCAGTGACAGTGAATCCTCACCCAAGAACAGAAGAGGGGCCTCTGGGCCTTCCTGTTCACGAGGCCACTCCGACAGCAGATGTGAGCTGCCTGGTGGCCTCCACCATCCCCAGCTTACAGCGAAGGTAGACCCTCTCCAGGAGGACCCAGAGAGCAGATCAGAACACGTGGCTGGTCTGCCCCCCTCCCTTCAGAGGACATGGACTGTGTGAACCTATAAATAAAGCTGCAGACCCCCTATGTCCAGGCAGGGCCACCTGAGGCTACATCACCATCTTTGTCCAAGACACAGAGGTCAGCTTCCACCTGGCTCTTCCCACACTGCCTTGGGGCATCCAGGTGCCTCAGGCCACATTACAGACATTCCAATCTGTAATGAGCCTTCTCCTCATCCTGGGAAAAAAGACTCAATCTGTTATGAGCTCAAGATGAAGGGAGACAAATACTGTCTCTTTGTGGCCACTCTTACTCAGTCGTGTCCAACTCTTTGTGACCCTATGGACTGTAGCCACCAGGCTCCTCTGTCCATGGGGAGTCTCCAGGCAAGAATACTGGAGCAGGTTGCCATGCCCTCCTCCAGGGGCATCTTCCCAACCCAGGGATCAAACCCAGGTTTCCCACATTGCAGGTGGATTCTTTACCATCTGAGCCACCAGGAAAGCCCCCTTCACATTTTAAACTGATGCTATAGGAGTACGTCAAGGCTGTATATTGTCTCCCTGCTTATTTAACTTATATGCAGAGTACATCACGAGAAATGCTGAACTGGAAGAAACACAAGCTGGAATCAAGATTGCCGGGAGAAATATCAATAACCTCAGATATGCAGATGACACCAGGCCTGGCGTGCTGCGATTCATGGGGTCGCAAAGAGTCGGACACGACTGAGCGACTGAACTGAACTGAACTGATTTACAAATCAGAAGCACTGATTGCTTTCCTCTCAGGCCCTCAGCATCTGGAAGGAGGGACCTGAAGGTGGGGGGCTGAGGCTAGAGTTCACCCTGGAGCCCCCTATCAGGAGGGTTAGGCTCAGGGTCTCTTGTTTGATGCTCCAAGCAGGTCTAGGGACTTCTTAACCCTGGGGCTTCTGCCAGGCGTGGCTCCCACCTTTGAGCTGCCCCTAGCCAAGGTGTCCAGGGGCACAGCTGGATCTTCCTAATTCACAGCTTGGGCCCTGGGCTCTCCTCCTGCCCAGTGCAGCCATCCCCCTGCCCACTGTGGCCTGACAATGGACACCCTGATCAGCCCTCCTGCGACGGGGGGACATTCAAGTGGAGACCCAGAAAGAGCTAGGCTGGGAAAGGCAGCCTCGGGGAACAGCGCAGGCATTCTCTGCACACGGCACACTGCTGTAGGGAGGGTGAGAAAGAGAGGGCAGAGGCCAGGGGGTGACCCAGGGCCACCTCTGCAGAGTGCAAGGGGACAGGTTGGAGGAGGGCCCAGAGACCGAGGGATGGGGAGCCATAAAAGGTGTCGGGAGGGGAGAGGCCAGACTTCAGCAGCCCACACACCCTTGACATGAGGAGACAGGGAAAGGGGAGAGGCTAGTGGGGGCAGAGGGCTGGGGGACAGAGGAGCACAGGGCCTCTCCCAAAGGCCAGCTGCCAGCACTGGCAGGATGCCTACAGTCACGGGTCACCTAGCCCACTGTGTGGTTTAAGCTGACAGGCACTTGGCTGATGTGGGGACTGCAGTTCTGTCAGAGAAGCCATGTACCATTTCGAAGGAGGAGCAAAGAGAAAGGAAGCGTCTGTAACACTGGTTGACTTGTATGGTAAGTTTGGACCTATATTGCCCCATGTTAGGAACCCTCCACACCCACAGCTGTAACAGCCTCTACAGAGCCTGTGCCTTAGCGGCACAGTGGTGAAAGGAAGAAAGTCTCTCCTGCATCAGGCAGCCTCCACACACAGCCAGGTGCTCTCCACCTGAGGGTCCAGGGAAGAAGGGCAGGCAGACTCCCCTATCTACCGTGGCACCCTCTCAAGACCTGGCGAAACTGACAATTTTAAGGTATAAACTGGCAGGAATGGGAAGATGGAAGAGGGGACAAAAATGTGATTTAGAAGCCAAAACACACAAACGTGTAGCGAATGACTTCTAGACCCAAAGGCTGGATTACAGCCAGCGTGTGGGAAGCTCAGGACCAAGGCCGTCCACTCCTTAGGAAGCCAGGAACTGGCAGATTCAGGTGATGCTGGAGAAGGAAGAGGGGGCCTGTAACAAAGATGACTGGGACTAGGGAATGCTCCCCTCCCTCCAGATAAAGCCTTGAGTTGTACTCTCTGGAAAGTGTAAAAGAAGGGGCTACAGGCTGGGAGAGGAGGCCTGGCTATGGATGAGGTCCCCATAGCACAAATAAGTCCTGAGCAGCATATGCCAATGACACCAAGACCCTCCTCCAACCCTGGAGTTAGACCCTTCAAGCAAGAGGTGGAAGCAGCTTTTGAGGGGTGAACAGCTAATGTCATCATCAGACTGCAGAACTATACAACCTTCTAGCACCACGGTGATGCTGCCTCTGCTTGAATCCAGGGGGGCTACTATTGTCCCTCTGCCCACAGCATCAGGCACAGACACCAGTGGGTGAAGGCAGAGCCCCATTCAAGCTCAGTCTGCTGACCCCACAGTGGACAAACCCTCAGAAGCCCAGGACATCATGGTGGAGAGAAGCCGAGAGCATCCAAAGGAAAGATACTGAGGACCCAGAACCCCGAGACCAGGCTCCCTAGTACATCCCAGAACTCTGGCAACCGAAACAGAGTTGGGAAAATCTACAGGTCTTACAGGACCAAGCAGCCTCCTCTGTGCCATAGTTCTTCAATATCAGGGTCCTACGCACCAACATCCACCCTCAAGGTGCTCAATGCTCCCTCTCCAGCAAGCCCTTCCTCCGACCCACCAGCCACCTCCCACACACAGCTTCTCTGAGAGGTCTTCTGGGATCCCACGGCAGGGGGTGCCACCAACGTTCCAGGGGCACACCCTTGGTGCACCCCAGCCAGCCGTGGGCCGGAGCAGCCCTGAAGGGCAAAGTTGAGTCCGTCGTGGCTGGAGCCCAGGCCCAGGGCCAGTCCCGGGCTGGTTTGGAGCTGATCTCTCCCCAGCTGCCCTCTCACCATGGCCCACTTGTTCCCAGCTACGCACAGAAGTCTTTACTGAGATGCAGCTAGTGGAGAGAGCCCTGCTCCAGCCCTGTCCCCACCCGTCACAGCCCCTTGGTCCCCCTACATATGCACACTCACCTGCTCTGGAGGCTGACCTCCGGGGCCCTCTTCCCAGTCATGCTGTCTTCCTGGGTCTTCAGACCAATCATGCTTCGCGGAGCCCACCGGCAGAGCACCCCACGATGAAGGTGGCTGGGGGCCAGCGTGGCAAGCACACCTGCTCCTGCACACTGCCGCCTCCACAGGCATCGGCGCTTCTCAGGTGCTGGAGGCCTCGGAAGCACGCGCTGAGGCCACGCCCCGTGGCGCTGGGGAGAGGTTCTGGCTAAACTGGTGCGGGGTTGGGGGCAGGGAGGTGGGTCCCCTGAAGTGCAACATTTCAGAGTCGGGAGGCTAAGCAGCCCGCTAAACACTTGGCAGGGAGCAGGCGGAGCCCTGGGAGAGGGTGGAAGCAAGATGATGCAGGATGGACGTGGCCATCCGCCCTTTCCTCCACCGTCCTGGCCTCTGCTCGTCACCTGCCATCAGGCAGCCAACTTTCATGGCCCCAGAATGCTGTCACCCCAGCACCCACGGATGGGTGCTGACATGGATGGGTACGACCTGGACCACCAGTCCTCCGTGCCTTCCAGGAGCCCCTCCTCGAGGCTGCACAGGTTTCACACACCCCTCCATGCTGCCACCTTCTCTGGTCTCCACAGCCAGCAGCTGGAGCCCTCCAGATCCTCAACCATCCGACTTGGACAGGGCTTGGGAGTAAGGCCCAGAATTCCTAAAAGTCTCCCTTTATTCACAGGTCAGGCAGGGAGCTCCAGGTTGCCCTCAAGAGCTAGATGCCCAGGGAGGTCAAAGCGTGTTGACAGTTCAGGGTGAATGTTGACTAGAGGCCCCAAACCTGGGTCTCACCTGGGAGAGCCACAGCTGACACAGAAGTGTAAAGCAGGGGGCAGCCACTGCAGTCATGGCCGCCTTCACGCATGGCTGAATGCAGGAGCTCTGGAAAGGCCACCAGAGAGGTCTCTCTGCCTCCCCCACCCACTTGCACTTTTCTCTCCCCTCCTGTCAACTCTGCCTCCCTCCGAATGTCCAAACTCTCCCCTGCACAGGGCTTCCTCCTGAAGCCAGGAGAGGTGGTCTGGGGCAGCCCTCATTTCACAGCCCCCCGCCCCAGGCCAACAACGCCAGCAGGAAGACTTCTTCTGACCCTAAGAGAAAACCCCGATTCACACTCGTGCGGTCTGTGACTCAGACCTCCGGGAGGGCAGTTCTGCAAAGGAAACGTGGCTCCCGCGTGTGCATCAAGGAAGACCCACCCACCGCCCTCTCTCCAGGAAGACGACCCCCAGAGCTCCCGGGACAGAGTCGGCGTCCCCACCACAGACACGGCTCCCACTCACAGTCAGAGTGGACTTTTATTAGGAAATCACCCTGCAAACACACTGGGAAGTGCTGTGCTGTGGGGTCAGCGTTTCCTGAGGAAGGAGGATCACAGTATCAGAGCTGTCAGAGGACAGGAGCCTAGAGCGGGAGCTGCCCAGGGCGGCCTGCAGCCAGCGCCCCTCACAGCGATAGGACTCAGCCATCAAGAACCGGCACACAGACGCAACACGAGAGGCACGCCAGAGCACACAGCTGCACTACACTCAAATAAACAACGAACACAGAATACCGTTTGCTGTCGTCCGTGCCTGAAACAAAAGGAGCCAAAGGGATGAAGAGAACCAAAAAGTCTTTCTTTCCATTGGACCAAAGGGGAAATATCCCCAAATTATCAAAATTCCTCAGTTACAAAATACTTTTTAAAAACTCCATTATTAAAAGAATAAATAACAAAATATATAAAAAATAACTCAGTTGCATTAAAATCATAACTAGAAGTTACAGCAAGATTTTTTGTGGCCCTTCGCATAGTCAAATAGTTAAGTTTGCTTTGATTTCATTTACTTCCCTCTCATATGTCCTGGTGTGGGGTCTAGGTAAAATAGTATAAAATTAATAAATAAAAATGTTAAATAAATAGCCAACATTAACATAAGAGGTTGTGAATATAAATACTTACATTTTGACAAAATTAAATAATTTACAGAATAATTAAACTAACTACTTTCTCATTTCTTCCAGGAAGTGCAATTTCTCTACTTTTAAATACTAACTTGGAATCGCAGTCACGGTTGGCTTGGACTCTATTTACATGTTAGGAACATTGTGTTTTTAACACATTAAATCAAAATTTATCTTCTTTTGAATCTCGAATGGATCTAAAAAGAAGTGACACCTTGGCGGTCTCCAGTCAGGAATTTATTGCCTGACCTTGCTGTCACTTCCCCCACCTCGGTAAAGCTCAGCCATGACCCGGTGATGGGCAGTGGTGGGTCACAGGCCAGGTGGGCACACAGACAGCCAGAGGCCCTGACCTTGACCCCGACCTGGGTCGAAAGGCTGCAGCCGTGAGGGAGCCTGCCCCTGAGCGCAGGGTCTGCGGGCTCCACCAGAGGTGCTTCCCTGTGGAGCCAGCGCTGTCTTCAGGGGGTCCCGGGCCAGCTTCCTCCAGGCCTGTTCCTAACCTACCCACTGGAACGCTGCTCTCTTCCACGCTTAACATAAAAGTGAATTAAAGGACAACAGGAAACACACTTGTCACAGCGGCCTCACCACGTGGGCGCACTGGCCACTCCAGGCTGACTCGTCACACGCACCACCCGCCCGGCCAGGCTGCCCCCTTGGCCTGACAGACAAAGGAATACTGTGGTTGCAGCTCCAAAACTTCCCTGAGAACCTTGTCCGTGAGTTTCCATTGGAGACTTCGAGCTTTCAGAAGCAAAAATAAATCACTTTGTAATACTTCACGCCCCGCACTCACATTGAGAGGTCAAGGCCTCTGGCCCAGCGTGTGAGTCACATCGAGGGAGACGAGGATTTCCAGGCACTCCTCTGGCTAAACACTCCCACCCCCTCGCCGAGGCCACCCTGGGCTGCCAACGAGAAGTCACTGTGAGTGGGAATCTCCACTGGGAGGGCAGGGCTAGGGAGGTAAAAGATAGAGGTGCGTCAGGGTGCCCTGGGCGCCCCGAGTCAGCGTGGCGGCTCCTCACACAAGGAGGCCTAGACCTGGATGCCCCTCACGGCCTGCTTGATGCTCTCGAGGAGGTCCTTGTTCTCGGGGTTCTGGTAGCACTCCTGGTTGGAGTACATGTCGGTGAGGGTGCTGACATAGGCGTCAAAATTCTGCTCACATATCGGCTCCTGGAGAACACAACTGGTTTAGCGAGGCCCATCCATGCAGGGGCCCCAGGGTTTCCAGAAGCAATGGGAGTAGATGCGGGAGCCTCAGACCCCGGAAGCCCATGCCGCCAGAGATGAGCGCACGGACCCGCCACAGGCAGCCCTCGGGCTAAGACCACCATGGCACAGGCTGCCCAGGATGCGACAGCCGCCATGGGTAGCAATCTGCCCGGGGTGGGGCTCTTCCAGAGGCAGAGGGGTGCCTGCCCTCCCCAAAGCCCCAGGATACAGGTGCCAGCTCAGCTAGGGAGGCCACAGGGCTGCTAACTGCTTACCATGTGCGGAAGGCGGATGTTGGCAAGACTTTGGATGAGGGCCTGGCTCAGACCCGACAGCTCCAGAAACAGGGCTTCGTTCTGCTCCTCGATGAGCTTGTTCTCCTCCTCGATGTTCTTCAGGCTTTTCTCCATGGACGAGATCTGCCAGACAGAGACAAGAGCTGCCGCCTGGAGTGTCCTCCTGCGAGCAGGCCCTGCCTGCCCGCTAGGCCGTCTCATGTCCCTCCAGGAGAGGGCAAAGAGGCAGGAGCCCTGCCACAGTGAGGGTTGGCAGTGCCCTGGTCCCTGGGTGGAGGCGGGGGACAGTGACTGAGCTAGGGGCTGGGGGCCATGGCTTTCTGAGCCCAGCTGTCCTGTGGGGTGGAGAGGAGCACAGAAGGAGACACTGGGTTCATGTGCCAGCCCATCACTGGCTTCCTGCGCTTCCTCTGTGGTGGAAACACTGTTCCCACCTGGTGGAACATCCCCACCAGAAAGACCAACCAAGTGCCTCATCAAAACTATGAAGGCAGCCAAGCAGACCACTGCCACTCTCAGCTGAGTGGACCAGCATCTCAAAGATCATCCTGGGGTTTCCAGCACAAACATGTCTTCTCTGGACCCAACAGGGCGCCAGAAGGGAGTCTGAAAGTTCTCCAGGGGCTCCAAGGCTTCCATGTGGAACAGCAGAGAGCAGAGGACAACTCCACTGGGCTGACGGCCATGGGCAGTCTCACCTGCTCTGGGGGCTGCAGGCACCACATGAGTCTCAGAGTGTCAGAGCCCTGCAGGCCAGGTGGGCAAGAAGCTCACCCCGGGGCCTGGCCTGGAGCATTCCAATTCCAAAGAAAGGCAATGCAAAAGAATGCTCCAATTACCGCACAATTGCACTCATCTCACATGCTAGTAAAGTAATGCTCAAAATCCTCCAAGCCAGGCTTCAGCAATACGTGAACCGTGAACTCCCTGATGTTCAAGCTGGCTTTAGAAAAGGCAGAGGAACCAGAGATCAAATTGCCAACATCCGCTGGATCATGGAAAAAGCAAGAGAGTTCCAGAAAAACATCTACTTCTGCTTTATCGACTATGCCAAAGCCTTTGACTGTGTGGATCACAATAAACTGTGGAAAATTCTGAAAGAGATGGGAATACCAGACCACCTAACCTGCCTCTTGAGAAATCTGTATGCAGGTCAGGAAGCAACAGTTAGGACTGGACATGGAACAACAGACTGGTTCCAAATAGGAAAAGGAGT